>CM062289.1:411615372-411710539 GCA_031216915.1 Pictodentalium vernedei
ACAAAAATAATCTATTCGAATATTTGTGTTTTTAAGTTTTAGCCTTAAAAAACACAGCTTATTACCTCTCATTGGAAAAGATCTCGTTCCAACGATGGCCAAGAGCTATGTTTTTGAGGCAAGAAAACAAAGATTTGTTCTTAGTTATTCAAAAATTAGTTTTTGCAATTGTCGCCTACTGTTCGAGTTGGGTAAAGTATTGATTTCACAATCATGCCTGGCTGCTACATTATGCATGTCGTTAATTGTTTCCACGTGCACTTGTCTGATGCGTATCAATTTATTGAAGCATTAAAACTTCAGAGATTCTGGGACGAACAAGCTTAATGTTTCTTTAAACCCACAACAATTAAACTACATATTTTGTACCTGAAAATATTTAATGCACAAATAAGTTCATTAATTGTGGACGTGTAAACCCTTTGTGAAAAAAACACAAGAAATAGATCAGATTTTTCAAAATGGAACTCACATTACCCGGGATGTTTAGTCATCAAGCAAAATACTAGCCAAAAACGTTAGATGAATCAATTTTGAATTTATTAGAAGGTTCGGGGCGCGGTGGCGTTGCGGTAACCGGTTCTCGTCAGATCACCGAAGTTAAGCAACGTCGAGCCCAGTTAGGACTTGGATGGGTGACCGTCCGGGCGATCGATTCGGACTCCCCCCGCTGGGTCCTTGGGCAAGGCACTTAACTCCGATTGTCCACATGGAGGCACGATGACGCCGTGTACTAAGGAGTACTGCACGTCGATAGTACGCATGTCTTCAACCAATCTAACCACGCCTGTGCTGCAGTGCGACTGTGGAGTTGCGATGTTGGGGGAGCTGGCAGCTGCTCGTCGTCCCTCGGTGGTTCTCTCCGGGTACTCTGGCTTCCTCCGCCTGTAAAACCGTCAGCGACACGATATGACCTTGGCTGTTAAAGTGTCGTTAAACCTTAATAAATAAATAAATAATTTAGCAGGTTCAGAACAAATTTAATTCTACAGCCCTGTTGGGCTGTCGAATTAAATTTGAACTGATACACTTTTGCCGTTTGTCGTGTATTATGTGGCCAGCAATCCGACAGATAGATCCTCTTAACGCAACAATTTATGCGTACTGGTTCCGATGACTAAAAATCAACTTGAAGCATGGAACTATTGCCTTTTATCGCACAAATCCTGAACGGTTACTAGTGGAGTCTCGATTCTGCCTTTAGCATTTGCAGAAAACAGTCCACGAATCCTACTAAATCATGCCAGAGCCTGTAACAATATACTTTCCTATTTGTATCTTTCAGAAGTGTGAACTCTCCATCGTTAGGTGTGTATAGTGGTCGAACATTATTTACCCTTTCCCATTATTTTCCAGCTCACACGACAGAGGCAACGGAATATGCGTGACTGTCCAGTATTACTTGCTACATATAATGCACCTTCTTTTCAATGACCCGTATGTGTCTGCCCAACCCGTTGTAATGACCCCATTGCTTTCGCATCTGTATTTAGCCTTCCATTCACCGTCCTGACAGTGGGACAATGCTAATAATTTACATTGAAATTCATTAGTTAAATTTGACCTCGTTGTTCTTTCTGAACCCGTAATTCGATTAGCTGAGACCAGGACGGCTCCGTGCACTAATCTCAGGTGAATTCACTCTTACCGTAATTGCCGAGAGCGGGCCAATTAGGACATGTCTGTATGCACGCTACGCGCGATCAACGGCGCTAAACCGCTCCTATGATAGATCGAATACACCCCGGTGTTGTTTTCTATGGCGACGGTTGCGAGTGTCCGTGTTTTGACTTTCACCTTGTAAATTCGATCATGGAAAATAGACCGAGATCAAGAATGACATTTTTTTGATTGTTTTCATTTCTAATGATGACAGGAATAATGGAGATAAACGCCTCTTGCTTCGTGAGACATTCGAGAATTTGACTATGGAAAACCATTTTTAACTCGCCCCTTCGTGGCTCGTTAACAAATGGCTTTCCATCGTTAAATTCCCCAATCTTTAACTCAACGAAAGACATTTATCTCCTAAATAACAGCTCGACACATCGTGAGACTCCTTAGCCCTTTACCCAAAGAATCGGCCACATCCGCCCGCGCAATGTGCAAATACAGCAGCTGAAAAAATATTTTTTCCAGAAATTTCAACAAAAACATATCATGTGACCCCTCTTTGGAACGAGTTCGTCGAGCTCGTTCCAATGAGGGGTCACATGATTTGGTTTTGTTGAAATTTTTGGAAGAAAAAAAAATGATATTTAAAATAATAAATTTTGATATCGTCTGCGTTGGGTAAAGGGTTAAACTCCTTCCTGATAGTTTGCCAAATCTCTATGAATTGAGCGCAGAATACAATGCGTGTACAGTGCAGCCACCGTGGACTTGTCACATTCCAGGGATGGGCAATATTTCCACAGACGTAATAATATCAAATTCCAAACATTAATTATCTAACTGTCCGGTGCTTCATTAAATCAAATTTTTAATGATGATGATTTTTATTACAGGCAATCGCATGCGTGGACATGACTACCCACGTGTGGACTACGACCAATCAACGGCGACTGTACTGCAGTTTCTGATTTTAACCCTTTACTCAACGAATCGCCAGCATCCGCCCGCGTAATATGCAAATACAGCTGTTGAAAAAATATTATTTTTCGAAAAATTTCACCAAAACCATATCATGTGACCCCTCTTTGGAACGAGCTCGTCGAGCTCGTTCCAACGAGGGGTCACATGATATGGTTTTGTTGAAATTTTTTTTAAAAATTAAAAAAATGATATTTAAAATAATGAATTTTGAAATCGTCTGCGTTGGGTAAAGGGTTAATGTTAAGTGTATGGGAATTTTAAATATATCAGGAAACATGCCTATAATGGACACCCTGTTAAGAGAAATTATTTTTTTACAATCTAAATAAATTTTGTGTGCCAGAACTTTTGGCTCTCTTCGTCTTCAATCAAATATTTTCTAATCCGAATTCACTCAATGTCCGTTTTCGGACATAAAAATTGAATTTTGTACACAAAACATTTTTGAGTTCTTTAATCCGTACACAATTAAATAATATGTCATGTGTTTCACTTCAAAAGAATGTTTTTAAATTAGATAGAATTCTGTTACCACAAGACCTTTTGTATCGGAGATCATCGGCTGGAATCTTTGAAAGAGCGACGGGTTTATTGGGTGTCAAAACATACCAACACCTAATGTCCTGCAGTTGTATCTAGTCACGTACACTGCAAAAATATAGGTTCTCTTTAGAACCAAAACTGGACCTAATGTCCTGCAGTTATATCTAGTCACGTACACTGCAAAAAATATAGGTTCTCTTTAGAACCAAAACTGGTTCTAATCTTATCCCTGAGATGGAACCAGTTCTGTTTAAACAGTATTTATTTCAAATCAAATAAATTTACCAAGATGAGCATTCAATTTTAACAGAATATTACATGAACTGAAGTAGATTCAGCAGTAAACTTGGAGCTTAGTCAACGCAGTCGCCGAACATTTTGAAACAAAGGAGATGTGAACAGTTGGCATATCGAACGAGTTTTGGTTCTGTATAGAACCAAAACTGTTTAGATATGCCAACTGTTCATATCTCCGTTGCTTAATAATGATTTGAGACAACCTCGTATAAGCTCTAAACTTACGGCTGAACCCCCCTCAATTTATGTTTAATTCTGTTAATATTTAATGTTAATCTTTATAAATTTATTTGCTTTGATATACATACTGTTTAAACAGAACTGGTTCCATCTCAGGGACAAGATTAGAACCAGTTTTGGTTCTAAAGAGAACCTATATTTTTTTTCAGTGTACCTTCCGCCTACACCTTACTTGAAATCACATACGACACCTTACTTGAAACTAGAGAAGGGTATCAGTACCCCGTGGCTCACCAGCAGGTGGCCAATGTAAAGGGGTGGCTGGAGTAAAACAAAACGTCCAAAACCTGCACACAAAAGTCCAAATTAAAGTAAATAAGCAGCTAAAGGGTTAAATAATATAATAATAGACCCCAGAAGCATGCTAACATAAAATAGGAACCATGGCAATATGCTACAAGGTAAGTCACCACTTTGAAGAAAAGAAAGACAAACCTCAAAACCTGCACATAAAAGTAAAAAAAAAAGTATCACATTTGTTTCAATGGGTTAAAATTGAGAAAAATACCCTGATGATGTCACAGTAACAACATGGCAATATGCCAGTAAGGTGAAACTCTGCCTGAAAAATATCCACTTGGAAGAAAAAAAAGAAAAACCTTAAAACCTGCACATAAAAGTCAAAAAGGTGTCACATTTGTTTCAAAGGGCTGAACTTTAGAAAAATACCCTGAAAATGTTACAGTAACCACCATGGCAATATGCCAGTGAGGTAAAACTCCACTTAAAAAAAGAAATATCAAAACCTGTACAAAAAAGTCAAAAACCTGCAAACAAAAGTAAAAAATATAAGTGAATAAGCAGCTAAAGGGTTAAATAATATAATACTAGCCCCAAGAAGCATCCTAACATAAAATAGGAACCATGGCAATATGCTACAAGGTAAGTCTCCACTTTGAAAACAAGAGGCCCCACGTGGCCTTAATCGCTCACCTGACAAAGTGACTCTAAGAAGTATTTTAGGTCACCTTCACCATGTCATGCCTCATCAACATTAACTGGTTGAGTGATAGATTTTGTTTGAAGTTCAACATTTGTTACCTAAAATTAGTTTTATTTAAAATCATTGGTGTGTGGCCAATCTCCAATGATTTTTAATAAAGCAAATTTATCTCTGCAGACAAACTGGTTTAGCATGAAGCACAAACAAGGAATGTGAAGAGATAGCCTTGGACATCTCTCCCCAACTGTGGATATCTTCCATGTGCTACATGTATATATTTGCATGCAAGAAAACAAAAATTTTCACAAATTTTATTTTTTTTTATCATCATTGGAACAAGCTCAAACAGCTTATTCCAATAGGGGTATGGGAAGATCAGGTATATTTTTGAGACAGAAATGTGAATATATAAATAATGGTGTTTTTTTTGTGAATGATGCTGGAGAATTTTGCTTAAAGATATGGTAAATGGTTTGTTCTAGATACAGAATGATGCAAAAGTATTTAAATTTGATTAGGCAAGTTGTTCCTATAATGCATTTAAAAATTGAAGTAACTGTTTTTTTGCTGACAAACTTTTAGATGTGTGTGTCTGTGTTTGTGTGTGTGTGTGTGTTTGTGTGTGTGTGTGTGGGGGGGGGGGGGGGTAAGAGTGTTCTTGCAAACAAAATTCCTGAATAAATGGAAAATTTTATTTTTTGTGTGAAAGACATAGTGCGTGAATGTTGATTGGAACAAGCTTAGAGAGCTCATTTTAATGTGAAGTCATAAAGCTGTGTTTTACGTACGAAATTCTGGAATAACTAAAAAAATTGCTTTTTTGACTCAAAAAGCATGGTGTGCGACCTCTCATTGGAATGAGCTCAAAAAAGCTCATTCCAATGGGGTATTTACAAGCGATAAGTACATGTATGTTTAAGAGACAAAATTAAAATTTGAATAGCGATTTTTGCGAAGAATGCTGACAAGTTTTGGCAGTTATGCTGGTAAAAAGGTAAGATATGCAAAGTGGTTGTTTTTTAGAGGCGACATTTAATTAAGGGGAATTAACCCTTGATTACTGAGGTAACTTCTAAAAGTACTGAAATTTCATGAAGCAATGTGAATAACAGACAACAGTTGCCTAAAAATTTCATGAATAACTAAAATTTTTATTCCTTTGTCTCGAAAACATGGCATATGACCTTTGTTGGAATGAGCTGAATGCGTGTGTTCCAATGAGGGGTTATAAAATTTGAACGAAGATTTGTGTGAATAATGCATTAGTACTGCTAGATTTGGGTAAACGGTTCACCCTGGATACCACCCCTTCTATAGTAGATCTTTTCTGCAAATTTTGTCTAAGATTCTATCAACTTTACAAATAAATACGTTCATGAATCACAATCAGATCCACCCTACAATGTTGCATACCAAATATCAAAAGATTCTGCCTGCTGGATCTGGAGAAGAAGATTTTTTAAGAAATATGCCTGAAATGCACTAAGTTAAAATTTGGGCTCCTATACGGAGCCCAAATATAAACCCAGGGGGCCGATTTGAACAAACTTGAATCAGATCCACCCCACAATGTTGCTTACCTAATATGAAAAGATTCTGAAGCTGGATCTGGAGAAGAAGATTTTTTAAGAAATTTGCCTGAAATGCACTAAGTGCGAATTCGGGCTTCTATATTAAGCCCAAATATGAATCCAGGGGGCCGATTTGAACAAACTTGAATCAGATCCACCCCGCAATGTTGCATACCAAATATCAAAAGATTCTGCCTGCTGGATCTGGAGAAGAAGATTTTTGAAGAAATTTGCCTGAAATGCACTAAGTGCGAATTCGGGCTTCTATATTAAGCCCAAATATGAATCCAGGGGGCCGTTTTGAACAAACTTGAATCAGATCCACCCCGCAATGTTGCATACCAAATATCAAAAGATTCTGCCTGCTGGATCTGGAGAAGAAGATTTTTGAAGAAATTTGCCCGAAATGCACTAAGTTTGAATTCGAGCTTCTATAGTGAGCCCAAATATGAATCCAGGGGGTCGATTTGAACAAACTTGAATCAGATCCACCCCGCAATGTTGCATACCAAATATCAAAAGATTCTGCCTGCTGGATCTGGAGAAGATGATTTTTTAAGAAATTTGCCTGAAATGCACTAAGTTCGAATTCGAGCTTCTATAGTAAGCTCAAATATGAATCTAGGGAGCCGATTTAAATAAATTTGCATCAGATCCATCCCACAATGTTGCATACCAAATATCAAAAGATTCTGCCTGCTGGATCTGGAGAAGAAAATTTTTTAAGAAATTTGCCTGAAATGCACTAAGTTCGAATTCGAGCTTCTATAGTGATCCCAAATATGAATCTAGGAAGCCGATTTGAACAAACTTGAATCAGATCCACCCCACAATGTTGCATACCAATTATCAAAAGATTCTGACTGCTGGATCTGGAGAAGAAGATTTTTTAATAAATTTGCTTGAAATGCACTAAGTTCAAATTTGGGCTCCTATACTGAGCCCAAATATAAACCCAGGGGGGCCGATTTGAACAAACTTGAATCAGATCCACCCCACAATGTTGCTTACCAAATATGAAAAGATTCTGCCTGCTGGATCTGGAGAAGAAGATTTTTTAAGAAATTTGCATGAAATGCACTAAGTTCAAATTCGAGCTTCTATAGTGAGCCCAAATATGAATCTAGGAAGCCGATTTGAACAAACTTGAATCAGATCCACCCCACAATGTTGCATACCAAATATCAAAAGATTCTGCCTTCTGGATCTGGAGAAGAAGATTTTTTAAGAAATTTGCCTAAATGCACTAAGTTCGAAATCGGGCTCCTATACTGAGCCCAAATATGAACCCAGGGGGCCGATTTGAACAAACTTGAATCAGATCCACCCTACAATGTTGCATACCAAATATCAAAAGATTCTGCCTGCCGGATCTGGAGAAGAAGATTTTTTAAGAAATTTGCCTGAAATGCACTAAGTTCGAAATCGGGCTCCTATACTGAGCCCAAATATTAACCCAGGGGGCCGATTTGAACAATCTTGAATCAGATCCACCCCACAATGTTGCTTACCAAATATGAAAAGATTCTGAAGCTGGAGCTGGAGAAGAAGATTTTTTAAGAAATTTGCCTGAAATGCACTAAGTTCGAATGCGGGCTTCTATAGTAAGCCCAAATATGTATCCAGGGGGCCGATTTGAACAAACTTGAATCAGATCTACCCCGCAACATTGCATACCAAAAATCAAAAGATTCTGCCTGCTGGATCTGGAGAAGAAGATTTTTGAAGAAATTTGCCTGAAATGCACTAAATTCGAATTCGAGCTCCTATAGTGAGCCCAAATATGAATCTAGGGAGCCGATTTGAACAAACTTGAATCAGATCCACCCCACAATGTTGCATACCAAATATCAAAAGATTCTGCCTGCTGGATCTCGAGAAGAAGATTTTCAAAGAAATTTGCCTGAAATGCAGTAAGTTCAAATTTGGGCTCCTATACTGAGCCCAAATATAAACCCAGGGGGCCGATTTGAACAAACTTGAATCAGATCCACCCCACAATGTTGCATACCAAATATCAAAAGATTCTGCCTGCTGGATCTGGAGAAGAAGATTTTTTAAGAAATTTGCCTGAAATGCACTAAGTTCGAAATCGGGCTCCTATACTGAGCCCAAATATGAACCCAGGGGGCCGATTTGAACAAACTTGAATCAGATCCACCCTACAATGTTGCATACCAAATATCAAAAGATTCTGCCTGCTGGATCTGGAGAAGAAGATTTTTTAATGTTTTTCCCATTGCCTACAGTGTTAAAAAGTGCTGACTCAGCACTTTTTCAAAGTCCCGAAACTGTACCCTATGATAAAACCGATGGCAATTTTTTTTTACCAATCCTTTCTGTTGGTACTAAGGAAGCTGCACACCAAATAAAAATTCTCAGTGCCGTGCAGTTTTGGAGATATGGGCGTTTTAAATTTTTTCTATTTTTAGCTCCTGCGGTTCCCACGGGGCTGCGGGAAAAATTTTTTTTGCATAAATCAAGTACTCATGACCCAATAAGCCCTCACATAAAATTTGGTTCAAATCAGCCTCTCGGTTTGGAAAATAGAAATTTTGGGCGGGGCAAAAAATTTTGCCCCTCTCATAACAACGCCAAGTATAGCCCCACAAACTTCTCTTGAACAAATCTGAGTCTACACCTCAAAAGGAAGCTGCACACCAAATATCAAGTCTCTGCTCCTGCTGGTTCATGAGAAGAAGATTTACAAAGATTTTGGTGCCCCTTGGGGGCGTGGCACCACCCAGGAGGAGGGGCAACTTCATTTGAACAAATCTGAATTGGCATTAGGTAATAAACATTTAGCCAACATTTGAATAAAATTGGGCTAGTGGTTTAGGAGGAGAAGTCGATAATGTAAAGTTAACGCCGGACGACGACGACGACGGACGACGACGGACGACGACGGACGACGGACGGACGACGACGGACGACGGACGGAAAGTGATTAGTAAAGCTCCCCTTGAGCTTCGCTCAGGTGAGCTAAAAAGAAAGACAAACCTCAAAACCTGCACATAAAAGTAAAAAAAAAAGTATCACATTTGTTTCAGTGGGTTAAAATTGAGAAAAATACTCTGATATGATTTAATAAAAGTTTTAATGACACAAGAACACGTTGCAGCGAAACATACCGTTATTTCAAACAGACTTTTAGAAAACTATGCCTTTTTATTCAGTTATCACTAGGAAGCATGATGCGACCTGGCTTTTGTTTTAACTCCGCAAAGTGTGGAGAGTGTTTAAATTTATTGCCCCTCGTTGTTTAATTATAAGGAATGATCGTTTGTAATGATCGTTTGTTTCTGTTTGTTTCTTGAGTTATGAACCCCCAAAAAACAAAGGGCCAAACATACAGTACGTGGAGAGTGTATGATCGCTAAATCACCCTCAGAGTGGAGATTCCATCCGAGGAATAATTGCAAATTTGTTGCAAAGCATAACCAGCACCAGCAAAGTTTCAGCCAATGGACCTCCGGGTTAAACCCGGAGGTCCATTGGCTGAAGCATTGCTTGTGTTTTTTGTCGATAAGTACAAAATTTGAAAGTTATAGCTTGGGTGATAACTCCACTCTGCGGGTGATTTAGTTACAGTCCACTCTCCACGTACTGTAGTGTAAATGGGCTGTGACAGAAACAAACGATCATTCCTCAAATGAAAAACATCCAATGAATATGAAGTCTGTAATAATATGGGCTACAAGCATCCTACCAGTTAACTATTATCCATAGCACCTCGTCTTAGCTGTGTGTTAAATTACCTGTTCTGAGATCACGAAGTATGGGGGGGGGGGGGGGGGGAGGGGGGGGCGATGGCGTTGTGGTAACCGGTTCTCGTCAGATCACCGAAGTTAAGCAACGGTTAGTCCATGGATGAGTGACCGTCTGAGCGATCGATTCGGACTCCCGCGTTGTGTACTTGGGCAAGGCACTTCACCCTGAGTGTCCACATGGGGGGCACGATGACGCCGTGCACTAAGGCGTTCTGCACGTCGATGGTGCGCATGTCTTCAACCAGTCTCACCCTGCCTGTGCTGCAGTGCGGAATTACGATGTTGGGGAGCTGGCAGCTGCTCGGCGTTGCACAGTGGTTCTCTCCGGGTACTCCGGCTTCCTCCACCCGTAAAACTGTCACCGACGCGATATGACCTTGGCTGTTAAAGTGTCGTTAAACCTTAATAAATAAATAATAATATAAATAAATAATCACGAAGTGTGACAATGTCGCATAAACACTTTTGATGGTTAACCCTTTACCCAACGTAACGGCCAAAACCGGCCAGCGCTATTCTCAAAAATCGCCAATTAATTTTCATCATTTTTTCATTTTTTGTCTCAAAAACCTATGTTTTTGAGACAAAAAATTAAAAAAATTAGTTATTCAAGAATTTTTTTTGCAAGTGTCGTCTGCTTTTTATGTTAGGTAAAGGGTTAAAAGCCCCAAAGGGTTTGTATAGAATAACTGCCCACATGGTTTCCCATCATAGCGAAATGACTGTTTCACTTTGAGGGCAGTCTTCGTCCAGCAGCTTTTCCCAGAATAGCGTCAATCGTCGTCTCATGTGACAACAATGTTTTCTTGAAACTTCTAAAAGTTACTGTTTTTTTCTGATAAATGGGGGTAATATTAGCCAACACAACACATAAGAGTGCACTCTAAAATCGGTTAGGTTAAAAATCAACCCAAATCGACTGGGTTGAGTGAATATGAACCCAAATTGGGTTCATATTCACTCAACCCAGTCGATTTGGGTTGATTTTTAATCCAACCGATTTAGAGTGTGAAAGGTATTCAATTAATATCGGAATAAATCTTGGCCTTCATCGTAAGTGCTTTATTACCATGGCCTTGATGTTCGTGGATTTGTTAAAATAGTTTCGTTCTACGAAAATGACAGATTGAGCAAATGGATACAGATGACGTTTAGTGCACCTGAGTTTACAGGGATGCATGGCAAATTACGCTAATCATATTTATTAAAATTCATGCTGATGAAAGACGAAGAGATTTATATGTCGAAAAAAGAACCCCCCGCCCTCCCTCCCCCCAAAAACATACATAGATCAACTGCAGTATGTGTGGATAGGCTGACATATGCATTCATTCTCATCGCTTTCACAATGTGTAGCTGTAAATTTTTATTTTTTTTTCTCTGCACATGTTGACATATACATTCATTCACATCGCTTTTATAACGTGCAGCTGTAAATTTCCTTCCTTTTTAATGCGAAGGACTTGTCACGCTTCATGCAAAAAAGGAAATATTCATCATTCGTAGAAATTTTGTTTTTTTGCCCACTTGCCCACCTATCTTAAGGAAATTTAAGAGGAATTGCGATAGCAGTGCTCCGAGCGATGCGATAAAGTAAAACATATCAAATTTTCATCCCATGTTGCAATTTTCAAATGGTGTGACGCCTGTAACGTGATCCTAGTACACTGAACAAACACAAATTTATATCATGCTCACCTGTGTTACTACCTGTGAAAAGCCTGTATGTTACATATTAGCTTTTAACCCCACCACCGGTGTAAAGCTGCGGCTAAAACGTTTTCAATGAGAATTCCATTACAAAAATTTCCACCTATAGTAGTTTAAAACACCTACAATTAAATATTTAAAATAAAATTTAAGAATTGCTAATAATAATATGACTGAAAAGCAAGGTAAATTCAATCAACTTTGACGATATGTCAAGCTACCAATAAAGCATTCACGAGCAGCCGGAAGTAAACAAAACAAACCCATGTGTGTGCGACAGAAAGTATCGTGTTTTCTAGAGCTGTAGGTTTTTAAATGTCTTGTTCGGTTTCGGCTTTGGTTTTTCAGGTGGAGTAAAACCTCGGTTCGGTTCGGTTTTCGGTTTGTTCATGAGGCCAAATAAAATTCAATAAAACTCATTCTCATGTCCGGAGTCATAACTGAATGGCAGTGAAACTGAGTGAAACTCAATGAATGCCCAAAATAAGCCATAATACATGAAAAATCATGAAGGCCAATATAATAATTACCTAAATATATAGAACTTTTATTGTGCTTGGCCATTTTTCGAGGTCTGACACCTACACGCAACTTGAGGAACGCTGTAAACACAACTAAACTGACATGTCGGAAATTCACAGAATGTAGCCATCCCAGAGTAGTGAGAGTACCCAGACACTGCCATTGGCAGTGTCTGGGTACTCTCAGTACTCTGGGATGGCTACATTCTGTGAATTTCTGCAGCAAGAGAGTATTTAATAAAAAATGAAAAACCTTAGATTACGGTTTCGGTTTCGGTTTTTAAAAAAACCTAAAAACCTCGGTTCGGTTTCGGTTAACCTACAGCTCTAGTGTTTTCTCCATTTTAAGTGACAAAGTCTATTATTTATTAAGAGCATGGTATAAATAAAACAAATAGGTACTAGGGCCGGTAATCAGATTTGAACAGATCGTAGAATAATGGTTTTAACCACTCGGCAGAGCCTCGTGATTTAAATCTAATTACCGGCCCTAGTACCTATCTATTCTAAATATTAACTACAATGAAACAAAAGGGTAGACTACGAGGGGTGGTCAAAAAAGTGTTGAGCATAACATAGTTGCTACTGTGATAGCTCAAATGTTTGCATGCGGTAATATGCACCAATGTCTTGGGGTGCTGTGTGCTTAGGTTGATCGATTTTTCTACTTTTAGGCTTTCAAGTTTGTGTGCTGTACCCCACGACAATCAGGGAAATTGGAATGAACTGAGTATAGAGCGGTTATAAAATTTTTGATCCTCGAGGGCAATGTACCAAATGTCATCTGCGATTGATTGTGTGTTGTATATTGTGACTTTGCACCTTCCTATGCAACAGTCAAACGGTGGGTCCGAGAGTTTAGGCAGGGTAAGCAGACCCTCGAAGATGACCCCCGTGAAGGCAGGCCATTAAATGCGACTATTACGGTTCAATACGGTTTTTTATAGTAACGGGAACGGGAATAAAATTACACCCAGAAAGGGAACCGGGAAATGTCCCGGATAATATTAAGTAAATTTACGAGAGTAACAAGACGCGTTTATTTTCGTGAAGATGAACAAATGTTATTGGCAATCTGCCATTTCCATACGGAAAAGTTCTTTTCCTAAGAGAACTGCGAAAACCCAAACCCGCTACCAACACGTCTCCATTTTAGAATCGCTGGCTTTGTCACCACCCGAAGAAGAACAGACTGGTGACGGCAGTGAGGTCCCCAGAGGGTGAATTTGATGATGCTATCCCATACAGTGGGCCAATTTATCCTCTGCGTACTTCTTTCTGTTTAGTTTTGAGACCCTGATTCAGATTGAGGTTCACAGAGTGTAAATTTAGTGATGCTACCCTGCTGTGCAGGGTAGCATCACTAAATTCCCCCCTGGGGACCTCATTTTGCAGATGACACTCTCCTTATTTTCCGGCTAGGTTAGGCTCAAAACTTTTTGACCACCCCTCGTAGAAGACAAAATCACAGAATATAATCTGACGCCACGAAGAAGGGGTTGATGTTGAAGGAGGTAGTGAATAGTGAGAGATACCGGTGATTCTGAAAATGAGAGCGACTTTTAACTGTGAAGGGTGTGAAGGTCTTTCTATTGAAGAGAGGAGTCCTTCGGAACTGGTCGAGAGCTACAGTGATTTGATGAAAAAAGGTTCTTCAGGAAGCAGGATTGTAAAAGGTTCAAGCGTGGAAGGGCTGACGAAATCTTACAAAGTTACTATGGGAGCAGGTTTTGAATTTAGAAAACTTTAGTACAGCATGCAAACAGTGTCATGCGTACTTCCCGGTTCCGTGCTGTAGATTTCCCGAGTATCGTGACCGGCTTTCGGAACTTGGAACCCGGAAATTCCCGTTCTCGGGATAAAACTCTTGCACTGTCGACGAAAATCTGACCAAAGTGCATAAAACTTGTGTTGGAAAACAGGCTAATCTCAATTGCTGAGATCAAACTGGAAAGTGGCTTGTCACGTGGTTTCATTAAACACGTGGTTTCATTAAAACTATCCTGCACCAACATTTGAACATGCCTAAGTTTTGTGCCAGATGGATCGCGAAAATGCGCACAGACGAAATGAAGGAGACCAGGACGACTATCAACCAATCTCTTCTGACCATGTATAACCAGAAGCCAAAGAACTTTCACTCGTAACCTAAAATGAAACCAGGCGCTATTACTAAGATCCAGGGAGCAAGCAGAAGTCCATGAACTGGCAACACATTGGATCTTCAAAAACCAAGATCTTAAGGCTTCGAGACCCACCAAGAAGATTTTGACAACTGTGTTCTGAGACAGCAAGGGAATAATTCTCATTGGCTACCTATCACGTGATTCGACAATCAATGGTGAATACTATGCTGACTTGATGCGCTGCCTGCGTCAGTCCGTCAAAGAAAAATGTCGAGAAAAATTTCATCTTGGCATTCTTCTTCACCAGGAGAACGCGCCAGTTCACTCCAACAAAGTTGCCATGGCTGCCGTTCAGGACTGTGAGTATGAATTATTGCCACACCCACCCTCTTCACCTGACTGGCTGCCATTGACTACCACCTGTTTTCCAATTTGAAGAAGTACCTTCGCGGGGGCATATTTGATGGGGATGGTGAACTTCAGTCGTGGTGGTTTGAGGGTCAGTGTTCTGACGTCTATCTACAGGGACTTTTAGACCTCCCCAAGATATGGGAGGAATGCCTAAACATACACGGGGATTGTGTACAAAAATAAAGTATAAAGAAACTCTCTGGTGTCTTTATCACCGTTAGGCTCAGGCCTCAAGCAATCTGACATTTGCAGAATGAGGTCCCAAGAGGGTGAATTTGATGATGGTATCCCATACAGTGGGCCAATTTATCCTCTGCGTACTTCTTTCTGTTTAGTTTTGAGGCCCTGATTCAGATTGAGGTTCACAGAGGGTAAATTTGGTGATGCTATCCTGCTGTGCAGGATAGCATCAATAAATTCACCCTCTGGGGACCTCATTTTACAGATGCCATTCTCCTTATTTTCCGACTTGGTCAGGCTCAAAACTTTTTGACCACCCCTCGTAGAAGACAAAATCACAGAATATAATCTGACGCCACGATTCGTTGCGTCAAAATGAAATTCGCTGATCATATATTACATATCTGGCATTTCAGTCTTCAGTCTTTATTACTATCTTTGTTCTATAGCAACAATTCAAAGCAAAACCTGTGCTGATACCATCCTAAGAATTTTTAGGGGGACATTTTTTCCCGGATCCGGGCCCTGAGCGGATTCGAATATTTTTGGTGACCTTTATTTCTGATTCATTGTAAAATCCGGATTCGGAAAAAAGTCGAAAATGAAAATAGAGTGGAGCCCACTTAATTGGATATCTCTTAATTGTATATCCCTGTTAATTGAATTGAATATAATTTCCCAACACAAAGCCATTTACCATTCCTCCAGTACAAATTTGACCTTTTAAATGAATATAGGTTATAGAGTAGACTCCTGTTAATTGAATAAAAATTTTTGTAAAATGTCGAGAAATTGCCCTGTCTCTCCCCAGTTTTCCTTTGTTTATAGACCTATTTGGCTTCAGTACATTCGATATAGGCATTTAATCTATTATATCTTGTTTGACAGAGCTCATGGAGCTCTGTCAAACAAGATATAATAGAATAAATGCTAAATTTATCTCTAGAATACAGGAAAGTGACACGATCCCTGTTAATTGAATACTCCTGTTAATTGAATAATTTTCATTGGCAAAGTGGTTATTCATTTAACAGGGTTCCACTGTATTACAGTCGATGTACACAGAATCGAATCACTATAACACCAATTTTTTTATCATGAAAACACACAAATCGGTTATTGAACAAAACGAATAGAGGTCGATTATCTCCAGGATGAGATAAAACAAGTCCACCCGAGCTGAACCAAATCGGAGCGAGAGAGAGAAATGAAATTAGGAGAATGAAAGACCATGGAAGGAAGGAGAAAAACATATTGAAAAACAAAATAGAATTCCATTAACCCTTTACCTAACGTAACGGCCAAAACCGGCCAGCGCTAATCTCAAAAATCGCCAATTAATTTTCATTAATTTTTTCATTTTTTGTCTCAAAAACATAGGTTATGACCCCTCGTTGGAACGAGCTCGTCGAGCTCGTTCCAACGAGGGGTCATAACCTATGTTTTTGAGACAAAAAATGAAAAAAATTAGTTATTCAAGAATTATTTTTGCAAGTGTCGTCTGCTTTTCAGGTTAGGTAAAGGGTTAAATAGGCTTGAACTGGAAAATTTGTTTTTCATGATAAACAGCAACAAGTAAAATATTGTCACAATTAAAATTTTGAGAACTGAATTACAAAGTTAAAAGAAAGTATACGACTTTTCAAAAAATATTCTTTTTACTACTGAAAAGCTAGAAGATTAAAACTACGTGTTGCTTACGAATAGCGTTACTGTTATTTAAGAATTGAATCATGTTTCAATTTTAATGTTTATTCCTTTCGTAAAACATTTTATATCTGGACAAGATAACGAGTTCGCTTATCTACAAGGCACTGCCTTGACTAACCATAATTCGGTCAAGTTCTATTCCTAAAAAAGAAACCAAACAACATAGCTTCTGACACAAAATAGTTCCCGTAAACTGTCAATATAGTGCCTAAAATACAACACACGCTCGATTTGGGGAAACCGTTTATTTATAGAACGAAAACAGAAATTACAGAATGTAAATATTGTCTCTGGAAAGTCGAATGCAGTGCGTAATATCAATGGCGGTGTTCATATGTCACATGAACAACTGATATTCATGGGATAAATCACGTGAACAACTGATATTCATGGGATAAATCACATGAACAACTGATATTCATGGGATAAATCACGTGAACAACTGATATTCATGGGATAAATCACATGAACAACTGATATTCATGGGATAAATCACATGAACAACTGATATTCATGGGATAAATCACATGAACAACTGATATTCATGGGATAAATCACGTGATCAACTAATATTCATGGGAAAATAACATCACCCGATAATCCATGACAATACAGTGTTCACTGAAGAAAATTTCAGTTGTGGTACAAACATTACAGAATTAGCATGAACAGCTACGAGACCCACTAACTGCGGTTAAGATATGGGTCTACCGTAATATTACGTTACTTACGTTACTTAAATTGATTGAGACCCACTAATTGCGGTTAAGATATGTCTACCGTAATATTACGTTACTTACGTTACTTAAATTGATTGAGACCCACTAATTGCGGTTAAGATATAAGTCTACCGTAATATTACGTTACTTACGTTACTTAAATTGATTAACTTTTTATTACTTTATGTATTATTATATAGTTATCCTTGTGTCTGCCGGGGTGGGTGGGGGTGGCGTTGTTGTAACCGGTTCTTCTGGGATGGGTGACCGTCTAAACGATCGATTTGGACTCCCGCGTTGTGTCCTTGGGCAAGGCACTAACCCCGATTGTCCACATGGGGGCACGATGACGCCGTGTACTAAGGTGTACTGCACGTCCATGGTGCGCAAGTCTTCAACCAATCTCACCCTGTCTGTGCTGCAGTGAGGAGTTACGGTGTTGGAGAGCTGGCAGCTGCTCGTCGTTGCTCGGTGGTTCTCTCCGGGTACTCCGGCTTTCTCCACCCGTAAAACTGTCACGGTCATGATTAGCTATTGTGCATTAGTATGTGACCTTAAATACCAATAAATAAATAATATTGTGTCTTCCGGGGTGTATGGGAATTTACACCGGTCTCCAGACCGGTGTAAATTCCCATACACCCCGGAGGACACAAGGATAACGGATTTATTTCCGAACTATGTTATTCCCCCCCCCCCCCCCCACACACACACACATACACACAATAATTACCAATTTCAACATTCAACATTGCCACGAAAGGTAACCGTGAAAAAGTTATTTAAATTTTATAATGTAACCCCCCAACACCTATAAATTTCAATTTTTATTCTCTTATAACAAGGATGACGGATTTATTTCGAAACTTTGTTATTTCTCCTCCTCCCCCACCCCCCCACCCCCCCCCCAAAAAAACAAACATAAAAAACACACACACACACACACACACACACACAAATTCCAATTTCAACATTGCCATCACAGGTAACCGAGGAGAAAATATTTTAAATTTATAATTTACCCCCACCCCCAAACACCTAATAAATTTCAATTTTTATTGATTTATAGCAAACTATGCCCCCCCCCCCACCCCCCCCCCCCCCACACACACACACACACAATCTAAAAACACAAAAATACCAGTTTGAACATTGCCAAAACAGGTGACCATGAAGAAATTATTTCAATTTTATTATTTTCCTCCCCCCCCCCCCTCCACCCCACCCTCTAATAAATTTCTATTTTTATTCTCTTATTGCAACCATTAAGAATTTATAAGGATTTATACCAAATTCCGTTCACCCCTCCCACAACCTCTCCCCATCCCTTCTTTATAGTCCCTGTTGACGAGCAGAATGACTTCAAACTTATTTTTTTTAAAAAAGACACGAAACAGTGGTCAAAATCACTCTATTGAAAAGGGTCATTAACAAATTATTGAACGAAGTTCTCGACAACTTAACCGTGGTGTTGGGGATTTATCCGAAATCTTTTCTCCTTATTAAAGTTAATTTACACTTTTCCAATTTTGCAGTTTTGAAAGATTGGTCCTAAAGGTCTGTTATTTGTATTAATATTGAGTCTTTGATGTGGGAGTGATTTATTATTTATCGGTGTAATAGACCTTTCTTCTTCAAAATCATCGGCAAACAGCTGGCTGAAATCAAAATCGCAAACTTCATTGTAATATTTGAATTGAAATTGCGAACTGCATTGCCAGTTATCGCCCCTGAATGCGAACGTGTGTCGTTACTGTCACTGATTTCAAGGTCGCGGGTGTTATTTGAATTCGTTTTTTTTAGCAGAAACAGGCCCTGTGTTTATGGTATTGTTTATGGCTTTTCCCATTGCGAACTTTTCTTCGTCAGACACTCTGTGGTAAACTGCAAATGAACTGGCGGATTTATGCTCAGTTACAGACGTTATCTGTGGAGGCGAAAAAAAAGATTGTTGTTCCAGTTGCGGGGTCGGAATGGTTTCTGTAAATCCTGGATAGGTTACATAATTTGCTCAACTTTGTCACGAATGAACTCAAAGTTTTACCGTGACATTGCTTTGGATACCAGAACGGTTCATCGCCTGAGAAGGTGCCCAGTGGCCTTTGCCAAAGGTTATAATTGTCAGAATTTAACTTCTCCAAGTATTTCACAAATGAGCTGACCGGACAGTCTTTTACTTCATGAATCTTCCGAAATTTTCTTTTTCGTTTTCTCTACGATTTTTTGTCAGTTTGTCTTTCTATTTAACATAACGCATACCGCTGACTGGGTCGGTTATACACATAAAAATATCTTTTGTCATTTCAGACATATTTTTCAGCCCTCATCTACAAAAATATAGCCTTATCGTCTCTTGAGTTCCAATGTGTTCTATGTGCCTACTGGCACATAGAACACATTGGAACTCAAGGGACGTTATGTCCATCTGCACTTTGGTTTGCAAACCGTCTGGGGTATCCACGGTATTTATATATATTTATTGGTGTTTAAGGTCACATATTTCTGCACAATGGCTAACCGTGGCCGTGACAGTTTTACGGGTGGAGGAAGCCGGAGTACCCGGAGAGAACCACCGAGCAACGGCGAGCAACTGTCAGCTCCCCAACTTACTAACTCCACACAAGCAGGGTTAGCATTGGTTGAAGACAGGTGCACCATCCACGTGCAGTACACAGCGTCACCGTGCCCCCACGTGGGCAATGGGGGGGGGGGGGGAAGTGTCTTGCCCACTGACACAACGCGATTGCCGCAGGTGGGATTCGAACCGAGGACCTCTCGGACATTCGAAAGTTTGAATATAATTTTTTCAGGTCAGAATCTTCCAGTACTGGATAATGAGTTACGTCGCCTTTCCCAACAGATTTCAAATTCAGCTAGAGCTGTTTTAAATACTTCACTTGCAGAATAAAATGCCTTATCTTTACTAACGTCAAATGTTTTTAAATAAGGCGGTGGGTGATTTGCGGTGTCTGTTCAGTCCATACCTGAAGTTTTCCAAAGACGACGTTTTGTTCGATTCTCCATCTGACGTACGAGCATCAAGGTGAAATGCTGAAGCACATCATTTAGCTCTTTTTCAAAGGCATTATCGCATGATTTTACTTTTAAATAATCTTGCAACATTTTAGCACATTTTTTGTTTGCTTTTACTTTATTTATGGGTATAATATTAGCTCTTTACTCCAATAATTCTTGTTCTACATGTGTGCGACGCAAATCGTTTTGTAGCCATTTTGATTTGACAGACGCCAATTTCAACAAAAAAAAAAAACGAATTACATTTTAAAAAGATTGATTGGTAAGAACGCTTTCAAAATTAGTCCCATTTGTTGTTGCTTTTTTTTACTTCAAACATAACCAAGTGATACAATTTCATTTACGATCATTATATTTATTTGACAAATTGTGCCTGTTAATATCTTTTCCTTTCTTTAAATACGTACTCGTAAATTTGATGGCTTTCCGTGAACTTTTTAAAACTAATCACATCACTGAAGCATTCCATCTTATTGTTTTTACCCCTGACTTGAGCAGGCTGTAAATAATCAAAAGCACTGAGGACCATTACTTACCTAAGACGTCTCAGCCAATCGTCGCCTCAGTGCTAGAATGTTCTATGTCCCATAGGGGACATAGAACATTCTAGCACTCAGGCGACGCAATGAAATCAGCGGATTTTGTTTTCTTTGGAAATAATATTATTTATTTTTTTGTCATGTTTTAACCCACATAGATGAGAATACTGCTTAATAAATAAGTCGAAACACACAAAACAAATAAATAGAGGATATTTAGTGTTTTTAGAGTGGATACCGAAAGTATCTCATTAGTGACCGATACAAATGTTTATTTTTCGCGAGTCATTTGTCTCGTACACAAATGAGATAATTTTCGGTATCCACTCAAAAACACTAGATTTTCTTTTTGTTATATATTATTTATTTATTTATTGGTGTTTAAGGTCACATACTTATGCACAATGGCTAATCATGACCGTGACAGTTTTACGGGTGGAGGAAGCCGGAGTACCCGGAGAGAACCACCGAGCAACGACGAGCAGCTGTCAGCTCTCCAACATCGTAACTCTGAACTCTGCACCGCAGCACAGGCAGGGTTAGATTGGTTGAAGACATGCGCACCATCGACGTGCAGTACGCCTCAGTACACAGCGTCATCGTGCCCCCATGTAGGCAATCGGGGTGAAGTGTCTTGCCCAGGGACACAACGCGGTTGCCGCAGGTGGGATTCTTTTTGTTATACGGCTTTTATAAGAATCTGATAATTCCACTCGTTTCAACCATGAATTGATGCATGAAAGTAAACAGCGCATTGAATCATTGATACGCGGAAGTGATATGATTGATACTCAGAACAGATAGTTTCCCGATTTGATTCAGCTGGCGGGTTTCTAGTCCAAACATGACCTGAAAGTCCGTAATATAAGTTTTTGGTTTGGTACGTCCTTTCAAGGGACGTACCAAACCAAAAACTTATATTACGGACTTTCAGACCATGTTTGAACTAGAAACTCGCCAGCTGAATCAGATTGCAAGACGCTATCTGTTCGGAGTATCAGTCAAATAACTTCCGCGTATCAATGATTCAATGCGCTGTTTATTTTCATGCATCAAGTCAAGGCTGAAACGAGTGGAATTATCCGATTCTTATAAAAAGCGTATAAAAAGAAAATCTAGTATTTTTGAATGGATACCGATCATTTCCAGCAATAATTCAACACCTATTCACCTTGAACTGATGCATGAAACCCGCTAGTCCAAACATGGTCTGAAAATCCCGTAATATACGTTTTTGGTTTGGTACGTCCCTTCAAAGGACGTACCAAACCAAAAACTAAATTACGGACTTTCAGGCCTTGTTTGGGATAGAAACCCGCCAACTGAATCAGATCGCAACACTCTATCTGTTCCGAGTATCGATCAAATCACTTCCGCGTATCAATGATTCAATGTGCTGTTTACTTTCGTGCATCAATTCATGGCTGAAACGAGTGGAATTATCAGATTCTTATAAAAAGCGTATAATAAAAAGAACATCGTGTGTTCTCACGTGAGCGCAATCGCAGAAAATAAACATTTGTCTCGGTCACTCATGAGACAAATGCGAAAATGAGAAGGAAAATCTTTATTTATTACCGTGGAGTAGCATATTATTAGTGTGATACATACTAGTCAATGATAGGAGGCAGTTATGCTGCAACGCAGTGCTCAGAATAACTTTTTTTCTTTGCGTAGCAAAATGCTACACATTTCCAAAAAATGAATAGCATTTTTTTAAAAATTACATAGCTATTTTTCTATACCAGAGTTATGTTATGCTGTTTTGTATTGAATTCTTCTAAGTAGATAGAATAGTTTCCATCCATTTCTGGGCATTTCCAAATGATCTGCAACACATGAAACGTTTACTATGTTTTTGTAACTGAACTGCCTTTAAGGGTTGCCTGGAATTGGATATTTTCAAATGGTGTCTTGGTTGTTTAATAGAGTTCTCAAAATGGAAGTTAGGATATTTAATTTGATGGGCTTGAAGTTATTTTTAATGGACATTTTATGCAAAATGTTGTAAAAACGGGAAGAATTTAAACCAATAGAATTCATCTTACATATGAAGTTGCTAATGATGCTTGATGAAGAGTTAATCTGAGTTATGCCTGGAATGTTCCACAATCAGAAGTAAAGCATCAGTGAACTAGTTTTCAAATTTGTTTGCAAATTTTCATTTATATTTTGCGATACCAGATAATCAACTGCAGCCTAATAGGCTGCAGTTGATTATCTTGTATCGCAAAATGCTGTACATAATTGAACATTGTGTAGCTTTTTGCAAGTTTTGCATAGCAAAAGGCGACGCGACACCGCTTATTTAGAGCCCTGCTGCAACGCCGGTTTGGTAATAACGTTCTTCACAACGTTTATCGATATAAGATTCCATCTGAAGAAAATATTGGGAACTGGCAACATTATACTGTCATTGTTTCTTAATCTTCAGAAATTCTGTCAAAATGAACAATGTGGTTTGTGGTTTAATTTCCTGCGTATTGTGGTTTTATCACACAGACATCTAACTTCAGCTTATCACTTGGCGATGATTGAAACATCTTTTGTGTTTCCCAATAAAGACAATTTAAAATCCAGTTAATATAAATGACGATTGAAAATATCGCCATGTGGAACTTGCAAATGCAATGTCGCTTAGTTATTTTTTTGTATTATAATATGTTGTAATTAGGGCTGTCACGACTAATCGAATAATAGATTGTCGATCGTTCACGCCGAAATCGATTAGTATTTTTTGTTGTCGAAGAATCGGTAAATTTTACCCCGCTTTAGACGTTTAATAATTAAAAAAAAATTGGATAAAAAACTATTGTTTCTGAAGGTAAAAGGTCACGAACGTCAACGTTAAACCTCAAGAAGGCATTAGAAGCATTTCTCTTTTAGGTACGTTCAAAGCTTTGATGTTCTGAACTTTTGAACCGTCAGTGTAATAATCAAGACCGGTCGGCAGTTGCGAAGTTCGCAACTGCCGACCGGTCTTGATTATTACACTGACGGTTCAAAAGTTCAGAACATCAAAGCTTTGAATGTATCTAAAAGATGATCGTCTTCGTTGTTTACTTGAGGTAGGTCAACTGACTTCAACTTCATTTTTAACGACTTCAAAGAAAGGGAGAGGGAGGGTCATCTAGGTACGCTTAATCGATTGCTATCGATTATTTGCGACGATTAATCGATTCCCAAATTAAAAAATCGTGACAGAACTAGTTGTAATTCTAACCTGAATAATATACCAAAAAGAAGTTTTAAAAACGTATTGGGACATTTATAAATCACATTACTTCAACTGTAAAGCATTTCGCCCTGTAATATTAAAATGCCTTTCGAGTGTTAGGTTTCGTGTGTGTGTGTGTGTGTGTGTGTGTGTGTTTTCAAATGACACAATCATGTTTTAGAGGAATTTTGAATATTGATTTCTGATCCCCCGCCGGGATTCGAACCCTCGGCAACACCGCCTGGCAATCAGGAGTCCAGCGCCTAAACCACTAGACCATTGCACACCGTCAAAAACGATGGCTAGAATCTAGCTTTTTAGATGAAGTCCTCATGATTACTTGGTTCATCTTCCTTTCGGCAGCAGCATGAAAGTGTGGAACGCGCTGGCTACAGTACGACGAAAGTGCTGTGGATGGCCTCAGACGAAGACTGGCACGGGCTTGTGCGTGTTTTTTTCAAATGACACAATCATGTTTTAGAGGAATTTTGAATGTTGGTTTCTGACCCCCCCCCCCCCCCCCCCGCCGGGATTCGAACCCTCGGCAACACCGCCTGGCAATCAGGAGTCCAGCGCCTAAACCACTAGACCATTGCACACCGTCAAAAACGATGGCTGGAATCTAGCTTTTTAGATGAAGTCCTCATGATTACTTGGTTCATCTTCCTTTCGGCAGCAGCATGAAAGTGTGGAACGCGCTGGCTACAGTACGACGAAAGTGCTGTGGATGGCCTCAGACGAAGACTGGCACGGGCTTGTGTGTGTTTTTTCAAATGACACAATCATGTTTTAGAGAAATTTTGAATGTTGGTTTCTGATCCCCCGCCGGGATTCGAACCCTCGGCAACACCGCCTGGCAATCGGGAGTCCAGCGCCTAAACCACTAGACCATTGCACACCGTCAAAAACGATGGCTGGAATCTAGCTTTTTAGATGAAGTCCTCATGATTACTTGGTTCATCTTCCTTTCGGCAGCAGCATGAAAGTGTGGAACGCGCTGGCTACAGTACGACGAAAGTGCTGTGGATGGCCTCAGACGAAGACTGGCACGGGCTTGTGTGTGTTTTTTTCAAATTACACAATCATGTTTTAGAGGAATTTTGAATGTTTGTTTCTGATCCCCCGCCGGGATTCGAACCCTCGGCAACACCGCCTGGCAATCAGAAGTTCAGCGCCTAAACCACTAGACCATTGCGCACCGTCAAAAACAATGGCTGGAATCTAGCTTTTTAGATGAAGTCCTCATGATTACTTGGTTCATCTTCCTTTCGGCAGCAGCATGAAAGTGTGGAACGCGTTGGCTACAGTACGACGAAAGTGCTGTGGATGGCCTCAGACGAAGACTGGCACGGGCTTGTGTGTGTTTTTTTCAAATGACACAATCATGTTTTAGAGGAATTTTGAATGTTGGTTTCTGATCCCCCGCCGGGATTCGAACCCTCGGCAACACCGCCTGGCAATCGGGAGTCCAGCGCCTAAACCACTAGACCATTGCACACCGTCAAACACGATGGCTGGAATCTAGCTTTTTAGATGAAGTCCTCATGATTACTTGGTTCATCTTCCTTTCGGCAGCAGCATGAAAGTGTGGAACGCGCTGGCTACAGTACGACGAAAGTGCTGTGGATGGCCTCAGACGAAGACTGGCACGGGCTTGTGTGTGTTTTTTCAAATGACACAATCATGTTTTAGAGGAATTTTGAATGTTGGTTTCTGATCCCCCGCCGGGATTCGAACCCTCGGCAACACCGCCTGGCAATCAGGAGTCCAGCGCCTAAACCACTAGACCATTGCACACCGTCAAAAACGATGGCTGGAATCTAGCTTTTTAGATGAAGTCCTCATGATTACTTGGTTCATCTTCCTTTCGGCAGCAGCATGAAAGTGTGGAACGCACTGGCTACAGTACGACGAATGTGCTGTGGATGGCCTCAGACGAAGACTGGCACGGGCTTGTGTGTGTTTTTTCAAATGACACAATCATGTTTTAGAGGAATTTTGAATGTTGGTTTCTGATCGATTAAAATTGATTTAAACTAAGTGATGAGCTTAGGAACTGGTTAAACTGACTGGCAATAATTGATGTTATTCATTGATGGGCTCTAAGTTTGTCCTTACAGGGATGTTACGTAAGCTTTTGTTTTTCTTACAGGCGATGAAAGGTCGAAGATTCAAAGGTTCAATTTAATTTAGCGTTGGTAAAATTGAATTCATCTTTTAACATTTTTGCTATTTCGACATTCATTCTGTTGTATGTTAAAGTGAAAGGAATGATGGACCGCCTTTCGTATTCTCCCTCTGATATGTTCATACCAAATGACCAGAGGGTTTGAAGCGTATTGATCCAAAAAGCTTCACGTTTTTTTGCTAAATTCATCCGTTTCTTCTAATGTGTCTTTAATTGGTGGTTGTTCAATAGGATGGATTTCGAAATCGTCCAAAGAATGGCCAGGAAGGTTAAAATGTTGTGCTACTTGGGCATCAGTATTATGTTTTATATCCTGTTTGTGTCTAGTAGCACGTTCTCGGAAAGGAATTAATTTGACTTTGACCAACATACTTCTTCCGACAGCGTTTACAAGTGATAAGGTAAATAATATTTGGTGGATCACAATGGAGGGAGTTACGGATCTGGTAATGATTTTTCGTTTGTTCGGAGGAAAATTCCTCTTTCTGATCAGGCATAAAAATATGCAATCTACAACGAGGTTTTTTTGCAATTAAATACCGCGCCACTACCATTCTGCAACGGTCTATAGTGTTCAATTTTCAGTGGTTCGAAATCAGTTGTTTCTGCTGGACTTTCGAGCCTTTTCAGAGATTAAGATTTCAGGCTATGCAAATAGCGCAGTGAGTAGCCCCTCGATCCGAGGGCGTCAAATAGAGTAGAGCAAGCCTCATTGAAATTTACCTTATTAATTGAATTGCGGTGGAAACGAATGAGCTGTGATTTGATGATACATTTAAATGTTTGTTGAGGATGAAATCATTTTGTGTTCAACAATTGATGTGAATCAGCTGGTTTAAAATATACTTTATAGTCTAAATGACCGGACGCCTGAAATTGCTTGCCTTAATTTTTTTACACGGTCACATCGAGAAAATCAACTGAATTTTCACTGATAGTGGCTTTTAATTTAATGTTTGAATATTGATTGTTCAAAATTTCTACAAATTCATGATCATTCATATAATGTAGTTTAGAAGTGTCCATTATCGTCTCATCTTAACGTCATAGCATGGTTGATATGAAAAGGAAAAACTGGTGGGTGAAGAGCGGCGAAACATATCAGGGAGACCCGACAGTTTGTTATCAAGCAGGCAACGTAATGAATTAGCACATCACATATTGAATTGGTACAAAACGGTCGCCGTGGACTCCTCACTTTCCACGGCTGAGCAATATTTTTTTTTTTTGGTTGAAATTTTATTCTGCAACATACAGATATACAATGTGAGACAAATAAAACAAATTATAAAGTGAGTGTACACTGCATGGAGATGGCATAGCCTGAGAGGCTGTCTTCCTGCCATCCCACACAATTTTCTTTTTCTTGACAGCATTGCCTTTTTATTGTTGTCTTCATGGATTCAAACTGAGTGGACGTTCCCAATGCACAGACCGGAGACAAATAAGTTATTACTTTAATGTATACATTCTAAAATCGGCGGGGTCAAGAACTAAACCAAATCACCTGGGTTGGGCAAACATGAACCCATTTGGGGTTCATATTCGCTCAACCCAGGCGATCCGAGCCAATCACCAGAAAGGAGAACAGAAAGCAAACCCGGTTATCCTTCTTGAGGACCAAACCGACCTCAGAGTGCAGTATTTTTGGTGAGATCTCTTTAAGCTGATATACAGTCGGGACAAAATGGATTGGTACAAATTATTATGGAAGAGTATGACTCTAAAATTGTATCGATTATTTTCTTTTTGAATAAGGGCCTACTATATTGCCGTATTTCAGGGTTTAAATCATTCCATACCTTTCCACGGACGCAATGATATTAAATTCCAAACACTAATTATAGGAATAATCATCAAAAAATTAAGCAATGAAACACCGTGTACAACCCGGAGCTTCATTATTTAAAATATTGCTGATGATGATTTTTATTTACCCGGTAAACGCATGCGTGGACATCACTGCGCACGCGCGTGGATTTCGACCAATCTACAACGACTGTACTGTATAACATGGAAACATTCCACTCACTATACTGTCCCTTGGGACTTGTCTACGGAAATACTATACGTGTTGGCGTGACTATACTAATGTAATTACGTTTTCCCAGTCACTCTATAGGAAAACGGCTCAGTAAAGGTTTTCTGCCTTTGCAAAATAAAACTCGATAAAACTCAATTGTAAGAGTTTAGTGCAAGAAATATATATATATAGGGCCCCGCGAAGCTTCGATTTCGAATCTTAAGTTGATATTTGGTTCGATTCGAAATTGGGTGTCCGATTCGTTTCCTCTCGAATCTTTTTCATAGGAGTACTTGTTGGTATAAGTCATCTTCATCGTCTCACAAAACGCGTAGTACGGATGGAAATCGTACATAAATAATGTTGAAATAAAAGATTGAGCGTAACTTCCGCGACATCAACATAAATAAGACCTTCACTCATGTCACCAGCCATACTAATTTCAATACCACTAGTCCCATGGGACCATGGTTAAATGCAAATTTAAGGTTTCCAAACAATATCGACGATGAACTATAATCCTTACCGGGTAATATTCCAACTACATCATCAAGGCATGCCTTCGACGAAGGCATGCCTTGATAATGTAGTTGGATTTATATTATCAGTCGGGACTTGAGTCATCACAGTCTGAACAAATCAGGTTTGTAGCACCCCCAACATCCATCATCATCTTCAAGACGCCACGGATTCGAATCGTGTTTCGATTCGTTTTCGAATAATAAACATGATTAAATTCGAGATTCCAGTCGAAAATACAGTTAAAACTAGACGTCCTGTCATGAAATGCGCACAAATAGCACGTCGATATGCGCGTTAATCTACGCGTTATGGCCATAGTAAGGCTATCAAATTCTGTACATGTGGCCTGTGCACAAGCAATGTTTCAGCCAATGGACCTCCAGGTAACCCGGAGGTCCATTGGCAGAAACATTGCCTGTGTTTGCACTGAGTAACCAGGAGAACCTGCCGTGCTTTGGATGCCATTCGATATGACAATTGCGCGCAATTCCTACGCCCAATTAAGCCTAGATAAGCGCACAGTTCGTGACATGACTTCTAGTTTTAACTGTATGTGATTCGCAGGGCCCTACAAATCGTCGCGTGAGAACCATAAGGTGTCTCTTCCAGTGGAAGATAGAACCTTAAGGTTATGAAACGACGAAATATACTCTCTTGTATTTCGAAAAAAATAAAACTCAATATTTAAAAAACAAAACAGGATATGTACAAAATCTATTCCAAGCATGCACACGGTGATGTGAGTATGTTATGACAAAACACCCTGAGTGAAGATGGATTTAGCACTTTACCTATTCTGACTTGAAACAGGTATTTCACAAATGCTTTATAAATAGCTGAAACTCTTAAATTTTTGTCTTCAAAACATAGCTTGTGACCACTCACAGAAATAAGTTCTTTCCAATGAAGGTCCGTCCCCGAGAGAATTGTTCTTTGATACTGTCTGTCCAAGTATAGCATCCAAACCATATGATTCGGACATTGTGCTTGGCCAGATAACAATATAGGAGAAATTTTTTGTAGGGTGTGATGCATAATAGAGTACAAGTTGGCTGCTCCCGCTTGTGCGCCATTGTTATTATCCTGTTGTATTGTTGAGAAAAATACTTAACCATAAGAAATAGAAACGAATAATCCCAACTAGGGCTGTCACGACTAATCGAATAATCGATTGTCGATCGTTCACGCCGAAATCGATTAGTATTTTTCGTTGTCGAAGAATCGGTAAATTTTACCCCGCTTTAGACGTTTAATAATTGAAAAAAAAATGGATAAAAAACTATTGTTTCTGAAGGTAAAAGGTCACGAACGTCGACGTTAAACCTCAAGAAGCCATTAGAAGCATTTGTCTTTCAGGTACGTTCAAAGCTTTGATGTTCTGAACTTTTGACCCGTCAGTGTAATAATCAAGACCGGTCGGCAGTTGCGAAGTTCGCAACTGCCGACCTGTCTTGATTATTACACTGACGGTTCAAAAGTTCAGAACATCAAAGCTTTGAATGTATCTAAAAGATGATCGTCTTCGTTGTTTACTTGAGGTAGGTCAACTGACTTCAACTTCATTTTTAACGACTTCAAATAAAGGGAGAGGGAGGGTCATCTAGGTACGATTAATCGATTACTATCGATTATTTGCGACGATTAATCGGTTCCCAAATTAAAAAATCGCGACAGCCCTAAATTCCCAACACCTACCAAATAGAAAACATTGTCTGGAACAACAAACACAGAAAACTGTAAAATTCAACACAAATTCGGGAGTTTTGGCGATACTTTTTCTCCCAGAAGCCGATGGGAGCATTGGGTTAATCCGAACAGCAAAGCTTACAACACCACATTTGTTCAGTAGTCAACCATGTACACAGAAAAGAATTATATTCTGAGCTAAACCTTTCCAAACAAAAAGGATAGGCCAGTTCCATCTGTTGGTGAAAGCCGCGCCGACGCAGGACTGCTACAATTACTCGCTACCTTCCTCCACCCCCCGGGGGATATGCTCACACACACCTTCACGCACTGGTCATTAACATTCGTTCTCTGTAATACAAAACCAAAGGAGGTGTTCAAGCGTAAAATCGTTTCCTTGCTTCACAGATACAATTGTTATGAAATGGAATGGCATCCGCATTTATCTTCTGTGTAAACACTTTCTGAACTTGTCTAAATATGGAATGACAATTTTAATTTATTATGCTGAAAGCCCATTATTAGAAAGAGAAGCGTGCGTCAACCATCAATGCATCACTCCGGCTTTCTATTTTGGGCTGATATTCTCAGACGCTTTCATTTACTGCAACCTTTCGTTTCCACATCGGTAAACATATCCGACCAGTCTCTGATCGCGCGTGCATTTCTGTTGGCAAATAATCCATGTAGGTTCCAATAAAATTTAATTCTATTAATTTTCCACATGAGTACTTTATGAGTAGAGATGTTTTTGCCATATTGCCCGGTCATATTGAAAAAGTCGAGGAGATTTATTGAAACTGTTTAGAAACAATGGTGCCCGCCTCTTTGACATGTGCAATATTTGACTCGTTTTATCAGAACGTGGTGAGGACAATGACATTAATTTGGTTTCCCTATTAAAAGCCATGGACAGTCATGTATATTCTCCAAAGGTTGATAACGAATAATCGAATTTTTGTTCCATCGTGACAAATCAGAACCAGATTCCAGAATGATAGTGACAATATTATGAAGGTTCAAATTCTAATCGACAGAAATATTACGAGCAAGAGAAACCGGCATTTCTCAACTGCTGTCAGGCCAACAGTACAGTCTGCGGAAACTGGTCGTAATCCACGCGTGGGCAGTGGTCTCCACGCTGCGTGGCGTGGCCAGCCCAAAGCAGGTGGGGGGGGGGGGGGGGGGCAAACTCGTAGAGCCTGACTAAGTTAAGGCCTGTTTACACGCACACGTTTACCCCCGGGGTATTTATACCCTCGGGGGTATATTTGCCATCGGTAGGCAAATTGGCCTATATAGACACGTATACCCCCGTAGGTAAAAATACCCCTACTGGTAAATTTGCCCTTGCTCAAGAGGTAGAGCAAATCTTTTTACCACATAGGGGAAATTTGCCCCCAGTGGCATTTCGCGCATGTGAACGCTTTTTGACTTTTGCCCGGCCTCAATAACTCTTCTTCACCCTCCCTTTTATTCTAAAAGTGGACTAATCCATGTACAGTTCTAGGAATTCTATTTATAGATTTCAATCAACACCTGTAAGGTTGACAGAGAAGGAGCAATTACTGCATTCAGTGCAACAATGCCTCCAAAACCCAAACATGCTCGAGGTAATTCCTGGTCTGATGAAGAAACAAAATGTTTACTTGATATTTGGATTGAATTACATATTCAAAGCCAACTAGACAGTGCCAGTGTAGTAGACACAGCACTTTATGCGAAGGTCGCCGCTGCAATGAAAGACAGAGGTTTCGTTAAAACTCCAGTACAGTGTAAACAACGAATGAAGACACTGAAACGGACCTACAGAAACTGTAAACTGTATTCGACACTCCCTCATTGTTGGTTGTTGATGGTTGAGCCCCATCTGTGTCCACAACACAAGCATTCCACTCTGGTACGTAGGGCTGGTCCTTGGCCTCACACAGGTTGTGGAGGGTCACTGCTGCTGCCACGAGCGTGGGCACAAAACTGACATCGACGTCAATCCTCTTGAGGAAACGCCTCCACCTTCCTTTGAATCGCCCAAAAGTATTTTCAATCGTCATGCGGGCACTGCTTAGGCGGTAATTGAAATACAATTGTTCTTCGTTGAGACTTCCCCTGTTGGAGTATGGCTTCAAAAGCCAAATTGAGAGTGGATAGGCCGGATCTCCAATGATGACAATTGGCATGTCTACCACATCACTTCCCTGACCGACACCTGTGCGTTCATCTCTAGACGTAGTAGCGTACCATTGTCTCCCCTTGTTTTCAATGAAGAATTCATGAAGACTCGAGCGTCATGCACTCGACCTGGCCACCCAATGTAGACATCTGTGAATCTATATTTGTCATCACACACAGCCTGCATGATGACAGAATACCAACCTTTTCGATTCACAAAATCAGCATGGCAGTCTGTGGGTGCAATGATGGGAATGTGAGTTGCATCTATTGCTCCAGCACAATTTGGAAAGTTCCACTTTTCCTTATACCCACTGATAACGCTTTGCAAATCTTGTCCACGTGGAAATGTCACCAGCGTGTTGAACATTACTTCCTGTATTGCTTCACAGACGTCGTGAACACAGACGCAAACAGTAGATCTTGCAATGCCAAACAAGTTAGCAACGTCCTGTATTCAACATTAGTGGCCAAGAAGTAGATAGTAACAGCAACACGATGTTCAGTTATCAGTGCCTCTCGAACGCGGGATGATCTCTGTAGTTGTGGTTCCAGTTGCGTACAAACTGCAGTGAAGACAGCACGACTCATTCTAAAGTTCCCTATCCACTGGTCATCATCAAACGTTTGCAAAACAATGTCATTCCACCAATTCCTGCTCCTTTGTCTCATCCATAATGATCTCTCCCGTAGAAAGGATGTTCCAACAGCAAATGTAATTGCATACATAATGCGTTGTCTCCACCGTCTACGTGCACCACGTCTGAAAACCTCCATTATCAGAACTGAAATGACATTGCAAATCAGTCAACACTATGGAAGATCCTATTTTTAACCCACTGCATGTAAATGCAACTCATTTTTGCCCTTTGCCACCCGGGGTATTTATACCCCTGGGGGTATTATACCCACCTGGGTAAATAATGTGCATGTAAACATGCCTTTATAATTAGAGCCGTTTTAATAGGGTGTGGGGTGGTGGGGGGGAAGCTTTCTAAGCCTTCACATAACAGAATTTTGCGTCCCAAAAGTTTGAGGTAGGTAACCAAGGTAACAATAACCAGGGTTTGCACCAGAGGGAAATAAATGTGTCCGATATGGGGCGGCCAAGGGTTGTCGGTGGCACGGGCAGACCATGGTTCAGCCTGTGGTAGAGAAATTTTTAATTCCACGGTTCAAAAGCCCCATCTCCTTGCATCTGAGCGGATATTTTTTTCATGTACTGATGACTGTCTACCTTTTCACCGACACAGATATTAGGACAAGCAATCTACAAATCTACAACCTAACCCCATGGACCATACCCCCCTACCATTTTTGTGCCATTTTTGGACAAATGTCGAGGACCAACTTTGAGGGAAAGAGGGGGGACGCGTCCCCCAATCCCTCCCGTGGCCACGCCGCAAACCACGTATGCGTTCACCAGATAACAAAAATCATCAGTAGGGCTGTCACGATTATTCGATTAATCGATTGCTGATCGATCACGCCGAAATCGATTAGTATTTGTCGTTGTCGAAGAATCGGTAAATTTTTACTCCGTTATAGACGTTTAATAATTAAAAAAAAATGGATGAAAAAACTGTTGTTTCTTAAGGTAAAGGGTCAAGAACGTCGACGTTAAATCTCAAGAAGCCGTTAGAAGCATTTGCCTTTTAAGAACATTCAAAGCTTTGACGTTCTGAACTTTTGAACCGTCAGTGTAATAATCAAGACCGGTCGACAGTTGCGAACTTGCGAAGTTCGCAACTGACGACCGGTCTTGATTATTACACTGACGGTTCAAAAGTTCAGAACATCAAACCTTTGAATGTACCTAAAAGAGAATCGTCTTCGTTGTTTACTTGAGGAAGGTCAACTAACTTGAGCTTCATTTTTAACGACTTCAAAGAGAGGGAAATGTGGGGGCGGGGTCATCTATGTACGATTAAACGATTATAATCGATTATTTGCGACGATTAATCGATTCCTAAATTAAAAAATCGTGACAGCCCTAATCATCAGCAGCAGAAATTTAATTAATGAAGCACCGGGTAAAACCCGGTGCTTCATTAATTACATTTTTGATGAGTATTCCTGTAATTAGTGTTTCTAATCTCATATTACTGCGTCCGTGGAAATATTGCCCAGCCTTGGAAAGTGACCAGTCCACGGCGGCTATACTGTTCGTGCCCCCACATCAGATCCGAGTCTGTGATCTCGATATTTTCTGACATGGAGGGGCAAGTTTGAAATTTTTCGATAGTTTCCCCGTATCAATGGACGACGGTACGAACATAAACTTAACTGAACAAACTTCTTTACAACAATAAACGAAACAGGTCCGAAACGTAAATTTATTATGAGTATTTTAAATAGAATATTTTATTAATATTTTAAATAATTATTTTCATTTAACGAAAGTTATTGTTTAAAAAAAATAACTATGCATGACCATTTTTCATGGACGTGACTACACTTATAGTACTGTGCCGTGGACTAGCCACTTTCCACGCGTGGGCAATATTTTCACGGACGCAATTATATTAGATTATATACATATTATTTACCTGGTGAACGCATGCCTTGTCATCAATGTATTCCTATAATTAGTGTTTGGAATCTCATAATATTGCATCCGTGGAAATATTGCCCACCTGTGGGAAGTGACCAGTCCACGGAGGCACTTTTATAGCTCCTATCCTGTGTCCTCGCCTCAATTTTTTATCACTATTTTTTGTTTACTGCAGAAATGGAAAAGGACGCCGGGACTGCGGACAGGCTGTACACTGCAAAAAATATAGGTTCTCTTTAGAACCAAAACTGGTTCTAATCTTATCCCTGAGATGGAACCAGCTCTGTTAAGACAGTATTTATTTCAAATCAAATAAATTTATAAAGATTAACATTCAATTTTAACAGAATATTACATGAACTGAAGTAGATTCAGCAGTAAACTTGGAGCTTATTCAACGCAGTCGCCAAACATTTTGAAACAAAGGAGATATGAACAGTTGGCATATCGAACCAGTTTTGGTTCTGTACAGAACCAAAACTGGTTCGATATGCCAACTGTTCATATCTCTTTTGCTTAATAATGATTTGAGACAACCTCGTATAAGCTCTAAACTTACTGCTGAAACCCCCTCAATTTATGTTTAATTCTGTTACTATTTAATGTTAATCTTTATAAATTTACTTGATTTGAAATAAATACTGTTTAAACAGAACTGTCTCCATCTCAGGGACAAGATTAGAACCAGTTTTGGTTCTAAAGAGAACCTATATTTTTTGCAGTGTGTCTCCCACGGGGGTTAGTGTATTACTTATTGTTGCTTAGTGTATTACTTATTGTATTAATTATCGTACTAAACAAAAAAGTCGTATCCTTTGTCTACATCCTTGTAGAGTGGTGAGGGAGGACGCTACAGAGGTATCAGTGGTGAATTCTCCACCCGACAGGTTTCTAATAACTGGCGAATATAGGCCACGGGAACTGGCGATGGGTTTTCGGTCGTGGGGGTTGGTCATATCCAACGGTTCGCGGACCGACGGCTCATCGGCGCTTTTTGTATTCTATGTTCGAGGGGTTGATATGCCCACACGTACATTGGTAGCGTTTCTCTCACAAACTGTTTACTATATACTCCATAGTATCTTTTCAAGAAGAGGTTCCATCACTAAACCTAATGAGCCATCAACACAAATCTTGCTGTCAAGAATATACTTTTCGTCAAAAGGGAATGGCAGGAAGACAGCCTCTCAGGCTATGCCATTTCCTTGCAGCGCGTTCAACTATAACCTGTTTTATTGTTATCTTGTATACTCTTATGCTGCAAAATCAATCAATCAATCAATCAAAACCCACGGTTATTACATGCAGAACTATCTATAAATATGTTTTGTCTCATGACACATCGCACGACTTGGTTAAATATACTTTATTTTTTCTCCGAGGATGGCAGGAAGACAGAATGGCTATGTCATCTCCAAGCGATACATTTAAAATTAACTCTGTAACAAATTATTAACCTGTACTTTTTGTGTATTGCTGAATCAAGATCATACATACAAACAAAAAATCGCGATTCAAATCATTTTTTTTTTAAATTGTTGCAAAACATAGCTTATGATTCCTAATGGGACGGGCTCAACAAGAGGTCACAAACCAAGCTATGGGTTGTAAGAGAAAACGAGGCTGTTCTAAAGGTAAAAGACCGCCAACACCTCCATATTCGTGTTAGGGAGAAGATTGAATACGTAATATTTATATAAAAAGAACAAATGACGGGGTCGCGTGTTGTTATTTGTTTATTGGCGTTTAACTATGCTTTCAGCAGCCAGGTTTATATCCACCCGGACATGTTTAGTGGTGGCGGGAACCGAAGTACACGGAGAGACTGCCACAGCAGCGGTAAGTACCTGTTGGGCTAGACAAGTTACGAGAACAGCGGGACGGAATGGTTTCGAGCGCCGAAGGCGCGCAGGGGCGATTTGGGGCAAGCCCCTTTTGACCCTCATTGGCTGTTTGAGATCTTTTGGATTTATGTCAAGGCGTGTTGAAAGAGGAAAAGGTTCAAGTACTCGGCAAATTTTTATGGCTATGGTGTCACGGGTGGAAGGGTGGCTGCGTTGATTGATGTTGATTGAACCCTCGGGTGAGGACCAGTGTGGGAGGTTGTGTCCTCTCACAAAGGTGCTACCTCTCCCCGAGGGTGCTGTGATGTTTTATTTTCGGGCAAGTATAGTCTGCCACTTCGTAGATGATTTCGATGGTGGGCCATCATTGGCAAGTATAGTCTGCCTCAGGCTGTCTTAGTGAACAGCGACATACAGCTCACAAGTTTTGTTGGTGGTGGCGCGGCTCGGGGAAGCGGCTTTGGAGTCTAGACCAATCAGCTTCCATTACACGTTCATCCACTCCCAACGGTACAACATTGTGCATCGATAGCTAGGACAAGGATTTTTTTTTCATATCACGAAGTATCCATCTCTCTTATTGTTTGTTGTTTATGTTGTTCAGCTGTAAACACACCCGGAGGCCAGAAGAAAGCTCGACAGATGTCATTTGTTTCCTACCATAAAACCACTGTCGTAATTACTATTGTCACAGTGTAGGTAAAATACCTGTCAACGACATGACCAGAAGTGTGTGTATTGTTGGCAGTAATGATATTATATATGTCCCTTCGTTGACGCAGAAATGTGTAATTAAGCGAGAAGTGCAGACAATCAATTAGTATGACAATGATTACGCTATTGTGGGTGGTGTTACTATTATGCGACATGATGTCCGTTTCGCATTATTTACTGCGTTACTACCAGATGGATTAACAATCACTTTGAACATGTTTTCTGTCTGAGCAATCGAGCAGTTTAAAACTGATCACAAAGGCGGACATAAAATTACTGCCGGATCGCGAGTGGGTCGAAATTAGAGCTGTAGGTTAACCGAAACCGAACCGAGGTTTTTAGTTTTTTTTAAAAACCGAAACCGTCGACATCCCGAAATCTAAGGTTTTTCGTTTTTTATTAAATACTCTCTTGCTGCAGAAATTCACAGAATGCAGCCATTTCAGAGTAGTGAGAGTACCCAGACACTGCCATAGGCAGTGTCTGGGTACTCTCACTACTCTGGGAAGGCTACATTCTGTGAATTTCCGACATTTCAGTTTAGTTGTGTTTGCAGCTTTCCTCAAGTTGCGTGTAGGTGTCAGACCTCGAAAAGTGACCAAGCACAATAAAAGTTCTGTATATTTAGGTAATTATTATATTGGCCTTCCTGATTCTAAATGTATTATAAAGCTTATTTCGGGCATTCATTGAGTTTCACTCAATTTCACTACCATTCTGTTATGATTCCGGACATAAGAATGAGTTTTATTGAATTTTACTTGGCCTCGTGAACAAACCGAAAACCGAACCGAACCGAGGTTTTACTCAACCTGAAAAACCAAAACCGAAACCGAAGAAGAAATTTAAAAACCTACAGCTCTAGTCGAAATTCTCTGACCGCTTTCCACCCAGCACATTAACTCTTACCTGTTGAAGAAAGTGAGAGAACATTAAATCTGAGAGGTTATTTCCATTTGCTTTTCGTGATCCGGGGCCAATACTATAAAACCTTTACAATTGTATTTTCTAGAATTGTATTTTCTAATTTTGACTTTAAATAGCTTGAAATGAACCATTAGCTATTTCTAAGATGTGTCAATTTGCCAGATGGCAAATTGCCATATCTTTTAAAATGCTAATGATTCATTTTATTCAGTTATATTAAATTAAAAAATACAATCCTAGAAAATATAATTGTAAAAATTTTATACTATTGGCGCCTGGTCTTGACTTCGCAATATTTTATTTATGAAATCTAAACACACTTTTATTTATTTATTTATTTATTTATTTATTTATTTATTTATTTACTGGTGTTCAAGCTCACCTTCAGCATATTTTGCTCTCTTGTGACAGCAACAGAGATGAAGCCAAGTTTAACCAACATTTTATTCCCATGCGGCCCACTTTAGGGGACTTACACCCCATGCGTTGGTTGCAGGTCCTATTTTACAAGTAAAGCAGAATTTATTTACCACCACTTCCCGGGTGGTTCCACAGGGATCCCACTGGTGTAAGTGTTTCGCGATCGGAGAGAGATCTTATCTCGAAGCTGGCCACTTTTGTGATCGCCATTCTGTATATGACAATTTGGTCATTTGTTATCGGGTCTGATGGACTGCAATAGGGCCCTGCAAATCACATATTTTCGATTCGAATCGAATCGAATCTCGAATCGAACCGAACCTTGACTCGAATACAGGTGTCTTGAACTCCCGACTGATAAAATATTCCAACTATATCTCCAAGGCATGCCTTCGTCAAAGGCATGCCTTGATGATGTAGTTGGAATATTATACAGTAAGGATTTTTGTTCAGAAACAGGTACCAAAATTCTGTACTTGGCTTTGCACGGGGCTAGCATCGATATTGCTTGGGCATTTTAAATTTGCTTTTAGCAGCGGTTGGGTGACTAGAGAAACTGGAATCAGCATGGATGGTAGCATCCGTACGTATACTTTTTATATTAATATAGCGAAAATTGCACTCAGTTTTTATTTTCAACATTATTTATGCACAGGTGCTATCTCAGCTATACGTTTTGTGAGACGACACAGTTGCCCGATACCAAACGAAATTTCAGAGAAAAGGTTCGAAGGGAAACGAATCGAGCAGCCGATTTTGAATCGAACCGAAATCGAATCTCGAAGCTTCGCAGGGCACTGGATTGCAAGCATTCATGGAGTGTTCACTTCCCACGTTAACCCTTTACCCAACGAATCGCCCGCATCCGCCCGCGTAATATGCAAATTCAGCCGCTGAAAAAATATTTTTCGAAACATTTCAACAAAACCATATCATGTGACCCCTCTTTGGAACGAGCTCGAAGAGCTCGTTCCAAAGAGGGGTCACATGATATGGTTTTGTTGAAATTTTTTGAACAAATTTAAAAATTGATATTTAAAATAATAAATTTTGAAATAGTCTGCGTTAGTTTAAACAATATTTATTTCCAAAGTATGAAAGTACATTTTTTCACAATTCAATAGAAGCATACAACAATTAAGGAAATTGATTCAGCATCAAGCTAAAGAGCTTATACTCGGCTGTTTCCAGTCAAATATTTTGTAAAAATATATCATATGCAGCTGATAGTTATACATACACTATTACGCCAGCACGGTCAGGACCCACCATGGATGCATGTTTAGTTTTTATGTTCACTCCTCACTTTTTGCGTTGTAAAGTAATTACTGGCCAGTTCTCGTCGAGTGATGGGTCCTGGTCGTGCAGGCGCTGTACTATTGTTATACTTTGGCTATGGTTAATGTAGTTAGAAGACAGAAGAGAGAAAAGGAACAGAACAGTGATAGAGAAAGAGGACTTTTTGAGCTGATGGAGTGTGCACTGCGAAACGTTTCGAGCAGGGGCGTCGTCGACAGACACCACATACGATCCAATAGTCTGCGTTGGGTAAAGGGTTAACTGTTTTTGTTGTTGATCAAAATCTACCCCCAATAAGATCTGGTATGAAGTGGGGTATAAAACCCGATCATATCATTTATCGCAAAAGACTGAACCTTATTTGTTTTAAAAATGATTTTCAGTGCTAGTACAATTTGACCATTTCCACGGGTGGGCAATATTTCCACGAACTCAATAATATCCGTTTCCAAACACTAATTACAGGAAAAATCATCAAAAAATTAATAAATGAAGCACTGGGTACAACCCGGTGCTTCATTAATTAACATGCTGCTCATAATAATTTTTACTATCTGGTAAACAAAGGCATGGACATCACTACCCACGCGTGGATCAGACCACTCCACGGCGGCTATACAATAGGAAAGACCTTGTAGACGGGCGCAACAAAAATTTCAAAAAGTTTCTATTGTTTCTCTTTATTGACATCAGACTGTGACATTGATCAGTGTTAAAAACTCTCTGTGAGAGCTTTCCAAGTATTATTCTACGACAGCAGAATTAACCCTTCACCCAACACACAGGTTATAAAAAATTATCATTTCAATTATTGTTTTTTAATTTTTTTTCAAAAAAATTTAAAGAAAATCGTACAATATGACCCCTCATTGAAACGAACACGACGATCTTGTTCCTATGAGGGATCACGTGATATGGTTTTGTAAGATGGTTTTGACAAATATTGTTTTTTTCAAAACCTCAATTTGTAATTACAACGGTGGCTGGCGTCGGTTCGTTAGCTGAAGGCTTAAATGGCCGAATTGGGTGGAATAAATATATGGTATGTTTTACAATGTATTCTTTACTAAAGATACCCCGATTCAGCTGCTGACAGAACAGGTCTGTCAAGGTTGCCATACCTGTATTTTAACCCTTTCAAAACAGCGAATACTGATGGGTTTGTGAAAGAAAATTCACGGTCCATGAAGAAACGATATAATGAATAAAAAACAAGTTGAAACTGGTAGCCCCGTGGGGCGTTAGGATTAAATCATTACTGATCCTCATTACTTGTGCAACATATTACTAACCCCCACACGCAAATACAGATTCGCTCATTTTCACATGATAGCATTTTTCAGGACGATTCATCCCTTTACCCAACACAACCGTCCAAAATCCACCAGCACTATTCACAAAAATTACCTTTCAACTTTCACTATTATTTTTCATTTTTGTCTCAAAAACATAGCTTATGACTCCTCATTGGAACGAGCTCAGAGAGCTCGTTCCAACGAAGGGTCATAAGCTAGTTTTTGTGTGAAAAAAAAAAAAATGAATATATTTAGTTATTCAAGAATTTTGATTGCAAGTGTAGTCTGCTTTTCGTGTTAGGTAAAGGGTTAAACACGAACACTGTGTTAAAAAGGGTTAGACATTTCTGGGGTGAGGTGTGGACATGCTTGCCCTACGTAGGATACATCAGTCCATGACAACCCCCACCTCACTTCACCACGATGATGAGAGAGGGATGGGAGTCACTGCAGAAAGCATTGAAATAAGAATTCTCATTGCACATGTTATTTTGATGCTGGTCAGATTAACGTTCATTAAAAAACAGACAAACTAATACGAACCTGAAGCAGAGGAGACTGGTGACGGCCGTAAAGAGGGAGTTGATGCTGAAGGAGATAGTGAATAGTGAGTGATACCAGTGATTCTGAAAATGAAGACGATTTTAAACTTTGAAGCGAGCGAAGGTGTTTCTTTTTGAAGAGGAGAGTCCTCTGGAACTGACCGAGAGCTGCAGTGATTTGGTAAAAATGGTTCTTCAGGAAGCAGGATTGTAAAAAGTTCAGGCGTGGAAGGGCTGACGAAATCTTACAAAGTTACTGGCAGTTTTACAAAACTTCCATTCAACACGTGGCAAACTGTGTCATGCGTGATTCCCGATTCCTTGCTATAGATTTTCCGGGTATCGTGAAAAGTTTTCTGAGTCGGGAACCCGGAAATTCCCGTTCTCAAGATTAAACACAACACCTGAACAATCTTCGAACCTTGGTGTTACTTTGGCGTTTGGTGGGTAAAATTATCCACGATTGGTTTGGGTGTGGGATGATAAATCTCACGCATAAGGCAAGATTGTCGAGCCAAACACGCGGCAGACATTGTTTTTTTAGGGGGGGGGGGGGGGGGCTCAGTAGGTGGAGGCCGCAAGTAGATGGAGGTGCAAGCCGAGAAGTCCTTGGTTCGAATCCCACCTGCGGCAACCGCGTTGTGCCCTTGGGCAAGAGAGTTCACCCCCATTGCTCACGTGGGGGCACGGTGGCATTGTGTAGTAAGGCGTACTGCACGTCGATGATGCACTTGTCTTCAATCAATGCTAACCCTAGTGGTGTGGAGTTAGTATGTTAGGGAGCTGACAGTTACTCGGTGGTTCTCTCCGGGTACACCGTCTTCCACCACCCGTATAACTGTCGTGATCATGATTAGCCATTGTGCAGAAATATGTGACCTTAACACTTTACCCAACGAATCGCCCGGGTAATATGCAGATTCAGCAGCTGAAAAAATATTATTTTTCGAAACATTTCAACAAAACCATATCATGTGACCCCTCTTTGGAACGAGCTCGTCGAGCTCGTTCCAATGAGGGGTCACATGATATGGTTTTGTTGAAATTTTTCGAAAAAAATTAAAAAACGATATTTAAATTAATAAATTTTGATATCGTCTGCGTTGGGTAAAGGGTTAAATACCAATAAATACATAAAATTTGTAATATCTCGTACCCAAACCCATATAGAAAGATAATGTCAGTCTGTCACCAAAAGTGTTAAAACTGATTGATAGTTGCTGATGAATAAATACGAGCTCAATGCAATATTAGGTGCAGATGGAGTGTTAGCGCAAACACATTTCGACAATATGCAACGACGTAGAAAAAATCTGCAATTAACCTACACAAATGCTTTAATAATTTAATATAAAAGTTACAAATTTATAAATAACTAACACAATCGAGGAAATTTCTGGCAGTGTTTAGGCATGAACGGATTTTTACACCCCTTTCTCTTGCAGAGATGCGAGAGATGTAATGCATTTCAATGAGGTTAATTGCGTCATTCACTCCAGTAATCAAGTCAAATATTGCCTAATACAGCAAGACAACACGCAGAGATGCACTTGAGAATTAAACAGGATAAAGTGTAACCCTTCCGATGACAGTGATTTTCAAAATAGCATGCAGGCAGCTCACCTATCACTCAAGGTGCTGTTGAATGAAATTCGCCATGATACATTTTTTGAGTGTGCCTTCTAACATTTTGAATCGGGTTCAGTATAGACCCGGTCAGTGCTCAAAATAACTATTTTTCTTTGCGTAGCAAAATGCTACACATTTCCAAAAAATGAATAGCATTTTGTAAAAAATACATAGCTATTTTGTATACCAGAGTTATGTTATGCTGTTTTGTATTGAATTCTTCTAAGTAGATAGAATAGTTTCCATCAATTTCTGGGCATTTCCAAATGATCTGCAACACCTGAAACATTTACTATGTTTTTTTTTAACTGAACTGCCTTTAAGGGTTTCATGGACTTGGATATTTTCAAAGGGCGTCTTTGTTGTTCAATAGAGTTCTCAAAATGGAAGTTGGGATTTTTGATTTGATGGGCTTGAAATTATTTTTAATGGACATTTTATGCAAAATGTTGTAAAAACAGGAAGAATTTAAACCAATAGAATTCATCTTACATATGAAGTTGCTAATGATGCTTGATGAAGAGTTAATCTGAGTTATGCCTGGAATGTTCCACAATCAGAAGTAAAGCATCAGTGAACTAGTTTTCAAATTTTCATTTACATTTTGCGATACAAGATAATCAACTGCAGCCTAATAGGCTGCAGTTGATAATCTTGTATCGCAAAATGCTATACATAATTGAACATTGTATAGCTTTTTGAAAATTTTGCATAGGAAAAAGCGACGCGACACCGCTTATTTTGAGCCTTGGACCCGGTATTCTATAGTAACAGGAAAGGGAATGAAATCGCGACCCGAAATCTGGAACCGGGAAATGTCCCGGAGAATATCAAGTTAGGTTTCGAGAGTATAAAGATACAGACGCATTTATTTTCGTGAAAATAAACATATTTTATTGGCAATCCTGCCATCTCCACACGAAAGTTCTTTTCCTTAGAGAGGTGTGAAAACTCAAACCCGCTTCCAACTTGTCTTCATTTTGAGAATTCTATCACCACTGCCTCCTGGCTTCATCTCCCTCTTCACTGCCGTCACCAGTCCCCTCTGCTTGAAGCAGAGGGGACTGGTGACGGTAGTGAAGAAGGGGTTGATGTTGAAGGAGGTAGTGACTAGTGATTCTGAAAAATGAAGTGACACGAGTGAAGGTCTTGCTGTTGAAGAGAGGAGTCCTGCGGAACAGTTCGAGAGCCACTGTGGCTTGGTGGAAAAGGTTCTCCAGGAAGCAAGATTGTAAAAAGTTCAGGCGTGGAAGGACTGACGAAATCTTACAAGTTACATTGGGGCAGTTTTTCAATTTTGAAAACTTCCGTCCAACACGCAAACAGTGACATTCGTGATTCCCGGTTCCGTGCTATAGATTTCCCGATTATCGGGATCGGCTTTCGTAACCGGGAACCCGGGAATTCCCGTTCCCGTGATTAAACCCTAACCCTATTAATTTTTTCAGTACGCTTTCTTACATTCTGATATTAAAGAGAATGCCAAATTTGCAAGGAACATCGCGGAAAGAAAACGGACATTTTATCCTGCAGAAAGATGGTAGGCAAAACCGATCCCGACAAGAGTGGAATCTTTCCCACGTAGGCCTATTTTTACTTAATCGGCAAATTAATATCCATGAATAGAATGACGCTAACATCGTGTATTTAGTTCCACATAGATATAGACCACTGACGTATGTTTTAAAAGTCAACTGTTTCATCAGCTGTTTCATCACCAAAGATTTTGTCAATAATTTAGAGTCCTGTCGCACTATTTTTCCAATATGGTAATAAATTCACACAAAAATAACTAGCAATGTTGCAATAACACTAAATTCCTCGCCCTCTAATTGGACGAGAGCTCGTTTAGTTTCTTGTATGTTTACGGTTCAAGTGGAATATGTTACCATCTGAAGTCACCATGTGATATATTTGAACAAAAATAATAACAATGGGATGAGATTCAAAGTGCATACTACTTTTTCTAAATCGTATTTTTACGAGGACAGAGATCTTTCTATGAATGTATAGCCACAACCCACTTATAAAAAAAAAAGTCGAGTTTCGCAGAAAACTGCATGCGTTCTAGTCTCCTGCTCTCGTATCTGCCCAGCGTGTCTTGTGTCCGTACTGTTGGAGGTATGTACAGGCACGTAGCTAGAGGACTTTTAAGGGGGGGGGGGGGGGGGGGGGAGACCCTTTGAAATTCTTACTGGGAATCCCGACACACGAGCGCCGTAGGATGATAGGCGCGAAACTGCGGGCGCCAAAGGCGCGAATCTTTGGCAGGGGGTCTGGGGTCCTCCCCTAGAAAATTTTGAAAAATTGATGTGCTCAGATGCGTTTTCATGGGTTCTGGTAATAGTTATAAGGCTAGTTTTCAGTTCCAAATTCAGCGATTTTTTTGTTGGGAAACATTTTTAATTCGAGTTGGATACAAATTTTCAATATCTTCTTGCTTTGCCCAAATTGTCCCCAGTGGCTGGTACGCCTCCTGTCTGACGGACAAATTTGAAACATCGCCTTTGGGAAAGTGGGAGTTTTGTGTTTCCAGAGCATTTCACAGGCACTTGACATGACAACAAGTACTTTTTTATTAACCCTTTGAACCCGTAAGATCGCTTTTCCGGTCCAGGATCATGACATACCGTACATTTAAAAAGTAGAATGACTGCTCAGTGAATTTGTAGGGTAGACCAATAGATATTTTCAACGTGCAGCCCAAAGGCTGCACGTTGAGAATATGGATTGGTCTACCTCAAATGATGATTATGGACTCTTCTAACTGATGTCATTCAGACTGCAGGCTGCGTGGAGTCGGAATTCTTTGACCCGATGTTCACCCGAAAGTCTCGGTAGTCGGAATATTTCCTTATTATGGTCCACCAGTCGGAAAAATAGGTTTGTTAGTGAATTATACCGTATATTCAGTAGTTTTTAAATTTCTAACTGTTGATATTTTTGTCCTCCGAATTTCCAACTATTGAGGTTTTGACAAATATTGGGGGGGGGGGGGGAGATCCCACCCACCCCCACCCCCTGTTGCGACGCCCCTGGACCGTATATATATTAAACGGGTTGTCAAAGGATTGGGGTAGTTTCTTGCGTTACCAAAGATACATAAATAACAAAACATTCAATTTATAGATATCATGAAATTCCAATATACTAGTTTTCCCAAATAATGGTCTGTGTGTCTGTTGAGTTTCTTTAGATTAATGAGATGTATCATATTGTTGATATTTTATGAGCACGAGACAGGTTGGCTTGGTGTGATGAGTAACTACTGACAGAAAAATTCATTTATTATACGCTAAACGATAGATTATCGAAGAAATTGCGGAAAGATAGAAATCGTATCCCCCCCACTGTGAAGATATAGACATTTTCACTTTCACTGCATCAATCAAAATGGCGACTTTCAAAGCATCACTTCAAGGTGAGGACGAGTCAAATTATCACTGGAAATGATCAATTTGTTCCAAAAACGTATAATGAAAAGTAAATCTAGTGTTTTTGAGTGGATACCGATCATTTCCAGCAATAATTCAACACGTATTCACCTTGATTTGATGCGCGAAACCCGCTAGTCCAAACATGACCTGAAAGTCCGTAATATAAGTTTCTGGTTTGGTACGTCCTTTCAAAGGACGTACCAAACCAAAAACTTATATTACTGACTTTCTGGCCATATTTGGACTAGAAACCCGCCAGCTGAATCAGATTGCAAGACGCTATCTGTTCCGAGTATCAATCAAATCACTTCCGCGTATCAATGATTCAATGCGCTGTTTACTTTCATGCACCAATTCAAGGTTGAAACGAGTGGAATTATCAGATTCTTATAAAAAGCGTATAATAAAAAGAAAAGCTAGTGTTTTTGAGTGGATACCTAAAATTATCTCACTTGTGACTAAGATAAATGGTTATTTTCGCTCGCGCAAGCTCTCGCGAAAAATAAACATTTTGTCTCGGGTCACACGTGAGATAATTTTCGTTATCCATTCAAAAACACCAGATATCCTCTGTGCATCATTTGCTCCAAGTTCAAGTCAAACATGAATATCACAATTGTTCGTTGACGTTTTGGTAAAGTTCAAGTAAGTAAGTATTTATTTATTTATTTATTTATTGGTGTTTAAGGTCACATATTTCTGCACAATGGCTAATCATGACCAAGTTCAAGTATGTGCCTTTGCACCGAACCATTTAAGAGTATAAGCGAACGTCACCGAGGTGTGCTGTCTAACTGTGCCTGCAAAATTGCAAGGCTTTTTGGATTCAACCACCTCGATCAATGAATATTTATTTATTGCATTTATTTATTGGTGTTCAAGGTCACATACTTATGCACAATGGCTAATCATGACCGTGACAGTTTCACGGGTGGAGGAAGTAGGACTGTCACGATTAATCGTTTAATCGACTGTTGATCGGTCACGGCGAAATCGATTAGTATTTTTCGTTGTCGAATAATCGGTAAATTGTATCCCGTTTTAGACGTTTAATAATTAAAAGAAAATTTGATGAAAAAACTATTGTTTCTAAAGGTAAAGAGTTAAGAACATCGATGTTAAACCCCCAAGAAGATGTTGGAAACAATTGTCTTTCATGTACATTCATCAAAGCTTTGAATGTACCTAAAAAAGGATCGTCTTCGTTGTTTCCTTGAGGTAGGTCAACTGACTTGAACTTCATTTTTATCGACTTCAAAGAGAGGGAGGGGACATTTAGGTACGACTAATCGATTATTATCGATTATTTGCGACGATTAATCGATTCCTAAATTAAAAAATCCTGACAGCCCTAGGAGGAAGCCGGAGTACTAGGAGAGAACCACCGAGCAACCACGAGCAACTGCCAGCTCCCCAACATCGTAACTCCCCACTGCAGCACAGACAGGGTTAGATTGGTTGAATACATGCGCACCATCGATGTGCAGTACGCCTTAGCACACGGCGTCATCGTGCTCCCATGTGGACAATCGGGGTTAAGTGCCTTGGATCAATGAATAAACAATATTCACAAATACCACATAATTATCAAATATTAAAATCCATGTATCGTGGAATTATGGTGGTCGATCATTCCCAATAGTCAAGTTCTGAACGAAGTTACACGTGCTGAGATGGCATTGCATTAGAGGGACGTGGCAATCGTTGCTTACTCCCAGTTCCTTGTTCGACATTCTTTATCAACAGATAAAATCTGTTGATAACGAATGTCGAATAAGGAATTGGGAATAAGTAACGGTCGTCACGTCCGTTTGCATTAAACATAATTATTGTTTCAATTTAATCCGCCCTCCTATAACGACTGTGTTTTATGAGATTTATTGTTCATTTATGTTAATCTTCAACTTATTGTAAGACTGGTCCATTCTCTGTTTGAGGATTGAGATATTAAACAGAGTTTTGTTTCGCCAACGCGCACGTGCGATATTTCTTTTGTCGTAATTGGGTTGTGGCCAGCATCTGAATACTTTTCTAATTATTGCTTGTTAGTATTCCGAAGAAGCCACTCCCCTCCCCACGATAACATATCTTTCGAACGGTCTTTCGATGACAGTTATCACTGTAGCGAAAACCAGGCTTTACATGACACAATGGGGCTGACTTTCAACTCTCAACATAGTTTATCATTTATATCCTTCCCCTTGAGAACCCAGAGAAGTTGGGCAGTGGGGGGGGGGGGGGGGGGGGGGAGTGCTCAGGGGTTACGGCGCTGAACTTGAAACCGAAAGGTCTACGTTCGATCTCCGATAGGGGTTACTGTGTTGTGTCCTTGGGCAAGGCACTTCATGAAGATTGCCCAAGTGGGGGCACGGTGGCGCTGTGTACTAAGGCGTACTGCACGTCGATGTTGCACTTGTCTTTTAGCAATGCTAACCCTGCCTGGGTGGAGTTAGTACCTTGGGAAGTCTAATGGTTGCTCAACATTGTTCAATGTTTCCCTGTGGGTACCCCGACTTCCTCATCCCGTAAAACTGTCCGACACGAGGTGAACCCTGACTGTCGAAAGAATCGTTAAACCCCAATAAATGAATAAATAAATAAAGAAAGAAATAAATTTCAACTCTCTTGAGAGAAATATTATAGGTGATTTCGTCAGTGCAACATCAATTAAAGAGACCCAGAAAGCGAATATGTATTTCACGTGAGGTGCTTCATGTTAGTCAAACAAGAGTTACCACTGATATGCAGAAGGAGTGTGCAGTGAACGATCAAAGACATGTACTTTGCAACCACCATACAGTATCGAAAACGATATATTTCTCAAGATACGACTGCTGTCTGCTGGTGACATATTTACGCACATGGGAAGATATATTACCAAAAAAAAAATGCAAATTTAAATTTGCCCTAAGAAAAAAAATGAATATACCATATGGGATGCAATGTTTTTGCGTTTCTTCATGGACACATGAGATTCTACAATATCTAACCTCCTACAAGTATCTGGGAATTTCATTGGTTCAAAGACGTCACATGCAGACTGCATATAAAACCATATACTGCCTGTCAACATCAATATACGCTGACAGCTATGGGAACCCTCCCCTTTTTTCATTGATTATTCAAAATGGCGGCAGCCGATAAACGCTTCAAGTTGAAAGATTGAGTGTTGGAAGCCCATATTTGGCCTGAAGTGCAGGTTAGGCAACTTAAAAGGCTTCATATTCTGTGGATGTGTGTCATGTTACCTTCGAAATGAAACTGTTTGGTATGTGCGAATTTGCCTTGTTACAATTTATGGGAGAGTGCCCTCCCATAAATTGTAACAAGGCAAAGACACGTGAACACATTGTGAGAATTCTCTCATTTAATTTTGATCGTTGTTAATATGAAATTAACTGACACCATATATACCATATTAGGCCACCAACAAACTGTGTAACTAATAATATTGTGGGCAGAAAAGCGGACAGAGAATTTCTATCTAGTCCAGATCGGAACGAAATTCTCCGTCCACTATTACTAGAATGTACAGTATAGTGACCGTGGATTGGTCATAATCCACGCGTGGACAGCGATGATATTGGATATGTCGTGACCTTTCCCCCACCCATATCAAGGAATGATAACCACCCTCTTTTTGCAAACGCGTTCAAATGTTGGCAGCTGAAGGGCTTAATCTTCGTGTCTCCAAGGGATAATTGATATTTATTTCCAGCATGACTGGTCATGCACCTTTTACGCCATCATCACTTCATTCACATTCACACTACTGACATCAGAGCGTGAACTAGTTGACTATGGAAATACCAGCCAGATTGCAAAAAGCCATATCAGCTCTGGGCGTCTCTTGTCCCATCTCCTGGACTATCCAGGAAACGGGCAAGAACGTCCATCTGATTTTGGACTTCACCATAGAAGAGAAAAATACACCATCCTCCTCGGGGAGAGGTAGTACCTTTTGTGAGAGGAACCCCTCTCACACTGGTCCTCACCTGAGGGGGTCTGGAGGTGGCCCTGAAAAGGAAGAGAGACCAAAGAAGAACAGGAAAAAGAGCCCATCAACCAAGCGTAGGGACACCCGACGCTCGGAGGCTTTCCTGGAAAAGAAGAAGGAGAGGAGTGAGGTGATGGAGGTTCCGGAGGCAGCCGCCAGTTCCCCTCCCAGTCCCACAGGAGTACCCAACCAACTACCGGCACCCCAGCCAACTCAGTTGGATGTGGAATGCCCTGTGGAGATTGAGGAGGAACTGGAAGTTGCTTTTTCGCCACCTCCCGCCCCTCACTCCCCTCTTCCTTCGCTTCCGGACAGCCCGGGCAAGGGAGTCTCTGCCAACCAACCAACACTGGCCGCACTGATAAAAGAAGCAAGGGAACTGAGGGCGCAGTGTAATCAGCTCCAGGCAAAATGCACAGATGGTGACAAGCGCTCGGATGAAATCTCCAGAATGGCTAAAGAACTCATTAACAAAAGAAACCACAAGATCCGACAAACTCATCTCCACCACAACCACCACTAGATTCTACAAACTCATCTCCATCACAACCACCTCCAAAAAAGAAGTCCCGCAAAAAACATAGAAGAGGATAGGCTGCTTCCGTCTACACTCCTCCTTTGCCACGCCCAGACAATCAAAATCTTCTACAGTCACTGAGGGTCGAACGGGGCTTGTCCCCCATACCGTCCCTGCGCGCCTTCGGCGCGCGAAATCATTTCGTTCGGCATGACTGGACCATCGCGTTTAAGTAAAAGCGGACAAAATCTATTCATTAATTTATTTATTTTAAAGTCACATGCTACACAATGGCTAATCATGACCACAACATGTCAAGTCAAGTTCAGTCAATAGTTTGTGCCCTTGCTGCCCATTTTAAAGGACTTGCGCTTCAAGCATTGGTGATTGGATCTTATTTTTCCAATAAGACGGAATTGTAAACAAGCACTGCCCAACTTCTCTGGGTTCTCAAGGGGAAGGATATAAATGATAAAATATGTTGATTTTCACAAAAATAAATGAGTCTTGTTACTCTCGTAAAGTTACTTGATATTATCAGGGACATTATCCGGTTCCCGGTTCTGAGTGTAATTTCATTCCCGTTCCCGTTACTATAGAAAACCGGGAATATATTAAAACCTTAAATGAGACACAGGCCAAAGAAATCAGGGCGTGATTGCGACTCAACGGGCTTCACATATTTTGCATATTGGAAATCTATCCCACAGCCGACCGAATAAGATAAGTAACTGGTTACGGCTCGAATATGTCGCGGCTGATGTTGATGCCTCATGACGGCGACATTGGAGTCCATATATATCTATGACTACATGCAATTTATCAATTTATTAGTTAACTTACATGAAAGGGAAATATTTCCTCTTTCTTATCGCCAATCTCAACAAATTATAAATAGGTAATGGTCGAGGGAAAAGGAAGATGAAACTTCTGTTCATTTGACATGAAGCAGCAGTTTTTTCTTTTGGAAAAAATGGATACCCATAGTTTCATAATATTCTATTTCGTGTTCACTAAATGCGTTAAAACGGAGAATAAGATGTTTATTCTAACCTGTCGGATCGGGATGAACTTATCAGAAAAAGAGAATGATTTCAGCAGAACTGGAGTTGGAGATTCTATGGAGGAAACAGCAGCAAACCTAGACTTTTTTAAATTTGTATACATGTGACCATAACAAAACGAAAAACAATACAGGGCCGTCCGATTATGTATCCTTTACGTCTTCGGCGTAGAATACTTTCTGTAGACTCAATGCATGGGAGCTTGGGGCGTAGTGTCATCTGATCGGATATAAGGACCTCCATGCAGTTTGAAGAGTACGTACAAACTTTACCAAGCTCCCGGGTAACCAGTCAAATTCCGCTATCGGGAGTTGTTTGTTTACCCACTTTTCGGGGAGTTTGCGCACAAACTATCGTTGATGTAATGTGAGGATACTTCACGCCCAGGGATTTACAGATATTCTGTCGAGCCCCAGTTATAGCTATTCAATAAGTATTTCATTTGCTCTTGAAACCCTAAAGATATTAACGCCATTAGTAGAACTAAGCGATGTTATCATAAAACTACGACTGTGGAAAGTCTTCGTTCCTAACGGTAATGTCATCAAAAAGAAAGATGGAAAAAAAATGTAGTTTAATTAGAAGATGAACGTCTCTTGTTTCATTAGACTAAAGTCTCTTGTTGCGTTATACATTCGGGAGTTTGACTATGGAAAACCATTTTTAACGAGCCCCGAAGGGGCTCGTTAACAAATGGGTTTCTATAGCCAAATTCCCGAATGTATAACGAAATAAGAGACGTTTATCTCCATTGCAATTCTTGTCATCGTTAGAAGTGATAAAATTCTCCAAACCCCGTTTTATTTGAAGAAAAACTATAAAAATACTGTTATTTTCGATTTCGGTCTATTTGCCAAGATTGAATTTACAGGTTACAATACAGTGTTTTCGTGGTAAACAGCGCCTTTAATGGAGGATAAAAGTTCCTGGAATTATCCGATTGGTGGAAAATGAACTGACCATGTAAGTGTGAATAAAATTTTAAAGTGCATGTTTTGGAAAAGATATAAAATATTGGTGACTATTGTCTTCTGAAATGTGTGAGAGAAGATTAAAATTGGGTGGCGGTAGGTAAAAATATGGCTATTTCATTCAGTGCAAAGCTGGACGGGAGTACATTAAGCTCCAAATTTAATGGCAAAATTCATGTGGCGACCTATATTTTTTTCAGTATATTGTTTTCATGAGACTATAAACTAAATGGATAGATGGTTGTTTTTGACCAAATCAGCTTGATAAGATGGGGAGAGAAGGAAAGATTAGTACTGTCGTTAATGGGAAAAAAACACTATTGTAGAGCTGTAGGTTTTTAAATTTCTTGTTCGGTGTCGGTTTTGCTTTTTCAGGTGGAGTAAAACCTCGGTTCGGTTCGGTTTTCGGTTTGTTCATGGGGCTAAGTAAAATTCAATAAAACTCTTTCTTATGTCCGGAATCATAACTGAATGGTAGTGAAATTGAGTGAAACTCAATGAATGCCCGAAATAAGCTATATAATACATGAAGAATCAGGAAGGCCAATATAATAATTACCTAAATATAACAGAACTTTTATTGTGCTTGGCCATTTTTCGAGGTCTGACACCTACACGCAACTTGAGGAAAGCTGCAAACACAACTAAACTGAAATGTCGGAAATTCACAGAAGGTAGCCTCCCCAGAGTAGTGAGAGTACCCAGACACTGCCATTGGCAGTGTCTGGGTACTCTCACTACTCTGGGGTGGCGACATTCTGTAAATTTCTGCAGCAAGAGAGTATTTAATAAAAAAAAAACGAAAAACCTTAGATTACGAGATGTCGACGGTTTCGGTTTTTTAAAACAACTAAAAACCTCGGTTCGGTTTCGGTTAACCTACAGCTCTACTGTATTGTAACCTAAAGCAAACAACCCCGGGCGTGTTCGATCTGAGAGAGGAACGGTCTAGCGTCGTTGCTCGCACGTAGCGTAGATACAGACATGTTCTAATTGACCCGCTTCAGGAAATAAGAGCACGATAAGAGTGAATTTACCTGAGAATAGAGCACGGAGTCGACCGGCTCCCAGCCAATCAAATTGCGGGTTCAGAAAGAGCAACGAGATCAAATTTTACTGATGAATTATTTTATTTTGGTTTATTCAGAAGTTACGAAAGATGTCCTTGTCGCTATTGAAAATGTTTTATAGTTTTATAGTCTTATTCACTATTAATAACTAGAACAAGGACAAAAGCCCTAGACCGCCTACCTACTAACCTGTATCCCAGGATTTGGAATGCGCTAGATAGAGATCTACGTATTATGAACAACAGAAACGTATTTAAAAAGAAGCTGTTGTCCAGGCTTCTAGCACTTTATTCAGACAATGTTGAATGTAGCAATCCTTATTGTCCAGATTGCACTATATAAAACACCGTAGCGGCGGTGATCACATCAGCGGTAGTACGACCCGTTCTCACCCCCTGGATTGAGAGAGGGTGTGATCTTGCTTATTTGGACACCGTCATAACACATCTTCCTGCTTTACTTTACCTATGATGAACAAACTAAATGACCAGACGAAATGACATCCTGTCCTCCAAATAGCTTTACCCACCTTGTCCGCGTTAAATGACCTCGCCTGGGGATGTCTTATAGCTGTGGGACGCTCTCAAGATACATAAAGGATTGAAGCAAATTTTTATATCTCTTTTACTGGAACTGCTCAATTTTGGTTGGTTCATTTGCAGCACACAGCCAGAAGGCCCCAAGCGGAAAGACATCCACAAGAAAGCACTTTAACTGCCAAGTCTAGCACAACCCTTACATAGTAAATTCTCTATAACCGATGAGATGATTTTTATAAGAACGTCGACAGTCTGGGCCCGTAAACAGTATTGCAAAACATTCCTCAGGGAGATGACAGGAAGACAACCAATCTGGTTATGTCATCTCCCAGTAGTATACAAATGTTATATATTAATTGAACTATGTGATTGTAACCATTGTATTTCCTGTATGCTACTGAACGAATAAATATCTATATCTATCTTGGCGTCGGGAGCGCGGTGGCTCGGTGGTAGACCGTTGAATTTCTATGCTGGAGGTCCAGAGTTCGATCCCCGTCCGGGACGACCCGCGCTGTGTTCTTGGGCAAGGCACTTTATCCCGGTTGCCTACATGGGGGCACGATGACGCCGTGTACTAAGACGTACTGCACGTCGATGGTGCACATGTTTTCAATCACTGTAACCCTGCTTGGGCGTAGCTTGAATAGAGTTAGAATGTCGAGGAGCTGACAGTTGCTCGTCTGAAACCGCAGGAGTAGTGATAAATAACAATAACTCAGATGCGGATGCGGATGTAAATCTAACGTGGATTCATTATTTCACACAATCACGATGTTTCAACACTGCCATAATAGCATCTATCAGGAAGTGCACAAAGAGCCCTGGAAGTTACAATAAAATAAAACAAAATAACTCTTGGGCAAACAACAAATTTGCAGATGATATGCTGGATAACAATTTCCATTCATGCACCGAATGCATTTAGTCACAAAAGAATGAATTTGTTCGCCAAATACAAGTTGGCACACCCAGCTGGAAACACTTTCCAGAGCCCTCCCCAGCTAAGTGTAACAACTCATGTTTGGCCAAAACGTAGTCCACCCATTTGACATCACTGACTGATGTATCTCAACATAATGAGCTCCATGAGCTCAGTCTGCTAAGGCACAGCAGTATATGATGCAACATCCATGGACATGCAAATCCATCCAGCATATGCCTTAACAATACTACCAATAGACTATATATATTGATAAGGTTACAATACAAGAGTAGACAAGCACCAAGCAACTTTCCAAGAAACGTAAATGGAAAGTACCCAAACAAACGCTTTAAAATATTAATGCTTACTGCAGGATATATCTATTTATTGGTGTTTAAGGTCACATATCCCTACACAATGATTAATTGTGCTTGCAACATGGAGGGGGGGGGGGGGTAAAGTCAAGTCAATCCGATCGTTTATGCCCATGTTGCCTATTAGAGGACTCCCACCCCAGGCATAAGTAACGGGTAAAGATATACCAGTAAAACGGAGTTTGTTTACCACAGTAAACAAGCACTGCTTCACATCCTTGGGTTCCCACAGGAAAGCATATTCCTCCCACAATAAAATATTATAAAACAGTAAACATACAGTGCGTGGAGAGTGTATTATCACTAAATCACCCGTAGAGTGGAGATTCTACCCCAGGAATAATTGCAAAATTGTTGCAAAGCATAACCAGCACCAGCAAAGTTTCAGCCAATGGACCTCCGGGTTAAACCCGGAGGTCCATTGGCTGAAACACTGCCTGTGTTTTTTGTCGATAAGTACACAATTTGAAAGTTATAGCTTGGGTGATAACTCCACTCCGCAGGTGATTAAGTTACAATCCACTCTCCACGTACTGTAGATATATATATATATATATAATGCCTACCCTCAGTGTGACAGGCCCCTACTCAACAGTTTTGACCATATCCCTATTCTGGCTGGATACCTGGACGAAGATGAAAATGTCCTGTCCACTCCTCATACGGGTGTCCCATAAAATCCATCGAATTTCACTAGCCACAGTTGTTTTTTTTTAACTATAATAACTTTTACTTTTACATTTAAACCACAACAAAATCTACTATCAGTCCACATACTTAAATAATTGGAGAGGGAATTGATTTTGACCTGAACTCTGCAGTTAACTGCAGAACCAAACTTTCCAACAGAAAATTGGTTAAACACTACTCACTTCATGCTTTTGCTGAGTGAGGGTTTTCAACAAAGCCAGTGAAGTGAAGAACTGGACCACTAGTGATAATTAACCTTCTGAAAACCAATGCAGCTGACAGAAATAATAAATAAATAGCAGAAAAACAGTTAGTTAAACATTCACACATGCAAAATTGAATTCAATGTGATTCAGCAAAACAGTGATGAAATTAAAATTGCTGATAACTAATGAATATAATTATCACTTTATAGGGCACTCCCTGGTGAATATTTTCATTTTCGGGGGCTGCACAAAACTCATATGTTTCCGTTCACATCCGGGTTCCCGGGCAATAATGAAAAATTTGTTTCAATATGGCCCGGCGGCCCGCACATCCCCGGATGTAGGGGGAGAAAACACTGCTTTGAGTTTGAATATTTGGAGAAGAGAGATGTGATGGCGGAATTTTGTGATCTTTGGCGTGAAAGAATTAAGATATACATTCGCATTTAAGGCATGAGTTAGTTGCTGACAATGATTGTGTGGGAATTTCACACATCTACTCATTGAAAAATGATAATAATATATAAATGATGAAAAAAATAGCAATCTTGATTTTTCTTGGTTTAACATGTAACCTGTTTGAAATGTGACAATAATACAAATAACATTATTTTTTACGGGCGTTATGGTTCATTAACGGCCCTACGAAAATGATTAACAGCCCTCGGGCCTATTGGTGGCCCTCGACTTCGTCTCGGGCTACTAAGAGACCCTTAGCTGTTAATCATTTTCGTAGGGCCGTTAATGAACCATAACGCCCTCAAAAAGAATGTTATTGTATAATTATTACCACTTTTGCGGGCGTTCCTAGCACATTAACGATGTTTTATCGGACGTTGAAACCTAGAAATACTCAACAAGTACAAGTCATGTGACGTGTTGGGCCGTTATTGACTATAAAAGCCCAACACGTCAATAACCGCCCGACACGTCTAAATATAGACAATGACGTCACCTCTCTCAGCCGATCAACAATATTTTTCACAGAATGCCATTTGGAAATTCAATTCGGATTTTTAATTTGTAAACACAATTAACACATTTGTTTCAAGTGTTTCCCTTTGTGTCACGGATAGATAATGCATCAAATACAGGAAGCGCACAAAGTAAGTGATGACATCTTTGATGAATAAACTCCTTGCCTAAAGTTCGCATTTCGAAGATATATTTCATCATCTAACTTTCCAAATTTCGCCGTAGACTGATCAGACGATAGTCATGTTACCCGGTTTGTTTGTCAACAAATCAGACGATAGTGTCGCTGTTTTTTTTTTAATTCTAAAACGTCAAACTTCGTTTATTTATCTTATTTCCCATATAATTTAATTGTAATGCACCCGATGTACGAAAGTGGCAATAAAGAAATAACATGACTTTGTCGGGCATTACAGTATATCAACGGCTCAACAGAAATGGTTAACAGCCCTTGAGCTTATTAGCGGCCCTCGACTTCTGCCCTGCCCTTCAAAATCATGTTATTGTAATATTATGATTCCTAAGATATTTAACAATTTAAGCTATCCATTCAATCAATTCCCACACTTTTATTAAAACCAATATTAACCCCCAGTATTACAGCCACACGTCCATGCTCGGTGGTTCTCTCCAGGTACTCCGGCTTCCCCCTTCAAGAAAACCTTCACTGTCACGATTAGCCATTGTTCATAAGTGTGTAACCTTAAACACCAATGAATAAATAAATAAATATTCACTTGGTGTCGATTTTATTTTTAATGTTGCAGCTGTTGTTTTTGAAAATGTTATTAGTTTTTATAGAAAAGTTAGAGTAATGTTGGAGTTATTCAGACTTCTGTAATTATTTTTTTTTTGTGAAAAACGTCATTACACTTTCTTCGCTGTTGGTTGGTTGTTCAATAGTAAGAGTATTTAGTAATAGTAATAGTTTATTCCAACAAAATAACACATCAGAGAGGAAGATCGCACAAAGAATTAAAAGAGATATGACATGATCATAATTAACTAATAATAAATGAAATAGCTATTTTTAAAGAGACAAGAGAAATAAATAAAATAGCTATTTATGAAGAATACTAACGCGAATGTATCCAGTGACATGGCGACAGGTGACACCCCCCCCCCCCCCCCGAATCCTGCAAAATTTTTCCATAGTTGGAAATTCTGAGGGCAAGTCATGAGTAGTTGGTAATTCCATCTATCTGGATTTTAGAGCTTCTTTGGTGATGCTGATGTCTCCTTTACTTCCTAAAATTCCAACTCGGTATCAAATCGGCAAAAATTCCAACTGTTACTTTTACAACTACAGTGTACGCAATATCGAGCTTCATAAGTATGCATGATGTCAATCGGTATGAGATTTCTATAGTACGTTTACTATCGTAATGAAAAGAAATCCTCGAATTGCTCTTCAAGTAAATCACATCATGTAAAAGAGTTATCCTGAGTCAATTCCATCATTCACAGTTACAAAATGATGAAACATCAAAAACTGATCATTCTTCGATAAGATCTGATTTAATGTTAGGAGAGTAGTGCTCAAAGTTCTCAGCTTGAGCGTTTGTTCAGCATATATTCAATTCCCAGAATAATACCAAATAATAATAACCTGATAATTCTATCATTAATGTGTTGGCATTTCAGTTACTACAATCAATTTTATGCCCCCTTTCATGGCTTCATCTTCAAAATGTTTCTCGGTAGTGAATGTGCAACTGGGGAGGGACAGTAGAGCTGTAGGTTTTTAAATTTCTTGTTCGGTTTCGGTTTTGGTTTTTCAGGTGGAGTAAAACCTCGGTTCGGTTCGGTTTTCGGTTTGTTCATGAGGCCAAGTAAAATTCAATAAAACTCATTCTTATGTCCGGAATCATAACTGAATGGTAGTGAAATTGAGTGAAACTCAATGAATGCCCGAAATAAGCTTTATAATACATGAAGAATCAGGAAGGCCAATATAATAATTACCTAAATATACAGAACTTTTATTGTGCTTCGCCAGTTTTCGAGGTCTGACACCTACACGCAACTTCAGGAAAGCTGCAAACACAACTAAACTGAAATGTCGGAAATTCACAGAATGTAGCCTTTCCAGAGAAGTGAGAGTACCCAGACACTGCCATTGGCAGTGTCTGGGTATTCTCACTACTCTGGGATGGTTACATTCTGTGAATTTCTGCAGTAAGAGAGTATTTAATTAAAAAACGAAAAACATTAGATTACGGGATGTCGACGGTTTCGGTTTTTAAAAAAAAAGTAAAACCTCGGTTCGGTTTCGGTTAACCTACAGCTCTAAGGGACAGGGAGGGGTTCCCCCTCCCGGTTCCTCCCCTAGTTGGAAATTCACTACCCTACACCTCTCCAATCGGAAACCTCTATCCACGTCCCTGAATGTATCATAAATAGAAGTATATACAGTCAAAACCATTAATCAGTTTAATGATGACCTATGATTTTGCAACTATTGTTTCTCTATTCCTGAAGAACAGCAGGATTATGTTGCAGATGGAGACACATTCAGTGTTTTCTTTATCAGCGACATCAGAAGTGCGCTCGCGTGGCCGTACTTGACGGACGTAATTAATATTGTGCCAGTATGTATGGTAATTGAGTGCGTGCTCATCTAACGATAGGCTATAAATTATCCTGGTATTTCTTAGTTATTGGTGTCGTCGAAGTAATACTGTTCACGCGTTTGGACGTCTGCAAGAAATAAAATATGAATATTTTAGAATGTTTAGAATACAGATCACCTTTCCAATTGGTTTGACTATTAAATTGTTTTCAACAGATTGTATTCTCGCATGCTTCGTCACTTCTATGGATGTTCTTTTTAAGATACGCGCCGCATGTTCTAAGCTGCATTGATTGCCATAGCAACATTGGTGACAAGATGGAAAGATATGTACCTTTGGGGACCCAGCTGAAACACACACGATGCTGTCCATCTTCCACTCTATTTTCTAGTGGTATTTGTTCTTGTGCCCCTTTTACTATAGCTACTTAACTTCTTCAAAAACATTGCAGTACAGTCGCCGTGGACTGATCGTAATCTACGCGTGGGCAGTGAATCGATCACACAAATGTATAATTTTGTTGGACACGTATAGTGGGGGGAGAAAAGAACTTTCTTCCCCCACTGCATGTGTAACATACGTCTGTCCAGGGTGAGATAGCAGGGAGAGACAGATGTATCCCACCCCACCCACGTGACGTTATACATTTATAACGTTATTATGACGTTATGCAAATCATATCAGTTTCTTGCTACCAACTAATTCATATTGACGTCATCAGAATGCCGTGTGATCAAAGTTTGATGCTCTAAAACTCTTTAAACCCCAAGATGCCACCGTTCCTAATTAATTTCGTGGTGTATACCTTTGGTACATACATAACTTTTGCATGCTCTTTCCGATGGTGTCATTAGTTTTTCAAAACAACGAATACCAAATGAGTTGATTATATCAGCCCGTGACCGCCGAATACCTCTGCTAACGTGACCGCTGTATGGTGGGGGAGAAAAAATAACCCCTGATGGGTACGGGTGTGGGATGGGAAAATCTCACCCTCGGGACAAGATATTTGGTCCAGACACTCGGCAAGCCTCGTGTTTGTCCCAAATATCTTGCCCTCGGGTGAGATTTTCCCATCCCACACCCGTACCCATCAGGGATTATAATAATCCCACACCACTCCAACTGAGCCAAACAGATTTTATGCTGATAATGCAATAGTTTGATAAGTTGATGCCAAAATCACATACATTATGTTGAGGTTAATATTGCCGAGTCAAACCAAAAAACTCTAGTCTTATGTATCTGACAGGATGCCGTGGAATATTTTAAATTTACGAATGTCGTCGTATAAATAAACAATGTTGACACTACACAAAAACTATTTCCACAGAATAGAGCTGTAGGTTAACCGAAACCGAACCGAGGTTTTTAGTTTTAAAAAAAAACCGAAACCGAAACCGTCGACATCCCGTAATCTAAGGTTTTTCGTTATACTCTCTTGCTGCAGAAATTCACAGAATGTAGCCATCCCAGACTAGTGAGAGTACCCAGAAACTGCCAATGGCAGTGTCTGGGTACTCTCACTACTCTGGGAAGGCTACATTCTATGAATTTCTGACATTTCAGTTTAGTTGTGTTTGCAGCTTTCCTCAAGTTGCGTGTAGGTGTCAGACCTCGAAAAATGGCCAAGCACAATAAAAGTTCTGTATATTTAGGTAATTATTATATTGGCCTTCCTGATTCTTCATGTATTATAGCTTATTTCGGGCATTTATTGAGTTTCACTCAATTTCACTGCCATTCAGTTTTGACTCCGGACATAAGAATGAGTTTTATTGAATTTTACTTGGACTCATGAACAAACCGAAAACCGAACCGAACCGCGGTTTTTCTCCACCTGAAAAACCAAAACCGAAACCGAACAAGAAATTTAAAAACCTACAGCTCTACCACAGAAACTACATGGCGCCTCTCACTGTCGTGCAGCGACGACATGTTATGGGTATACCGTGTATTAGGAGAATTATACCACGTTTCTTTGAGTATTAAATCGACCTTACCCTTGAAGCGAATCGATCACACAAATGTATAATTTCGTTGGACATGGCATGTTATGGGCTATCTGCACCAAATTTGCTTGTTTCTAAACACCTTCCTAAACTGTTTGATTGCGGATCAGATGTTGGTGACATTAATCAAATATGTTCCAATTCGACTAAAACCCTCACCTTTTGACGGACGAGAGCTCGTGTTGTTTTTTTTCTATGTTTACGGCGCCAATGGTAAATCTTGCCGTTTGACGTCACGACGCGAAATATTTTAAATGAAGTTGCCTGTTTTTCGCAATTATTTCATCAACGGAGTCACTTGATTTTTCACACGTGTTGTGCACGATGTTTCGAATGAAGTGTTGTTTAAATTACAGTTCAATTGACGATTGGAACTAATACCTCGTCCGTTGTCTGATGTGTTGATTATTTGTCCAATGACGTCGTGGGGTACATGAGAGGTTTATTTACTAACCTTGTTGTCGTTGAAAGTTGCCTTGTTCATTTCACAATATGGGTTTTGGGCCATGCGCAGTGTCCCATTGGAACATATACATCATTGTGATGAATTGACGGTAGATTGGTCGGCGGTTTGCGGCTCAGAGCTATGTTCAACCTCGACGCTTCGCATCTCGATTGAACAAATGCTCAGAGTCGCAGACCTCAGACCATGTTGCTGTCAATTCGCCACAATTACTTATAATATTATGCTCCCAGGTGCGATCCACTGATCTCGATCAATACAGTTGGATTGCTGGGTCGCTCATTGGCCACATCTTAAATTGTAAAGTGCCCCACCTGCCGCCATCTTAAGGAGAGGTCTGGGAATTGTGGCTATAAATAGACAATACTTAACAACAAAAACAAAAAAACCTTTCTCACAAATAACAATTTTTCGACGCCTCGCAATCGGCAATCGTATTTTAACCCTTTACCTAACATGAAAAGCAGACGACACTTGCAAAAAAATTCTTGAATAACTAATTTTTTGTCTAAAAAACATAGGTTATGACCCCTCATTGGAACGAGCTCGACGAGCTCGTTCCAAAGAGGGGGTCATAACCTATGTTTTTAAAATAAAAAATGAAAAAAATAATGAAAATTAATTGGCGATTTTTGAGAATAGCGCTGGCCGGTTTTGATCGTTACGTTGGGCAAAGGGTTAAAAAATATACTGTGATGTCAGCAAAAAATGAATTTCTTGATGATGTGCGCATCCTTCGAGGCAATAGAAATTGAATATTTACACGACACTTAAGTAATTTAATGACAAAAATCAGTACCCATATCGGAAAGTTGATACCATGATGCTAGTTTCGGATGGGTAAACACCACGACGTTTGATAATGTTAAAGCTGTTACGCTGTGAATTCAGCTTTAACCCTTTACCCAACGTAACGGCCAAAACCGGCCAGCGCTATTCACAAAAAGTCGCCAATTAATTTTCATTATATTTTCATTTTTTGTCTCAAAAACATAGGTTATGACCCCTCTTTGGAACGAGCTCGTCGAGCTCGTTCCAAAGAGGGATCATAACCTGTGTTTTTGAGACAAAAAATGAAAAAAATTAGTTATTCAAGAATTTTGTTTTAAGTGTCGTCTGCTTTTCATGTTAGGTAAAGGGTTAACGTCATCACACTTCGTCACCAAATAGGAGGACTTACCGTACTGATTGACGTGATAAGGGCTGACGGAGTTGCGACGTTTTTCAAAGAGGGTCCAGCATTCCAGTTTTATGGAGATCACTGGAGGTGTCTCATCTACTCAAATTTTATAACTGACAGTTATCTCTAACGTGAATTATCTTTAACCCTTTACCTAACATGAAAAGCAGACGACACTTGCAAAAAAAATTCTTGGATAACTAATTTTTTTCATCTCAAAAACATAGGTTATGACCCCTCGTTGGAACGAGCTCGACGAGCTCGTTCCAACGAGGGGTCATAACCTATGTTTTTGAGACAAAAAATGAAAAAAATAGTGAAAATTAATTGGCGATTTTTGAGAATAGCGCTGGCCGGTTTTGGCCGTTACGCTGGTTAAAGGGTTAAATGAATAAAACAAATCAAAACAATTCAAGTTGTCTTTGATGGGGAAGCAAAACTGCCGTTCGACCGTTCCGGCTTCCTTAACATTAATTTTTAAACTGTCTTGATCGTGTAAGTCACTACAGGGTTCCACTAAACGCGCCCATGCTCTGTGAATATTATCTTCCCGTTCTATAAACGAGCGTAGTAGTTTGTAAGAAGCAAGGGGGATTTTGTTTATAAAGACCGAGTTTTTACATTCAGGGTATAGGTAGACCTATAATGAAACATAATAGAACAGACTGATAAGAAATAACAAATGTTTGACCACTATCGAGATCCCTACAGGTAAATAACTAGGATTTAATTCCCGGAACGGGAATTCCCGGGTTCCCGATTCCGAAAGCCTGTCACGACACCGGAGAATCTATAGCACGGAACCGGGAATCAGTTTTCTAACTTCAAAAATTCCCCAACGTAACTTTGTAAGATTTCGTCATCCTTTCCAGGTTTGAACTTTTTAAATCCTGCTTCCTAAAGTACCCTTTTTCACCAAACCATAGTGGCTCTCGATCAGTTCCGAAAGACTCCCCTTTTTAACAGTAAATTTCAAACTCGTCTTCATTTTCCGAATCACTGGTATCACTTACTATTCGCTCCCCCCCCCCCCCCCCTCAACGCCAACTCCTTCTTCACTGCCGTCACCAGTCTCCTCTGCTTCAAGCAGAGGAGACTGCGGACAACAGTGAAGAGGGAGTTGAAGCCAGGAGGTAGTGGTGATAAAACTAGCGATTCTTTTAAAATGAAGATGAGTTGGAAGCGGGTTTTCGTTTTCACACTTCTCTTAGAAAAATAACTTTTCCGTATAGAGATGGCAGATTTCCTAAAAATATGTTCATTTTCATGAGAATAAATGTTACTCTCGTAAACTTACTTGATATTATTCGGGACATTTCCCGGTTCTGAGCGTAATTTCGTTCGTGTTCCTGTTACTAGAGAAAACCGGGAATATATTAAACCCTACTGCTTTTAATCTGTGAACTATACATACGTATAATTTTATATTCTTAATATGGTTAGGGATAAACCTGGATAGGCTACTAAAGCTTCCAGTAATGCAATTAAAAATTCAGCAGTTGGATCCTGAAATGTTATCCTAAAAAAACTTCAAATTTAATTGCCTTGGGCACATGATTTTAACTGACATTAAGCGTGGTCATTTTAGATAACTGCCGCCCTCCCGCCTACCCACGCAAACCTGTAATGGGACAAATCTTGGAATCTACTCTATCGCGGCTGTAATTGTACCATTCTCTCACGAACACGTGTGCGCTGGTACCCGTAATTAATCTTGTTAAAAGTCATATTATATGATTTCCTAATCTGTTTGCAGCTGAAGCGAGTCTTGCAAGTGACTTTTTTACTCAATGCTTATTATCGATTGAAGACACGTGTTTGCATATATTAATCGGTCCCGGTTTAAACTAAGTATATATTGCATCTTTCAAGAGTAAACTTTGAAAGATTAAAATAACATTTCTAGTACAGATTAGATTAAACATATTTTATTTGCAAACAAGAAAGCAAAGGGATTGGAGGACAAGTGCTCAACACTTAGCTAAGCCTCCTCCCCATTACATTAACAATCCAGTATGTTATGATAGCAGTTGATAATGTACAAAAATAATAATGTTTTTTGCAGATTAAAAAGAGAAAAGAACAAGGGCATTAACGAACAAATGTACAGCAGAAAGATAAGGCAAAAGCGAAGGGGAAAGGGCTCTAGTTGATTTAGATACATTGATTAAATAATTGGTATATAAAACCTTTCACTAAGCTAGGTCAATTTTGTATGGGTTGGGCTGGCTCAGGGGCGCATGCACACACTCACGGACCCACACGTGCAACCACACAGAAATCACTCTCACACACGCACGCAGATCCACACACTTACATACTCACATACATCCAGATCTTCTTCTATTCTGACTGCGACTCGGACTAGTACAGTGACGCCAACTTAATTGGATATCTCTTAATCGCATATCCCTGTTAATTGAATATAATTTTCAAACACAAAACCATTTACCATACCTTCAGAACAAATTTGATCTGTTAATTGCATATGGGTTGTAGAGTAAACTCCTGTTAATTGTATATAAATGTTCGTAATATGTTGAACAAATTACTGTGAGACGCATTATTTATCAAACTTTTTGGCCTCACTACATCCAATGCAGGCATTTATTCTATTATATCTTGTTTAACAGAGCTCTATGAGCTCTGTCAAACAAGATATAATAGAATAAATGCTCAGTTTACCTCCAGAACACAGGAAACTGACAAAATCCCTGTTAATTGTATACTCCTGTTAACTGAATAATTTTCACTGGCAAAATGGATATTCAGTTAAGAGGATTCTACTTTAATCAACGCTTTCACCCTGATGTGCCTGATTATTGTCATTCTGTGTACACAGGGCTATGTCATAAGTCACGATTCTGTGTGAAATTTCTGAACCAAATTCTCTAGAATCGACCCGAGGTGACGTTTACCAAGGGGCAGATCGATTTAGTGAACGAATTTTAAAAAAAATTCATGTAAAAAAGGGGGTGTGGGGGTATGCATGAAATGTCCATACATTGAGGCGGAGTGGGTGGATCGTTCGAGACATGAGGGAATGGAGAAAATGTGTGTGGGCATTTTTTTTTTCGGGGAGTTTTTTGAATGTCCTCAATGAAGCAGACTGCTTTTAAATCACTCCTATGGTCTGTAATTAATCTGTAAGCACTATAATAGCAGCGTGGGAGGGAGGCGGTAGGTATTTACTAAGAAGTTTAAACCTTCCCAACATCAATTCAGATATAGTTCAGACGTTTCATTTTGAGCAAAACACTTCGCTTAACTGGTTGAGGGCTAGATTGTTATTGGTGGTCTTAAATTGTTATCTAAAATTTGTTTTATTACAAATTATTGGAGAGTGCCCTTAGGCACTCTCCAATAATTTGTAATAAAACCAATTTATATAAACAAAATGTTATTTGCGTTTGGATAAATACGAAACATAAGCCAGGAAAGTGTCGGCTTTTTCTCTAGTATCCTCATTTTTCTGAAAGCCCTGACAGTGGCTTCTGGCACCCAATCAGTTAAATATTTATATTTTTATATTGATGAACAAAAAGAAACTGATAACAAGACAATCTGCAGTTTATCCATACTATTGCATTCATGGAATTTTGACGCAAGCGATTTTTAGCTTGCCTTAACTGCTCACGCAATTTAATCCGGCATAAGCGTTTTTCTGCTCACCTACTTTCAGCTATTTTCGATGGTGACGGACCATGGAACGTGTGTACAGAATATGCTGGGTACATGTGTGTGTCGGCCACTACATGTACCAGTCCCACTGAACTTCTTGATCGAACTGACCACACTGGGGTGGAGGGGATAGTAAAAAATGAATACAGGTTCATTCATTAACATTTTATTAATTCCTTTAAAATTGATTGGCTTGAATGCACTCGAAGGAGAAATTACCCAACCCGGCAGGGGGTTAACTAAGTCTTTAGAAGATCTTTGTGAAGCAAAAAAGTGAAAAAGATTTCAGGAGAGCAATTTGCTCACCTAAGTAGGTTCCAGGTGAGCGATTTATTGCCACCCTGGATTTTTCAGAAATCCAAGCCTGCTATTGATGTAATATGCTAGGAAATTATAGTTCAATACAATATAGATACAAGATGCTCTCAACTATTCAGATTGTGAACTGTACTAACATATAAAATTTTATTAAACTTTTTAAATTGTACAAGCTTCCTGATTAGTCAGTAGCCAATGCATCCAGTACGGTACATTTAACTCCAACGAGGTGTACGAAGTTCCGCGGGGTATATGAAAATAGCGCGTGACAGCTAAAAGGGGTGTACTGACCTTTTATGGTACACTTCACCGATTTTCCTTTCACCCATAGCCTCAAACATTTTTGTCAGCAATAATAAACATTCAGGCTTGCAAACAAAATGAGAACAATATTTTTTCCTGAGAATATTTCAAAAACTTGAAATAAAAGTTCAGCGGGTTGTATGAGAAATACAGACATCCTGTGGTACACTTCGCCGATTTCCCTTTCACCCATAGCCTCAAACATTTTTGTTAGCAATAATAAATATTCAGACTTACAAACAAAATTAAAACAATATTGTTTCCTGAGAATATTCCGAAAACTTGAAATAAAACATGTGTACATACCCCCAATGTCCGATTTTACTGCCGATATGACGAGAAGAGGGATTCTGTTATGGTGTTTCTACACTACGGATCCGCTGTGGTTCGAGAAACATTCAACCTATATCCTTATATGAATTGTCTCCTCATTGAAACTTATTAAAGCACGCGTGTAAGTTTGCTTACAGTGTTCCCGATTCTCCAAGACACGCAACGCACCACGTAAACTTGTGTCCCACAATAATAACGACGCGTCATTTCCCAATGTTCTTGAATTGAAGTCTTCCAAATGTTTCTGTTCGGTCGAAGGGAAATAACTCCAAATCGTTCTTGTTCAATAATAAAGAAAGATATGTTTCTTTCCGTTTCTCTAATTATCACTTTTATAAAGGTTTTCGTCACTGGAATACCGTTTGGGGATTATACAATAAAACAAAACTCCACACAATGAGGGGCTGGGTAATAAATTCGTCACACGGTGTTTCAGTAGGGTGTACGGGACTGTACTGCCCTTCTGAGATTCGTATTTCCTTCGGCTTTCAGCCTCAGGAAATACGGATCTCAGAAGGGTAGTACAGTCCCGTACACCCTACTGAAACGCCGTGTAACTGATAATATTCTTAATATGGTTAGCGATAGACCTGGGTAGACCACCAAAGCTTCCAGTAATGCAATTAAGAATTGAGCTGTTGGATCTTGAAGGGTTACTGTCAAAAAACTTCAATTTCAATTGCTATGGTTACATCATTTTCAATTCAGCTGACTCATCTCAGTTGTATACAACTGTGCAGTGCTATTGTGTGTCCACACTTGTCTACACTGACCATAAAAAACATTTCTACTCTATCAATTCAGCCATTCTGGCATATACCAAGAGATACGACCCCTGCACATGACCGACACATCAGGACGTCTCGCTTTCTGGATCGCTTCCTTCCGGCGACGAGGACAGCAGCAATTACTCCTGGTAGAACCAACAATAGAACCACATAGAAATAGATGCCTAATATTAATGGAGAGGATTCGGCAGAAAGCACATAGCTTATATAAGCCGTCTCATGGAGTATTTCCAAAATAGCAAAGTATATTGGTGGTTGCTGTAACTGAGTAAAATATTGTTTGATCTCTTCGTTGATGTTGGGTAGGAAGAGAAAAGTAAGAGAACTAGGGGAAAAAGAGGAAAAGAAGAAAAAAGAGAAAAAGGAGAACAAAAAAAGAGAAAAAAAACACACAAAAAACAACAACAGGAAAGACAAAAAACAAACTAATGTAAGAGAGCCACGGAGTACACTGAATATGAAACCAACTTGAAAGCAGTATTGCATACCAGTAGCGATCACATGAGTGTAGTCTACGCATGACTCTATTAATGAACAGAACCATCGTCGCTAACAGACAAGAGCCCGTGCCTGTACTGTTCTCAATGTGGGTCTGTAAATAACAAAACGATGTGTCATCTTTTTTATGTTTATTATTAGAGCTGTAGGTTAACCGAAACCGAACCGAGGTTTTTAGTTTTTTTAAAAAACCGAAACCGAAACCGTCGACATCCCGTAATCTAAGGTTTTTCGTTTTTTATTAAATACTCTCTTGCTGCAGAAATTCACAGAATGTAGCCATTTCAGAGTAGTGAGAGTACCCAGACACTGCCAATGGCAGTGTCTGGGTACTCTCACTACTCTGGGAAGGCAACATTCTGTGAATTTCCGACATTTCAGTTTAGTTGTGTTTGCAGCTTTCCTCAAGTTGCGTGTAGGTGTCAGACCTCGAAAAATGGAAAAACACAATAAAAGTTCTGTATATTTAGGTAATTATTATATTGGCCTTCCTGATTCTTCATGTATTATAGCTTATTTTGGGCATTCATTGAGTTTCACACACTTTCACTACCATTCAGTTATGACTCCGGACATAAGAATGAGTTTTATTGAATTTTACTTGGCCTCATGAACAAACCGAAAACCGAACCGAACCGAGGTTTTACTCCACCTGAAAAACCGAAACCGAACAAAAAATTTAAAAACCTACAGCTCTATTTATTATAACAGAAATGAAATATATATAGTATAAGATACATACATAAGACAGAATACATAAAATAATCAAATAAATGCAACACATAATTTAAAGTATTTGCAGTCAGTAACCAAATAAAGGCATTTAATCTATTATATCGTGTTTGACAAAGATTCAAGAGCTCTGTCAAACAAGATGTAATAGAATAAATGCTTAGTTAATCAAATACATGCAACACATAATTTATAATATAACATACATATGTAATACACAATACATAAAAAATTTAAAACGAGAACACATAACATATAATACAGTGGATATTTATTTATTTATTTATTTATTTATTTATTTATTGGTGTTTAAGGTCATATACTTATGCACAATGGCTAATCATGACCGTGACAGTTTTACGGGTGCAGGAAGCCGGTGTACCCGGAGAGAACTACCGAACAACGACGAGCAGCTGCCATTTCCACAACATCGTAACTCCGCACTACAGCATTGGCAGGGTTAGAGTGGTTGAAGACATGCGTACCATCGACGTGCATTACACATTAGTACACGACGTCATCGTGCCCCCATAATAATAATACAATAGAACCCACTTAATTGGATATCTCTTAATTGTATAACCCTGTTAACCCTTTACCTAACGTAACGTTCAAAACCGGCCAGCCCTATTCTCAAAAATCGCCAATTTCATTATTTTTTCATTTTTCGTCTCAAAAACATAGGTTATGACCCCTCGTTGGAACGAGCTCGTTCCAATGAGGGGTCATAACCTATGTTTTTGAGACAAAAAAAATGAAAAAAAGTAGGTATTCAAAATTTTTTTTGCAAGTGTCGTCTGCTTTTCATGTTAGGTAAAGGGTTAATTGAATATAATTTCAAAACATATCGAAAGAAGTACTTAGACAATCACTGATTTCCCCGAATAAATACTTAGTTAATCAAATACTGAAGGTGGTTACAATGGTGCCAGTAACAAAGTACACTGTACTATACATAAGGGTAAGCTGACCAATATGCCAGAAATACAACAAAGACAGTAGTGCCGTTAAAAGGCACCTCCAAATAATGTGCGAAAAGCTTTAGCGGATGACAAGCGGTAAAATAGATTATGTCAGTAGTGCAGTAAGAAGATCCAAGCATAGACTAAAGTTGATGAGTACGCAAAGTCTGAGTGTAACAAGGATTGTGCGATTTTATTTTCGAGAGAAAATCTAAACATGAATCCCTTTCTAAGGGCCAGAAGCGATGGAACTCTGTCCGATACAAACATATTACTGGCGCTGCAGAATTTGTCGAATCTGCGAAGTAGTGTGTACGCATTATTGTAGCAAACAGTAAGACGCCGCATACTCTTATGCCAATACTGTGCCCAAAGATGACTAATAGAGAGGGGAGATGTATAGATTTGGACATACAGTAAGGTATATGTACCGCTTGAACGTGACGTATTAAATCCAATGAAAATAAAATTTGGTATATGTTACGCTTAAATGCGACGTACTACATCCAATGAAATTCTCAGAAGTTTGTAAGATGCAAGCTATTACTTCTGTCATGGACATTCTTTGTCTTTGAAAGCCAAAAGTACAAGTAACAACTAATAACCGGAAAGCAACAATCGTGTGACGATGGCATGAATTATCTTTCGGCACTGGTAGAAGATTAACCCTTTGAACCCCAGTGGCCGTTTTTCCGGCCAGGAACATGATACGCCATAACGTCATTATATAGGATCGCTGTTCAGTAAATATTGTGGGGTAGACCAATCAGTATTTTCAACGTGCAGCCCGAGGCTGCACGCTGAAAATACTGATTGGTCAACCCCAAATAAGGAATATGGACTCTTCAATTCAATTCAATTCAATTCATTTTATTTAACGGTATGTAAAATATAAAAATCAATTCCGTTACAGAATAATATTGTGATACATACCGTTGGAGGACAGCATAGCTAGATTGGCTGTCTTCCTGCTATCCCCCGAGGTAAAAATATAATTAGAGCAACTTCATATCAGACAGAGTATACAGCCGGTAAGAGAGAAATACAGATCCTTTTGGAGTAATGTTGTATTGTTGCATTGTTGCATTAATGCGTGGGAAACAAAACACAAATAATATTTGACAAGGGCAACGCCCCCGGTCCCCCGACCAAGATGGCAAATTCAAGGGAGCTGTTGGGATGCAATTTGTTCGCAGAGCATGGCCATTTTTTAACTTGACCTGTATTTCCAACCAATTAAACCACATACTTAGTTTCGTTTCAATCAAATGATCCAAAGTAAAGTTATCATCCGGACAACACAAAAACCGTATTTTCTAAGTCGAAAAAGGGGAATAAATCCAGTAAAAATCAGTGGAGCGTGCCCATTTTCGCACTTGACCTGCATTTCCACCCAAATAAGCGGCATACTAAATTTCGTTTCAATCAAATGATCCTAACTAAAGTTATCATCCAGACAACACAAAAACTGTATTTTTTAAGTCGAAAAAGGGGAATAAATCCAGTAGAAATCAGTGGAGCGTGCCCATTTTCGAACTTGACCTGCATTTCCACCCAAGTAAGACACATACCAAATTTAGTTTCAGTAAAATCATCCAAACTAAAGTTATCATCCGGACAAGGGTGTGACGGACGGACGGACGCACGCACGGACAGACGGACGGACGGACGGACACTGCTGATTACAATAGTCCCCCGAAGGGTCGGGGGACAAAAATAATATTGATAATAGTTTGGGAATAGGATGAGTGACAAACTGACGAGCTAGCCGGTAAAAAAAAGTAGAACTGTATTACAGATTGGTACAGTAAACTATCTAGTACAGTCTGGGCAATACGGGTTGTTACATATAATTTGTGTTTGATAATTTGAGAGAAGTTTTTGTGTTAACATTATTTTAATCCTTTACCCAACGTAACGGCCAAAACCGGCCAGGGCTATTCTCAAAACTCGCCAATTAATTTTCATTATTTTTTTTCATTTTTTGTCTCAAAAACATAGGTTATGACCCCTCATTGGAACGAGCTCGTCGAGCTCGTTCCAATGAGGGGTCATAACCTATGTTTTTGAGACAAAAAATGAAAATTAGTTATTCAAGAATATTTTTTGCAAGTGTCGTCTGCTTTTCATGTTAGGTAAAGGGTTAAATGCAGTACGATTGGTAGCATTTCTTAAATTCGGTTCCAGGTCGTTCCAAAGACTAGGGTAATTGAAACAAGGAAGGTAATCTAAGGATATTGTTCTTGTTCTGCAGACGCGAATCGATACCGAGTACCTGGTGGTGGGACCAGTAGTATTATTATTAAAGAGTGAAAACATTTCATTTAATGACTGGGGAAGTGATCCATTTTTCCAATCGAATAAAAATAACATGGCATGGAATTTGAAAAGGTCTGTAACTTTCATTATTTTATCTTGAGCAAATAGAGGCATTGAAACGTGCGTTATTAATAGGGCTGTCACGATTTTTTAATTTAGGAATCGATTAATCGTCGCAAATAATCGATTATAATCGATTAATCGTACATAGATGACCCCCGCCCCCACATTTCCCTCTCTTTGAAGTCGTTAAAAATGAAGTTCAAGTCAGTTGACCTTCCTCAAGTAAACAACGAAGACGATCCTCTTTTAGGTACATTCAAAGGTTTGATGTTCTGAACTTTTGAACCGTCAGTGTAATAATCAAGACCGGTCGTCAGTTGCGAACTTCGCAAGTTCGCAACTGTCGACCGGTCTTGATTATTACACTGACGGTTCAAAAGTTCAGAACATCAAAGCTTTGAATGTTCCTAAAAGGCAAATGCTTCTAACGGCTTCTTGAGATTTAACGTCGACGTTCTTGACCCTTTACCTTAAGAAACAATAGTTTTTTCATCCAATTTTTTTTAATTATTAAACGTCTATAACGGAGTAAAAATTTAACGATTCTTCGACAACGACAAACACTAATCGATTTCGGCGTGATCGATCAGCAATCGATTAATCGAATAATCGTGACAGCCCTAGTTATTAATTATGCGAACTGAGCGTTTTTGTAGTAGGAAAAGTTGGTTGATTGATTTAGAGTTCCCCCATATCTGTATACCACATACTAGACGACTGTGTATCAATGCGAAGTATAACATTTTCATGACATCGTGGGGAAGTAATTATGTTGAGTGCATAATTTGCGCATGCTATCTTAGAACACAGATGGGTGATATGTGATTTAAAGGACAGGTGTTCGTCAATATTAATACCAAGATACCTTCAAATTGGTTCCATGGAACTGACACGGAACATACCACTAGAGTTCAAAGGGTACAATCAGTTTAGTAATATTAGAAACACCGTGACTATATTAACAAACAATATCTACCTTGATATTACCTTAAACTGTAAAGTTAAACCTTCACACTTCTCAAATGAAAAAAAAACAGTACTTATTTACAAGTCATATACAAGCATTAATATGCCAGTAGAACTGAAGTTTGATTGACATGTGTGAAATTCTGACAGATTAACACGACTGTTATGACAGTGAAATATGTAAGAACGTACAAGGTCATGTGATACATACAAATTGTTTCCCCTTAAATGTCATGGTTTGTTTTACAGCGAAACACTAAGATGCAATGACAATTGTTGGCATTTCAACAACTTCCTATGCACCTGCAGTAACCATTTCCAACATCCGCTTTTAGTCGCTAAGTTGTCTAAAATGTGACAAATACTTCCATTGTATAACATGTTATGTGTCCTAAAACCGTATTTAATGTTCACATGTTACACTCTGAATGACAAGAGTACCCAGCTCAGAGCAACAGCCGACAAATATGAGAATTATCACATCTTATCGCGCCTTGAGTGCCACAAAGCGCCATTTGCAATACTAAAGCATTGCAAATGGCGCCTTGTTGTCCTTAAGAAACGTTGTGTACTTCTTGGTGTGATCAGATAATTGAAGGTAAGGCCTGCTGTTTGAGAGGCGCTAAATGTGATACAGGTGAGAAATCGCATTTCCTTGTTCGAAGTTGAGTCGTTTATTTTTTGTGGCACAGCCAGTGTTTTGTGGGAGCCCGGTGGCCCAGAGACGTTGGCTGCAAGCCGAGACGTCCTCGGTTCGAATCCCACTTGTGGCAACCGCGCTGTGTCCTTGGACAAGACACTCAATCCCATTTGCCCACGTGGGGGCACGGGGGTCGTCGTGTGCTAATGCGTACTGCACAAATTTTAATTCCGATGTTTAAACCCAAAGATGAAGAGTCCGTTTGTTTTATTTGAAGCTGTACTGATCAAATCGATCGATAAAAATGCAAAACAACCTTTCGGGAACCAGTGTTTGTTGAAATTCGTGTCATTGTTTCTCTTCGGCTGGTGTCTATTCACACCTAACTATTTGGTGGCTATTACTGTTAGTGAAAACATAAGTACAAATTTGGGCAGATTTGCAAAACAGCTAGGAGAAATATTTTAAAAAGAAGTTTGAAGCATGTTAAGATGTTCGAACATTTACCGAAATAAAGTTGACCAATTTAGATATAACGGGATCCGCAAAACGAGACAATCACGGGATTGGGTTAATGTTGTGGTTGGAAATGATTTGGTTTTTTTTTTAAATATTATCTCATTTTTGGTAAACTAATTTTTTGTGAACCGACTTTATTTTGCTTTGGGCGTTTTCATTTCATTTTCACACTACGTGGTAGACGACCGACAATTGTATAAAGAAATTTGGAAACTTTTCGAAGCGTAACAAATGACTCGATGGGAAAGAAACTAGTATAAACGGTGCTGGGAAAAAGGTTCCGGCTTGTACATCACCTTATGAATACAGAAACATTTATGTCATAGCGGCCACTCCATTAAATACAAGGGTTTAGAGTTTAATGGATGTGTAATAAACACTACTATCATTACAACTGTGGTCAGTGAATTTGGAACGGATCGCTCTCAGGTAGAAATTACCTGTCCTCTTACCTCTCAACGAAACTAAAGAATCAGGCTTGGCAATTTCAGAAGAGCGATTTTTAGCTCCCCTTAATGCCCTCCTGAAAGAATTAAGGAGAGCGAAAAATTGCCCTCCTAAATATTTTGGTCTGGGGTGATTGAGATTACATGTATTATGCTCACATTAAATTTTTTTGTAAAGCAAAATTGTAATTTAACTTCGAAGTCACATAACATCACGTAATTTCATTTTGAAAGTGGTTTAGTGGTAAAAGGTAATGGTTGCAACCATACCCAAACACAGTTGCAATCATTTGAAGCAAAATGGGTCACAGCAATATTTTTTTTCTGTTAGTTTCAAGTTCAACAACTGACATCACAGTTTGAGGGGTAATTATTCAAGGAATATTGACACTATAATATACTACCATTACTACTATCCTGTCACTTGAAGCACTTGCACCAGGATGTGACTGTAGATTCAAGCAGACCTGTTGTCCAAGAAAGTCATACGCCTACCACTACCACCTTCAACCCCCAAGGGGGGTTGAAGGTGGTAGTGGTAGGCGTATGACTTTCTTGGACAACAGGTCTGGGTACACACACAGGTCTTGTCAAGTGTGTGTTCGGTTGTTGAGTGAGACATCTAGATGTCTAAGAGATTTCGCTTTACCTTAGTAAAGTTAATAAAATTACTGATGTAATAGTCTGTTGGTTTCAGTTTCAATGAGTTCGTTCAACTGGATACTTAAAATGCTGTGTAAAGCTAATTGCTCTCCTAAGCTGATTGAGGAGAGCGATTTTTTGCCCTCCTGCATTTTTCAGGCCTGAAGAATCTCCACTGTCGAAACAGAAATGAGAAAACCTTGAATCCCAGACACTGTTTTCGTTTATTTTTCTTGATTTGATCTTGAGTTAGCAATACTTTATATTTTGTATGTCGGCCTCAGTCATGATTTGTCATCTGTACTTATGATGCGGTTGATCTGCATAACGAACCTTAAATAATTGCATGCGTAGCATTTACTTGAAAACAGGAGTTTTCTTGAGGGGTTACATTTGTGCGAGAATGGACCAAAGTATCAAATATTCCTCAGTGGCACAAAAATACCGCACAGGGCAGTCGAGAAACCCAATCCGTATAGCGTTTATTGGAAAGTTAGTTGTCGTTCTTGGTCTAACTACTACCGGTTGGTATTTGCGGTATTGTAAACATTACGACTCGGATTGATAGCGCATAGTCAAATTTCTCCTAGGGGCGAACACGACGAAATACCTTGGACCCCAGACATCAACTCACTCTAGTTGGGAATGGGTTGGTGGAGTGGGGTCCCGAGGTGTTCTTCCCTAGGAAAATGTGCTTGGCAATCAATATGACATCACAGTCGAATATCGGCTCGGACACTGCACATCACACAAAACAACGACATGGCCGTTGAAAATTTTGTCGTTGTACAGTACGGCCGCCGTGAACTGGTCACTTTCCACGGAATGGGCAGTATTTCCACGGACGCAATAATATTATATTCCAAACACTAATTACAGGTATAATCATCAAATATTTGATTAACATCCCGGTGCTTCATTAATTAAAGTTTTGCTGGTGGTGATTTTTATTACCTGGTAAATGCACGCATGGACATCATTGCCCACGCGTGGATTACCACCATCAATCCACGGCGACTGCACTGTATGGCTACTGATATCGTGGTTTCACTTATTGGACGCAACCCTAGCAGTATAGATATAAAAAACGACACATTGTCTGTACTGGGAAGTCAACAAAGACTTGGAATATCACAAAAACGGCGACTGCACTGTAATTATGGCACACAATTACGATGTAGACTTTTTCCATCAATATGATTGCAGTTTTGACAACGTTATTTAATTGAATTACAATGTACACAAACGAACACCAAAAATAAAGAATTTCGCATACCAACCGGAAGGAATTCATATTTGTCTCCACAGGAGAGTTCATGGAATCAGGGGGAGATAACCTATTTATCGATAGAGCCAAAAGCAGAGAACTGTGTTTACCATATTACTACTATCATTAAAATGTGGCTGCTAATGATTTATACATCGCTGCCCACGCGTGGATCATTACTAATCCACGGCGACTGTACTGTAGCATGGTTGTATCTAGGGTTTAATCTCGGAGACGGGAATTTCCGGGTTATCTGTTCCAAAAGAAGGTCACGATACCCTTGAATTCTATAGCACGGAACCGAGAACCACGCATGGCACTGTTTGCGTGTTGAACTAAAGTTTTCTAAATAAATAAAAAAGTGCCCCAACGTAACTTTGTAAGATTTCGACAACTCTTCCACGCCTGAACTTTTTACAATTCTGATACCTGAAGAACGTTTTTCCCCAAATAACTAACTCTCGATCAATTCCGGAGGACTCCTCTCTTCAACAACAAGAACTTCAGTCCCTTCAAAGTAGGGCTGTCACGATTTTTTAATTTGGGAATCGATTAATCGTCGCAAATAATCGATAGTAATCGATTAATCGTACCTAGATGACCCTCCCTCTCCCTTTCTTTGAAGTCGTTAAAAATGAAGTTGAAGTCAGCTGACCTACCTCAAGCAAACAACGAAGAAGATCCTCTTTTAGATACATTCAAAGCTTTGATGTTCTGAACTTTTGAACCGTCAGTGTAATAATCAAAACCGGTCGGCAGTTGCGAACTTCGCAACTGCCGACCGGTCTTGATTATTACACTGACGGTTCAAAAGTTCAGAACATCAAAACTTTGAACGTACCTAAAAGACAAATGCTTCTAATGGCTTCTTGAGGTTTAACGTCGACGTTCGTGACCTTTTTACCTTCAGAAACAATAGTTTTTTATCCATTTTTTTTTAATTATTAAACGTCTAAAACGGGGTAAAATTTACCGATTCTTCGACAACGAAAAATACTAATCGATATCGGCGTGAACGTTCGACAAACGATTATTCGATTAGTCGTGACAGCCCTACTGCAAAGTTCAAACTCTTCTTCATTTCGAGAATCACTAGTACCGCTGACTATTCACTACCTCCTTCAACATCAATTTCTTCTTCACTGCCGTCACCAGACCCCTCTGCTTTAAGCAGATTGGACTTGTGACAGTAGTAAAAAGGGAGCTGAAGCTAGGAGGCAGTGGCTATAAAACTAGCGATTCTTAAAATGAAGACGAGTTAAAAGCGGGTTTGGGTTTCCCGACTTCCCTTAGAAAGCGAACTTTTCGGTATGAAGATGGCTCGTTTTCTTGTGACTCTCGTAAATTTACTTGATTTTACCCGGTTCCCGATTCTGAGTGTAATTTCATTCCCGTTCCCGTTACTATAGAAAAACGGGAATATATTAAACCAGTGCTCAAAATAACTCTTTTTCTTTGCGTAGAAAAATGCTACACATTTCCAAAAAATGAATAGCATTTTGTAAAAATTACATAGCTATTTTGTATACCAGAGTTATGTTGTGCTGTTTTGTATTGAATTCTTCTAAGTAGATAGAATAGTTTCCATCCATTTCTGGGCATTTCCAAATGATCTGCAACACATGAAACATTTACTATGTTTTTTTAAACTGAACTGCCTTTAAGGGCTTCATGGACTTGGATATTTTCAAAGGGCGTCTTGGTTGTTCAATAGAGTTCTCAAAATGGAAGTTGGGAGGGGGCGCGGTGGCTCAGTAGGTAGAGGTGCACGCTGCAAGCCGAGAGGTCCTCGGTTCGAATCCCACCTGCGGCAACCGCGTTGTGTCCTTGGGCAAGACACTTCACCCCCATTGCCCACGTGGGGGCACGGTGACGCTGTGTACTAAGGCGTACTGTACGTCGATGGTGCACTTGTCTTCAACCAATCCTAACCCTGCTTGTGTGGAGTTAGTATGTTGGGGAGCTGACAGTTGCTCGCCGTTGCTCGGTGGTTCTCTCCGGGTACTCCGGCTTCCTCCACCCGTAAATCTGTCACGGTCATGGTTAGCCATTGTGTTGAAATATGTGACCTTAAACACCAATAAATAAATAAATAAATGGAAGTTGGGATTTTTGATTTGATGGGCTTGAAGTTATTTTTAATGGACATTTTATGCAAAATGTTGTAAAAACAGGAAGAATTTAAACCAATAGAATTCATCTTACATATGAAGTTTCTAATGATGCTTGATGAAGAGCTAATCTGAGTTATGCCTGGAATGTTCCACAATCAGAAGTAAAGCATCAGTGAAATAGTTTTCAAATTTTCATTTACATTTTGCGATACAAGATAATCAACTGCAGCCTAATAGGCTGCAGTTGATTATCTTGTATCGCAAAATACTATACATAATTGAACATTGTATAGCTTTTTGCAAGTTTTGCATAGCAAAAAGCGACGCGACACCGCTTATTTTGAGCCCTGTATTAAATTCCAGTTGCGTCTTCAATATAAAACAATAATTATCAGGCACACTGAAATACCTGGCATATTTCAGGAAGGTTGCCGAACACAAAACGGGGTCCACTGTAAGGATCAGATTGGGTGGGGTCGAGCTGTATGTAAAGTGAATGTCGGGTATGGATTACCAATAATTAAACCAATATGAAAAGAAAAACACTTATTGGACATCTCATAAAAAATACGTAGAATTCTAAACGCTTCTCTAAACACGTATAGGTGTGCGAATTTTCGCCAATTTATTATCCTGTCCACTTTGCTCTCCCCGTCACAATTCAGTACGGGCATAACGGCGAGGGTCCGTTTGTCCGTGTACCGGTTACCTATTTGTGAAAACTTTCATTTCCACATTTTGACACAAATTCATTTGAAACTCAGTATGTTGGTTGGCGTTCATTTTCAGCATTACCCTCGTGCCCAATGTTAATTAAATGAGTTATGCCCCATGTTAGTTAAATGTATCGTAATTTCCATGAACGCTCTAATTCCAAGTTTCAGTCATGTTTTTGATACTTCGTCCCCTGAGTTCCTATGTGTTCTATGTGCCTACTGGCACATAGAACACATTGGAACTCAGGGGACGACTTGGTATGGTGCTATACCTTTAGTACGGTCTTGAGAAGTTCGATTTTCACATTATCAATGCATAATTTCAAGAGATATACCCTTGATAGTCCAATTTATCATTATTTTCTTCATCATCCGAACATGGTAATTCCTAAATAGTCAAAACAAATTCTTTAATATATAACATATTCTTTGATATGTTCACGAGGTAGCTCGATGTTCACAATTATCCGTTTGGATTCACTGGAGTTATGGCCCTTGGCATTTAAAATTAACATTATTTCCCTTCAAGTGCTTGCGATCAGCGTACTTCCGACAATTTCCATTTACGGTATCACAGAACTAAATATTTCCTATATGCTACCATTATAACGTTCAGGAGAAAAATAACACGATCGTTCAGTTCCATTGCTCACGGCCCTTGTTGAAGCAGCTCAACCAACCTGCTTCAACAAGAGTCGTGAGCTATGAAAAAGGGAATATTTAAGCTGTCTGGGTAAAATACGAGCTCAATGGTCAATTATTACTTTTACCTGACAAGTCAATATTTCAGCCTTACATTAGGGCTGACACGATTTTTTAATTTGGGAATCGATTAATCGTCGCAAATAATCGATAGTAATCGATTAATCGTACCTAGATGACCCTCCCTCTCCCTTTCTTTGAAGTCGTTAAAAATGAAGTTGAAGTCAGTTGACCTACCTCAAGAAACCAACGAAGACGATCATCTTTTAGATACATTCAAAGATTTGATGTTCTGAACTTTTGAACCATAAGTGTAATAATCAAGACCGGTCGGCAGTTGAGAAGTTCGCAACTGCCGACCGGTCTTGATTATTACACTGACGGTTCAAAAGTTCAGAACATCAAAGCTTTGAACGAACCTAAAAGACAAATGCTTCTAATGGCTTCTTGAGGTTTAACGTCGACGTTCGTGACCTTTTACCTTCAGAAACAATAGTTTTTTATCCATTCTTTTTTAATTATCAAACGTCTAAAACGGGGTAAAATTTACTGATTCTTCGACAACGAAAAATACTAATCGATTTCGGCGTGAACGATCGACAATCGATTATTCGATTAGTCGCGACAGCCCTACCTTACATAACACGGTATCGATCCATCATAATTAAATACTATTTCTATGCTAATCACGAGAGGATCCCAACCTTAATTCTCTCTGGCAAAAGCAAGTCCACATCAACACGTTCCAGTTTAAGTCAGGATGTATCACATGCACTGCTGTAAAAATCCCTTGGCGCGATTAGCATCAAACAGTGCGATTCTACCGAACAAATAAACTCTTTAGGATTGGATTCCTTGTTTAAAATATTTCATTTCAAGTAGAGCTGTAGGTTAACCGAAACCGAACCGAGGTTTTTAGTTTTTTTTAAAAAACCGAAACCGATACCGTCGACATCCCGTAATCTAAGGTTTCTCGTTTTTTTTTTATTAAATACTCTCTCGCTGCAGAAATTTACAGAATGTAGCCATCCCAGAGTAGTGAGAGTACCCAGACACTGCCAATGGCAGTGTCTGGGTACTCTCACTACTCTGGTGGGAAGGCTACATTCTGTGAAGTTCCGACATTTCAGTTTAGTTGTGTTTGCAGCTTTCCTCAAGTTGCGTGTAGGTGTCAGACCTCGAAAAATGGCCAAGCACAATAAAAGTTCTGTATATTTAGGTAATTATTATATTGGCCTTCCAGATTCTTCATATATTATATAGCTTATTTCGGGCATTCATTGAGTTTCACTCAATTTCACTACCATTCAGTTATGATTCCGGACATAAGAATGAGTTTTATTGAATTTTACTTGGCCTCATGAACAAACCGAAAACCGAACCGAACCGAGGTTTTACTCCACCTGAAAAACCAAAACCGAAACCGAACAAGAAATTTAAAAACCTACAGCTCTAATTTCAAGTAATATTTCTCTTCTACTTTCAAGTAATTGTTGGGCGCGAGTGGTATGTTGATGTATGCGAATAACATACCTTTCGGAGTAGAAGAGTTAGTCTGTGGGCTTTAATACCTTCCTTGTACGAGTCATTGCTCACTTTATCCTCGCTGACTTTGTGTCGGATTTCATTTGTTTCTGTTCATCGTTGTTTCTTTTTAAAGAACTTGACATTGTTCGAATTTTTGTTTGAGTCCGCCAGTGATATTCACAGTAGAGCTGTAGGCTTTTAAATTTCTTGTTCGGTTTCGGTTTTGGTTTTTCAGGTGGAGAAAAACCTCGGTTCGGTTCGGTTTTCCGTTTGTTCATGAGGCCAAGTAAAATTCAATAAAACTCATTCTTATGTCCAGAGTCATAACTGAATGGTAGTGAAATTGAGTGAAACTCAATGAATGCCCGAAACAAGCTGTAATACATGAAGAATCAGGAAGGCCAATATAATAATTACCTAAATATACAGAACTTTTATTGTGCTTGGCCATTTTTCGAGTTCTGACACCTACACGCAACTTGAGGAAAGCTGCAAACATAACTAAACTGAAATGTCGGAAATTCACAGCATGTAGCCATCCCAGAGTAGTGAGAGTACCCAGACACTGCCATTGGCAGTGTCTGGGTACTCTCACTACTCTGGGATGGCTACATTCTGTGAATTTCTGCAGCAAGAGCTGGCAAGAGAGTATTTCTGGGATGGCTACATTCTGTGAATTTCTGCAGCAAGAGCTGGCAAGAGAGTATTTAATAAAAAAAACCCCGAAAAACCTTAGATTACGGGATGTCGACGGTTTCGGTTTTTTAAAAAAACTAAAAACCTCGGTTCGGTTTCAGTTAACCTACAGCTCTAATTCACAGTTGTTTGCCCGACACACAACTATACCGAAAGTATATGCGTCCCAGACCACAAGGCCGAAAGCCAATAATGCACTTACCGCTCTGTTTCTTGGAAACTATGATCTCGATATGGGCATGGTGTATAGTGGTCCAGGCAAAAATAAAACAGAGTTAACATTGCGCACCCAACAAGTTGGAATTATTCACTTGATTGACCAAAAATACAGTAAGAATCCGATCTATTGAGCCACAGACCATGCCATTTAACTTCCATAGCAACACGGGACTCCCCAGCAAAGGGCGAACTACTGCGCCAATTTTACCCGGATTTGGTACGTGGACTCACAATGCATTACGAAGTCAACCGATTGGGTCATTAACCATGTAACATAACTCCCATGGCAATCAATCAACGCGACCCCACAGCAACGGGAAAACTACTGGCCCGATTTCAATCAAACTTGGTGTATGAAACCATAATGCCTCGGGGATTTGATCTATTGGGCCACTGACCAGATCACATAACACCCATTCTACGAGTGGTTTAAATCTATTTCACCGGTCTTAGTACCTATTTGTTTTATTAATACCATGGTTTTAATAAATAATCGACTTTGTCACCTAAAATGGAGAAAAACCGATACTTTCTATCTCAAACATATGCGCTTGTTTTGTTTACATCGGTGGGCAGTACTTCCGGTTGTACGTGAATGTTTGATTGACAGCTAGACACATCGTCAAAGTTGATTGAATTTATCTTGCTTTTTCAGTCAAATTATTATTAACAATTCTTAAATTTTATTTTAAATATTTAATTGGAGGTATTTTAAACTCAATGAGCCACTGCACGTGGTAGATGGTACCGAAAAATGGCGTAGGTTTGAATAAAACATCGCGATGTGTGAATGTTTTTATGTAATGGAATTCCCATTGAAGACGTTTTAACCGCAGTGAAAGCTAAAATCTAGCATACTGGGTTTTCGAAGGCAGGGTAGGCGAGCATGGTATAAAATCTTTTTTTATTTTATACCTGCGCTCAGGCAAGGGGGACCACTAAAAATTTGCAAGACGTGACGTCCTATTTTTTATTCGGTTCCTTTTTACACCCACCCACCCCACTACGTGCAAATTTTCTACTACCGTTCTCAGACACCCCCCCCCCCCCCCCCCCCCCCACACACACACACTCTCCCATTAAAATCCAAAATAAGCTTATAAACTTAGTAGGCACAGCTGTCTTTAGGGGTTTTCATAATGTTCTTAACCCTTTACCCAACGTAACGGCCAAAACCGGTCAGCGCTATTCTCAAAAATCGGCAATTAATTTTTATTATTTTTTCATTTTTTGTCTCAAAAACATAGGTTATGACCCCTCATTGGAACGAGCTCGTCGAGCTCGTTCCAATGAGGGGTCATAACCTATGTTTTTGAGACAAAAAATGAAAAAAATTAGTTATTCAATCATTTTTGGGCAAGTGTCGCCTGCTTTTCATGTTGGTGAAAGGGTTAAACTGGTACCACCAATTTAAACCTCTGTGGGCTGCTGTGGGCCCCAATCTACAAATGACAAGCTGTTCACTATCAGGCTTGGCCAGAGCAAGTGTACATATACGGGAACAAATTTTCATTTGAATTGTTCCCAAAATATTGTCTGCACATTTTCTACATTTCGAACAAGACACCCACCCTCTACTAACGTATGACATTTTCCCAGTTTAAGCCCAATATTCTCACATATAAAGCCTCCTGATGTTGTATTTATGTTAAGAGTGTGATGTACAACATCATCTTTAAGGTTTGAAACACAAATGATGGTATATATTAGCTGATATATTGATATATTTTAAAAAAATTAAAAAAATTTCACAAGTTGGAAATGCACATTTTTGGCGCACTCAAGAGACCCACCCACCCCCACGGCACGTCTTGCAAATTTTTGGTGGCCTCCCCCTGGCTCAGGTAATAATAAAATCTCGATCGCGGAATCTGTCAAACTAATTTTGTACGAAATCGGGAGACAAACGTTTTGTTGTAGTTGTTGCTACGGGGTGTACATTATCGCCCTTCCGCCCACCATGGATTTGATCGAGTTCATCATGTCAGTGTATCTGACAAAAATCTTATGCAGGTTCGATAATATTCGTTGTAAAATGTAGGGCTGTCACGATTGTTTAATTTAGGAATCGATTAATCGTCGCAAATAATAATCGATTATAATCGATTAATCGTACATAGATGACCCCGTCCCCACATTTCCCTTCTCTTTAAGTTGTTAAAAATGAAGTTCAAGTCAGTTGATCTTCCTCAAGTAAACAACGAAGACGATCCTCTTTTAGGTACATTCAAAGGTTTGATGTTCTGAACTTTTGAACCGTCAGTGTAATAATCAAGACCGGTCGTCAGTTGCGAACTTCGCAAGTTCGCAACTGCCCACCGGTCTTGATTATTACACTGACGGTTCAAAAGTTCAGAACATCAAAGCTTTGAATGTTCCTAAAAGGCAAATGCTTCTAACGGCTTCTTGAGATTTAACGTCGACGTTCTTGACCCTTTACCTTAAGAAACAATAGTTTTTTCATTTTTTTTTAATTATTAAACGTCTAAAAACGGGGTAAAATTTACCGATTCTTCGACAACGAAAAATACTAATCGATCAGCAATCGATTAATCGAATAATCGTGACAGCCCTAGAAAATGAATTGATGGATTTGTGCGACGACAAAGGTGTTAAAATAATCATCGGTTGAAGGTTTGGAGATCCAGGGAACATTTTATAGCGCGAGGTGGAAGAAGAGGACAACATTCTCGCCCAGTCTCGTTTTCGATTTTCCAGTATCACACTATGTCCGTTGTGTCAGTATCAGAAATGTCCCACGCCATCTGATACAGCAGGAAATATTTAATAGCCGAAATCGTGCCTGTATCATTGAAAGGTTCATAATAAATTTTTTGACGGTCACTAACACAGTTACCGAATTAGTCTGTGTACTTTTAACATATTCCTAAGACACAGTTTCTTTTTTTAAAGTGTCATCGTGCCAGGCAATTAAAATGTCATGTTTACTGCAAATCCTCTTCGGGCACTGATCTGTTAATGTCATAATAATGCCCGAAGAACACGTGTGAGTGTGACATTAACAGATAGCTGCCGAGACAAAACAATGCAAGGGTTAGCTCAAAACATGGATTTAAAACCTATAATGTGCAGCAAGGACAATGCAGAAGTGCCGTTGTCTCTGTAATAATAATTAACCCTTTACCTAACATGAAAAGGAGACGACACGTGCAAACAAAATTTTTGAATAACTAATTTTTTTCTCAAAAAACATAGGTTATGACCCCTCAATGGAACGAGCTCGATGAGATCGGTCCAAAGAGGGGCCATAACCTATGTTTTTGAGACAAAAAAATGAAAATATAATGAAATTAAATTATTAATTAGCGATTTTTGAGAATAGCGCTGGCCGGTTTTGGCCGTTACGTTAGGTAAAGCGTTAAGTCTACGAACTGATTTTGTTTTCGGTAATTCTTACCGAGTCCAGTAACCAAAAGGCACAATTGAATATCCACCGAAATCTCCACTTTATCCTGATCTTAACATATAACTCTTGACCATTTGCCTGTTATACGTATAGACATTATAGTAATATACGCTCAGCTTTAAATTATCCGGGAAACGTTGGAAAAACGCATATCCCCAAGGTGGACATTCGGTTTTACAATTGTGTAAGGGCACCTTCTAGAAAGGGACTGAAGAGCCTGAAGTTATCAAGAATTTCGGCTTTTCAAAAGAGTAGCGAGGCAGTGTTTTTATCCGATTTCATCACGGGCACCCCTCCCACCCCCATTTACCATATCCCCATTTAATTTGTTCTGTCAAGGTGTATCAGATATTCTACTTTTGGTCCGTTTTGGATTCCTACTTTTGTAATGTTCCATGCAAGTTCATATATTTATTGGATGAAATTTGATCGAACTATGTCGGAAGGGACAGCCCCCCCCCCCCCCACACACACACACACCTCCCATCTGTAACTTTAAGGGCCCTCTGTATTAATGGAGCAGAATTCAGGTCCAATTATCATTGTGTGTGCTGTGGAAGGGAGAGATCTGTGCATCGAACTATGAGATGTTCAATAGCATCTGACAAGTGCCCAGTATTGAGAGAACGGAGAATAGTGAATAATAATAATAATAATAATAATAATAATAATAATAATAATAATAATATTCTATAACCTTAAAGCGGCCCATCCACAGTCAATATAATTGTCAATATTATTGACTCAATATTATTGACAATATAATGTTTGCCCTCAACTGCACTATCATTTTGATCAATATTTCTTTCATTTCTGATTCGACAATCATAGGATTGATTGATCAATCTTTCATTGATTTTGCCATGTTGATGGCTCTGTGTTTTTGACAAGAATGAAATATTGATCAATACAATTGATGTGACAAAATGCACATCAATATTATTGACAATACGTCAATAAATATTTGAGCTCTCTGATGTTCTTCAATACATTGATCAAGTCTTCAATATCGCCCATTCATGATCAATAAGATTGTCAATATAAATTATTGACAATTATATTGACAATCATATTGAGTGTGGATGGCCCGCTTAAAATCCACAAAAGTGCTCTTTGGCCTTACAGTTGCTTATTGAATGCCTGTTGAAAGAGATGCGCTTTAAACGCTTTTTTTTTTGAAAATGGACTCAGGGTCTGAATGATTTTTATACTTTTGGAGAGCTAGTTCCACAGAGTGGGAGCCGCCACAGAGAATGCTCTGTCGCCTGCAGTCTTTAGTTTCGCCCTTGGCTGTGAAAGAAAAATGTATATATCTAATGGTGCATTTAATGGTAGTGGGCGGTTGGGCTCAGTTTCAATAAAAACCTTTCTCTTCTGGTCTTAGTTTTGCAACTAGGGATACGTGATACCTGGGCTCAAAATAAGCGGTATCGCGTCGCTTTTTGCTATGCAAAACTTGCAGAAAGCTGTACAATGTTCAATTATGTATAGCATTTTGCGATACAAGATAATCAACTGCAGTCTATTAGGCTGCAGTCGATTATCTTGTATCGCAAAATGTAAATGAAAATTTGAAAACTAATTCACTGATGCTTTACTTCTGATTGTGGAACATTCCAGGCATAACTCAGATTAACTCTCCATCAAGCATCATTAGCGACTTCATATGTAAGATGAATTCTATTGGTTTAAATTCTTCCTGTTTTTACAACATTTTGCATAAAATGTCCATTAAAAATAACTTCAAGCCCATCAAATTAAAAATCCCAACTTCCATTTTGAGAACTCTATTAAACAACCAAGACGCCATTTGAAAATATACAAGTCCAAGCAACCCTTAAAGGCAGTTCAGTTTAAAAAAACATAGTAAATGTTTCATGTGTTGCAGATCATTTGGAAATGCTCAGAAATGGATGGAAACTATTTTATCTACTCAGAAGAATTCAATGCAAAACAGCATAATATAACTCTGGTATACAAAAATAGCTATGTAATTTTTACAAAATGCTATTCATTTTTTGGAAATGTGTAGCATTTTGCTACGCAAAGAAAAAAAGTTATTTTGAGCTCTGCATTTGATGGTTCTGGGCGGTTGGGCTCAGTTTCAATAAAAACCTTTCTCTTCTGGTCTTAGGTCTGCAACTAGGGATACCAACAGATTTTCAACACTGTAAACAATATTTTATAAATAACAAATAATAGATATTCAAATTTATTACACACCCGTATCTATATTTGTCACGATCACATGGATTTCAGGGACATGTGGTAATTGTAACCAGAAAGCTCTAGTGTAATCCGATAAAACGTACCCTCCGCGTGCACATGTTCTCTCTCGTTAGACTGGTTCTTATAGTTTACAGCGTTCGGTGGAATATAACCAATGAGAACCATCGGCTATATTTATCTGTCGGAATTACCGATTCTCATTACAAAATGTTTGATGCACTACTATGCTGAAAACTGTTGAAAGTCATAAAAGACACATGATCTCTGCCAAGAAATTGAACAGTGAAACTCAACCTTTTCTTTCGTTATTGAAAATCGAGGAAAACTTAATTAATTTTAGTGCAAAAAAGTCCAGTTGGGATCGATATTGCAGCCAGCCACTACTGCAGTTCCTATAAAACTGTTATAATGTTGCCCTCACCGCTGCGTGCTGCCGACGAGTCGACACGAGGCCCACAGTGTAACTGTGATCTTATTCGATTCACAATTCGGCAATGAAGCAGCACGTTTGCCAACGCAAACATACTTTGAAAAGCATGTTAAGTTAAAGTAGTTCTCATGAAGCAAGACTAAATGAATCTTGAATACTGGTTACCATGAAGCGGAAAAACAGGCGACGACACGCCGACAGCGCCTGGAGATGTTATACATGCAGTTACTAATTAACTATCTCCAATTCCACCCTTACCAGATGACCATCCCTCCCCCCCCCCCCGCCCCACACTAGCCGAATAAAGAAAATAAATTCGGAAGAATGAAAAGCCTGGTTTATAAGAAGAACTCGGTATTTTACATTTGTGGAATCAATGTTTTTTACGTGCTAGTGGGTGTTGGGGCAACAGGTTTATTTTATTTTATTTTTTTTGTGGGGGCAGGGGGGAAGGGCTTTTTTAGGGGATATAGTATTGCTAAAATATGACTTTCTGGAGTTTGTACTGGGGAAATTAAAAAATGTTACCAGCTACCAACTACAGAAACTCTGAAAAGTCTCGAGTAGGGTGGGAATGAGACCATGAAGATGGGAGGGGTGGTAAATACATGTGGTCTGATGAATGCAATATATTGTTAATTCTACGATACATGGGTGTATGAGATGGGGAGGGGGTTGAAGCACTCTCACCCCTTCACCAATAAGCAGTTAATTTTGCAGTTTTTTGTTGAAAGGGACTGGAATTTTCAGAACAGACAGTTCAGAGAAAGGGGGTATTTTTATAATTTTGGCAAATATCAGGGCAGTGGGAAGAGCATTTTCATAGGCAAATTCGAGGCAAGGGCCTACATTTTGATTTTGAAACAAAAGTTCAGGACAGTTTGATTGATCAGCCCCCATCCCAAGAAAATGTTCTCCAAAAGCCTATTATTTTAGCCACATTCTATCAGTCCTCTTTAAAACTACTTACTGAATGCAAATTCAGAATTCCAAATTTAAGACTGACAAGATATTGGAGCAGACACATAAAAAAATATTTTGTTTTGAACCAGATACCAAGAAAAAAATATTGACAGAACCGTTCAGATAACAAACTGGTGAAAAGAGCTGTTGGTTAACCGAAACCGAACCGAGGTTTTTTTTTTTTTTTAAAAACCGAAACCGAAACCGTCGACATCCCGTAATCTAAGGTTTTCCGTTTTTTATTAAATACCCTCTTGCTGCAGAAATTCATAGAACGTAGCTATCCCAGAGTAGTGAGAGTACCCAGACACTGCCAATAGCAGTGTCTGGGTACTCTCACTACTCTGGAAAGGCTACATTCTGTGAATTTCCGACATTTCAGTTTAGTTGTGTTTGCAGCTTTCCTCAAGTTGCGTGTAGGTATCAGACCTCGAAAAATGGCCAAGCACAATAAAAGTTCTGTATATTTAGGTAATTATTATATTGGCCTTCCTGATTCTTCATGTATTATAGCTTATTTCGGGCATTCATTGAGTTTCACTCAATTCACTGTCATTTAGTTATGATTCCGGACATAAGAATGAGTTTTATTGAATTTTATTTGGCCTCATGAACAAACCGAAAACCGAACCAAACCGAGGTTTTACTCCACCTGAAAAACCAAAACTGAAACCGAACAAAAAATTTAAGAGTACAAAATAATGTAAACATTAATCAATCTCTGAAAATATTATCAACTTACTGGTGAGAACAACCTCCCCCCCCCCCCCCCCCCCCCCCCTATTTCTCTTTCAGCCTCTGACTAAGACTGTTGGATACTCATTTCGTGAGCTTTCGAGAAAATGCTTTCTGGTTACAGATGGGGGGGGGGGGGGGGGGGGGGGGGGGGGGGGAGGGGTGGTTTACATGATTGTTTTTTAAGTACACAGACCTCTTTAATTTTGATTTGAAATCTTTCCACAATGCTTAAGAAACAATAAACCTTTTACAGAATTAAAAAATTCTCAATACTTTTGGAGATATGGCCATTTAAAGGTTGGTGATTGCCCGATTTTTTTGTCACTGGAGCTCAGTGCTTTACTACTATTTTCCCAGAACTAAAATGTGCCCAAAACTGACAATTTTAATGCTGAAAAATGCAAATAATGAAAACAAAACCAGTCATAAAATAAAAAGTACACAAGATAGGTTCATAAACTTTTCGGTTATATTTTGGAATCGAGGAGACCAATTCTTCTATGCATTTTGAAAAACATTTTCAATGAGACTTTTCAATCTAATTTGCATATAATTTGCATAAAAAATTTAACTATTTTTCATTTTTGTAATTTAAACACTTGAAAGGTGTGTATTTTGCACAACATTCATTATTTGCAATTATCTGTCATGGAAAATCTATTATTCTATCTGGAAAATCAAAAAAAAAATGTAAGTAACATTAAAAATAGACCATTAGTTTGCATATAATTTACATATTTTAAATGTCAAACTTCCACTGATTAACCTTTACTTTGGTTTACTTTGGTTGAAATAAACACTATTTCCAACATTTGAATGGAATTTTCATTTGAAATATTAGTCAACCTGGCATTATGTTCTCATATAACAAGTTCTTTAAGTAAAATAAATAGGAAAAAGTAAAATTTAATAAGAACAGTTCCAAATTAATTTGCATATCCAATTTACATATTTAAAAAATACTGTTATTTTTTAGCGCTTTTCTCCACATCAAAACAACAAAGTGCATATATTTTTGTATTTAAAAGTATTTCAGCTTTCTTTGCACAGAAAAAAATATAGCAACATCCAAAATACTCAATCAAACAGGAGCAAATGCCAATAAGGGGTCATAAGGCATAAAAACCTGAGAAAAGAAACAGCACCTTATTTGAGAATGTAGTTTTTGAAAAAAGGAAGAGACACTGAGATCGCTCGTCCCAATGATTATCAGATTACTGACTGGTTGTGCCTGGGCACAGATATTTGTTTTTTAAAAGACGCAGCGATAGCATTCCCTAACACCATAGCATTTCTGGTGAACCAAGGAAGGGGCACAAAATTTAACTGAGAATTAAATTTAAATTTAATTTGTTAATGTTACTACAAAGAGCCTGCTTCTTCTAAAGTTGTTTTTTTTATTGTTCAACTCATTTGTTATATTGTTTTTTCATTTTTTAAGAGAAATATTTGTCAATAAGGTAAGTTTTATTTTCTTGAATGACCACAATGGCAACAATGTGCAGTGTTGGAACTTGGAAGCAGTTCAGATACACAGCCAGTCAGACCCGACACAGAAAGGAGTATCTTATTAGGCAGTGACTGGCTGATGCCAACATTACAAAAGGGAGGAGAAATTGAAAGAGGGCATGTTCACGGGTGGTGCTCAAGGGAATGGGGTTAGAGCTCTTTTACCCACACGCATTGCAGTTTGGAGGAGGGGATACTATTCCTTCACCGGAAAAAAATGCCTCCTAGTCCTTTATTGTGGATAGCTCAGGGGGAAATACCCCACACCCCTACACCGATGGTGAGCATAACCTCCCTTGTCAGGAAACACCCAATGCCCCCCCCCCCCCCCCCCCAACCCGAGATATGTACAAGAAACAGTCTCCAAAAATCTCACCTGAAAACAATTTACCAGAAGTAGCAGAACACCGTTTGACTAACACCTCATCTGAAGAAAATACGACTACATTGGTATTGGCTTTGCCCAACAAACAGCACTCTCTTGGAG
>CM062289.1:411710639-411940151 GCA_031216915.1 Pictodentalium vernedei
AAGCTCCCACGGGACGACTATGGTTCGCCCTGCGGGAAAAAAAATTGATAAATCAGACTCAAACAAAACAACTCAATTTCCTTGCATTTCAGTATCATTTTAACGCCGAAACGAACGCTGCGTCCTCGTGGGCAGAAAGTTTCAAACTCTAGATCGAGAAGGTCCCCGGCAGCCCGATAATCTAAATTGGGTATCTGACGATTAGGCATGTCAAAGGAGACCTAACAAAACGAACAATAATTCAAGTTTGCCGTAATTTATAACCTTGTTACAAGGATTACCCCAAACAAGTGTTGTTGATTGGCGAAAGAGACTATACTACAGATCGCTTCTAAGGAACATACTCGCCCTCCTAGCGCCCCCCCCCCCCCCCTTTCCGGCGTCTTTGTGTGTGATTACAGTGGTTTGTTCAGTAATTAAACAGCTACCAATTATTGTATAAACCTGATATTTTCTAATATTTTGATGTGTTAACTTGAAATAATCGTTCTAGCAGAATCACTTGGCAATGTCAATAGCCTAACTCCTCGCACAGAAAATTAGGGTTTTGTTTAGGTTGTTTTAAAACTCTCTCTCTCTCTCTCTCTCTCTCTCTCTCTCTCTCTCTCTCTCTCTCTTTCTCTTTCTTGTATATGGTCTCGTTTGACATGCCTAATCGTCAGATACCCAATTTAGATTATCGGGCTCCTGGGGACCTTCTCGATCTAGAATTTGAAACTTTCTGCCCACGATCTGTCCTCGCATGTGCCTCGCCAGGATTTTCAAAAGTGGTTCGACTTTAATGAAAAAGGTACACATGGGTATGCCTGGCAGATGCAGGAGGCGAGCATACCATGGGTTCCGGGGTGAAGACAATTTTTTAAATTAAGTATCAAATGGGTTTCTCTGATGGCCTTTTGGGGGATTTATTTGGATACTACATTTTTGAAAAAAAAAATAAAAGGGGATTGTTCGCATCCCCCTCCCCCCGCGACACCTATCGTCTGTCTGTCTGTCTGTCTGTCTGTCTGTCTGTCTGTCTGTCTGTCTGGTCTGTCTGTCTGTCTGTCTGTCTGTCTGTCTGTCTGTCTGTCTGTCTGTCTGTCTGTCTGTCTGTCTGTCTGTCTGTCTGTCTGTCTGTCTGTCTGTCTCTGTATCTGTCTCTTTCTGTCTCTGTCTGTTTCTCTCTTTCTGTCTGTCTGTCTGTCTGTCTGTCTGTCTGTCTGTCTGTCTGTCTGTCTGTCTGTCTGTCTGTCTGTCTGTCTGTCTGTCTGTCTGTCTGTCTGTCTGTCTGTCTGTCTCTTTCTGTCTCTGTCTGTTTCTCTCTTTCTGTCTGTCTGTCTGTCTGTCTGTCTGTCTGTCTGTCTGTCTGTCTGTCTGTCTGTCTGTGTCTGTCTGTCTGTCTGTCTGATTCGATCCTCCGCCCGCCCCCCCCCCCCCCCCCTCTCTCTCTCTCTCTCTCTCTCTCTCATGGGCGTCGCCTGGATTTTCAAAAGTGGTTCGACTTTAATGAAAAGGTACACTGGGGTTACACCTGGCAGATGCCGAAGGCGCGCATACCAGGGGCTCCCGGGGACAGAAAATATTTTGAATTTAGTGTCAAATGGATTTCTCTGCTGGTCTTTTGGGGATTTATTTGGATTCTACATTCTTGAAAAAGGCGTAAAAGATGGTTTGTTCGCACCCCCCCCCCCCCCACTCGGCGACGCCTATCTCTGTGTCTGTCTTTCTGTCTCTATCTCTCTCTCTCTCTGTCTCTATCTCTCTCTCTGTCTCTCTCTCCTCTCTCTGTCTCTCTCTCCTCTCTCTCTGTCTCTCCCTCTCTATGTCTGTCTCTCTGTCTGTCTCTCTATCTGTCTGTCTGTCTGTCTGTCTGTCTGTCTGTCTGTCTGTCTGTGTCTCTCTGTCTCTCTGTCTCTGTCTCTCTCTGTCTCTCTCTCTCTCTCTCTCTCTCTCTCTCTCTCTCTCTCTCTCTCTCTCTCTCTCTCTCTCTATCTCTCTCTCTCTGTCTCTCTGTCTGGAACTTGAGAAGAAAAATTCGACTGTGGGGAGGAGGTGGCACTGAAACTCGTAAGTTTTGAGGCAGGAAGACAAATTGGAACTGGCTTGGAGCATCCAGGCGTCGCGTGGGTGGAATATGTGCTGCGAGTCACAATTTTTTTTTTTTTTTTTTTTTTTGAGGGGGGGGGGGGTGCTGGGGAAGGTTAACCCCCTCGTGCGATTTCTACGCCCCCGTTTGCGGGGTGCATTTCACACCAAACGTATATTTACATTTATGAGTGAACGTTAAGGCACCGCTGGCAATCTTTCAAATACCGCCAGCGCTTCAGGGAATCCCTTAATTTGAAAATAATTGCTGGGTGGAAAACTCTCTTCCGCGGTGGTTTAAAGATATTCTACTTTTCCGGGTTCTCACATTTTATATGATCTCCAAAAGGTGAATTTCAGTAACACGCATCGGCACGAGCCAATGGCATGAATGTTCTTCATGTTAGCACAACGATTGTCTGGGCCGAACTTAATAGGGATGATTTGTCCAATTAAAAGCAAATGATGGACCTTGTTACGAATGTTAAACGTTGATCTTGTAGGCTGTGTTTAGACTTTGAATAAAGTTGAAAACTGTCGAGTAACAATGTTGTGGCGAATAAATGAGATAATTAACCCTTTACCTAACCTGAAAAGCAGACGACACTTGCAAAAAAAATTCTTGAATAACCAATTTTTTCATTTTTTTTGTCTCAAAAACATAGGTTATGACCCCCTCATTGGAACGAGCTCGACGAGCCCGTTCCAACGAGGGGTCATAACCTATGTTTTTGAGACAAAAAAAGAAAAAATAATGAAAATTAATTGGCGATTTTTGAGAATAGCGCTGGCCGGTTTTGGCCGTTTTGTTAGGTAAAAGGTTAAAACTCACTCTGCCAGGTTTATTGTTGTTTCAGCACGTTATTCAATTCCAGTGAATGAAAGCGAACAGGGTATCAAAATACCACAAACTGAGATCCATACAGTAAGGGAGTCCGAAAACCTTGGCTACGAAATTTAAGCATTTTTTCGTTGAACGGACTACTATAATAATAATAACACTTTGGCCAGCCGCTGATTTGTCGCGGTTCTCGGACGAGAAGGCCTTGGTTACCCCTGTACTCCCAACTGCCTCCCTATTCCCATGCTTCTCCTCTCCTCCCAACACTCGTAGACGAACTGCTTGATGACATCCCTTGCCCCATTCTTCCCAATCTCTCCGATTAGCATATTAACCCTCTCCTTTGAGTCACCCCCTAACCACATGTCCTTCATTCTCCCATCCCAATTCCCCATTATACTCCCAGTGAATCTTATTCTTTTAGACTGGTTCTTTGGGCATTCTAGAAGAAAGTGTTCCAGGGTCTCCACCATGCCCAAATTACACATCTGGCACTCCCTTTCACTGTCCTTCCCAATTTTTCCCCTCAACTCCAGGGATCGTGACCTCATCTTGAACAGCAGTGACCCCCCAAAGGTGCCATCAAGGTATTTTTCAAAGCCTGGCTTCTCTTTATCACGCAGGCCACCCAAAGACCTCTTTGATTTGACCCCCTCTCACCAATTACGGTTACAATCCTCCATGACCGTTTCTCTGACGATTTTTTTACCCTGGTTGGCCCCAACGTCCAGGTCCGAGATCTCCAATGAGTAGTTCTCTACTAGCTCCCTCACTTGGACCATCCACCCCGTCTTTATATTTGAGTTGAAAATTCTCAGGAACATTACTTTACACCATCGGCTGTCTGGGAGATTTACCAAATAATTAAGATAACCGAGTTTCAACAGGTCTATCCTGTCCTTGATCCTCATCCACCCAAGCTCACCCCTGATTGCTTCTTGCGCTGCGGCATCACTCGACCCCGTTATCCACCGGCCTGCATCGTTCTGCAAGATTTCCAAGCTCTTTACGGCCGTCTGGTTTAGGGGTACCACTTCCGTACCGTATGTGATACTTGGCAGACCCACCATTTCCCAAATGGTTTTCCCCACGAAAACCTTATTGAAACTGTTTCTCCCTATAAGTTTCATTTGGTTAAGGATTCGCTTCCCCTTCAGAATCAATTTATTTGTGTTGTTTCGGTAGATGCCTCTTCCTGTAATGTTTATATTTACCCCCAAATACTCGTAATCACCTGTCTCCCCTACACTGAGAAGTTTGCTGTTACCTTCTGGAATGCAGAACTCAACCACTCTCCACCTGCGAGTGGGGTCCACTTTGCGGCCCCCAGGTATAACTTAGCTCTTGCTTTCATTAAGTTCGAGTCTCCATTTGCTCCCATATTTCCCAACAATTCCCAGCATTTTAGTTAGCCCCTCTTCGCTTTCTGAAACTAGCACCATATCGTCTGCAAAAAATAGCCCTGTGATCTTCAAGTCCCCAACTGCTACCCCCAACAGGACTGGCGAAAGGATACACCCCTGTTTTAGGCCTATCTCCATAGGCACACGTTTTGTTGTAATGTTTCCCAGGCTAAGTTCACTCTGTACGTCTTTATATAATGCTTTCATAATTCCAACAAACTCACCTCCTAAGCCCAGAGCCTCCAGCTTGCGCCACATACCCTCCCTCCATACTCTATCGTATGCCTTTTTGACATCCAAAAAGGCCATAAACAGCTTTTTCTTTTTTACTTTCGCGGATTCTATCATTTGGGATAGTGTGAAAAGATGGTCAGTAACTCGCCTTCCCTTCCTGAAGCCATTCTGGATTTCTCCCCAAAAACCCTTCTCTTCAATCACCTCCTCTAATCTCCCATACAGGACTTTACAGAAAACTTTTCCAATGTTGCTGCTGACAGAGTTCCCTCGATAGTTATCCAAAACGTCTTTTCCCCCTTTTTGTGAATAAATATCACTTTGCTTTCTCTCCACTCCTTTGGGACCTCTTGTTTTTCTATGGCTAAATTGAATAGGGCAGTTAGGCTTTCCACGAGTTCCTCTCCCCCTTTTTTGATAAACTCGTTTGGAATTTTATCCACTCCTCCCGCTTTTCCATCCCTTAATTTTGAGATCACATTTCGCACCTCCACCGTTTTAATTTCGCTGCACACGAAGTTCGATAGGTTTTCCTCGACCTGATTCGGACACTCAGGTGGGCTCCCCATGCCCCATCGCTTATCGTTTACCTTTTCCCAGTGCCTGACCAGTTCTGATGCGACTTGATCTTGCTCGTCTGTAACTCTGCCATCTACTTTAATACTCTGTGGGTTACGTCCTTAAATACGTTCGAACTCGACCCCCCTGTCGTTCTTATCATTCTAATAAGACTGCTATTTCGCACTCTCCGATTATCGTCTTTAATCTTATTTACTTTATTTCGTGCTTTTTGGTATTCTTCCTTTGCTACTGTGGCCTCATTGCTTTCCGCCCCCTTAAGTTTTCTACTTCTCCGGTATGCAGCACATTTAGCTTTTCTTCCCTTTATGGCCCTTTCCAGTTCTTCATTCACTCTGTACCCAAGTTCCCGTGTTGGCACCCTAATCTTTCCTACACTTTCCTTCCCTGCCTCCACTAGGCTCGAAACTATGGCGTCCGCCATCTTCTGGACACTGTCCCCCTTGGGTACGGTTGCAAGCTTTGGTTTCAGTTTTTCATTGAACTTCGCCCAGTCAGCATCCTTTTTGAGTCCCCAAATCTCCTTAAAGCTTCCTTTGCTTTTTATTAGATTTTTGGCCCTGATCGTCACTGTAATCAAGTTGTGATCACTATCCACCTCCATTTTACCATCATCATCCACTTCTACCCCTATCACCTCCCTCCATAAATTAATATCTGTGAGGATGTAGTCGATTATTGATTTTCTGTCGTTCCTCTCCCAGGTCCATTTCCCCTTACACCTCGCGTCCCTGTTCAGAATCTTCAGACCGAGCTCGTTTGTGAAGTTCAACAGCTTCCTTCCATTCTTGCGTACTGCAATTGCTTGACTGAGTGATTCCTCATATCTCTCGAACGACTCAAATCCCATCGAGCAAATGATCTTTAGAGCAATTGCGCGATCGAGTTACTCCACATTCTGCTCTACGACTCAATTCATAGGAAAGGGATTTCATGGCCTCAGACGTTTTTCAGAAAGGGATTCTATATATATTCCAAAAAGGATTCCATAAGTGGGATTACGAGCTCCTCCACAGCTTTATACAGCTCCTATGCAGGTAGTCTTACCATCAGTTTCCATCATGTCCTATGCTATCTGTCCTATGATTAGCTTCCACTGTATTCACCTGATACTATAGTCTTCTGTACCCCTTACAGACTTGTACCATTACTACCATGTACTATTACTACCGGCTACCACTATTCTGTCCTGTCCAGGAATGTATTACCATTACTGACTTGACACACTACTACAAGCTTAGTAGCTACCCTTGATTCTGGCTCGTAATCTGCCTTTGGCCAAAATTAGGCGAATTACACCCAATGCACGGCAGGTTCTTCTGGTTACTTGTAGCAAACACAGGCACTGTTTCTGCCTATGGACCTCCGGGTTACCCGGAGGTCCATTGGCTGAAACATTGCTTGTGCGCGGGCGTTATGTACAGATGAGCACCTTGGCTGTTAAAGAGTGTCTTAACATTACTGACTTGACACACTACTACAAGCTTAGTAGCTACCCTTGATTCTGGCTCGTAATCTGCCTTTGGCCAAAATTAGGCGAATTACACCCAATGCACGGCAGGTTCTTCTGGTTACTCATGGCAAACACAGGCAATGTTTCTGCCTATGGACCTCCGGGTTACCCGGAGGTCCATTGGCTGAAACATTGCTTGTGCGCGGGCGTTATGTACAGATGAGCACCTTGGCTGTTAAAGAGTGTCTTAACATTACTGACTTGACACACTACTACAAGCTTAGTAGCTACCCTTGATTCTGGCTCGTAATCTGCCTTTGGCCAAAATTAGGCGAATTACACCCAATGCACGGCAGGTTCTTCTGGTTACTCATAGCAAACACAGGCAATGTTTCTGCCTATGGACCTCCGGGTTACCCGGAGGTCCATTGGCTGAAACATTGCTTGTGCGCGGGCGTTATGTACAGATGAGCACCTTGGCTGTTAAAGAGTGTCTTAACATTACTGACTTGACACACTACTACAAGCTTAGTAGCTACCCCTGATTCTGGCTCGGAATCTGCCTTTTGGCCAAAATTAGGCTCAGCCAGAGCACCCCATTCATCTAAGCCTGTCTATCCAATGCCAAAGCCTAGTGCAAGCTAGGGATATAAGAAAGTTTGTGTTGACCGTACCGAGATGTGCTTATGTGTCACAATGTGTACACATTACAGGTAGCACATAGGCACATCAAGGGATTATGTAACCAGACATATCCGAAAAAGGGATTCCACGGAACGTGGGTCCGATGGTTGATGGAATGTGTTTGTGTACTAGTACACATTATGTCACAAAGTGTACACATTACAGCACATAGGTACATCTGGGATGTGCCAATATGTGCTTATATGCTAATGCACAATGTGTCTCATTGTGCACCAGCACGTAGGCACATTCGACAAAAAAAGGATGCTGTAATCACAGACATATCCTAAAAAGGGATTCCGTAAGTGGGATTCTTATCCGCCTCCATGAAATGGAATTCCGCGATTTGACATAAACAATTGATGGTATGAAAAAGGGTAGATATTACCCAATTAAACTACAGTCGGGACCTGAGCCACGACTGTCGGAAAAAAACAGGTTTACAGCACCCCCCCCCCCCCCCAAGACGCCCCTGATTTGATTCGGAATTCGATTCGAATTCGAATAAATAGACCCGATTCAATTCAAGATTCGTTCCGAAGCAAAAAGGGGTGATTCACAGGGACCGAGTTGAATACTTAAAAATATCTGCCCCATCGGGGACAATAAGTTTTCGTCCTTTTTATAGGCTTCATCCTGGAAGAAGTCGAAGAAAGGTAACCAACAAACCAAAAATGGAACTGACTGGTCAGATGTAACTAATTTTGTTCATATTTGCAATAATGAAAATCAAGAATGTACGTATATTGACACATATGACAAATTTCTGAATGCAGAATCTCTGTGAAAAAGTGCTTGTGTGTAGGTGTGTGTGTGTGTGTGTGGGGGGGGGGGGGGGGTGTGCCTATGTGCCCAGTAGTTCTGTCGCTTTTGGTGCTGGTCGGTCTGTGAAATATTCTTCAAGAAGGCCCCAAAAACTTGAATGCTGTCCAAACTGATGTCAAAATACCGAAATTTTAAGCAGAAAATTCTTTTAGGGAGACGACAAATATAATCTTGAAGCTTTTCGTCGAATTCCTCATCTATTATGTTACTTACTTGTCTATTGTTATGTTATGTCCTCTGTATTATACAAATAACATGATTTTGGAGGGCGTTACGGTTTATTAACGGCCCTCCAGGAATGATTAACAGAAAAAGGGTCCATTAACAGCCCGAGACGAAATCGAGGGCTGTTAACGGCCCGAAGGCTGTTAATCATTCCTGGAGGGCCATTAATAAACAGGGACGCCCAAAAAAATCTTATTACTATTATTTCCACTTTCAAAAATGGTTAAATCCAAAGGTTCTTCATCAAGTTCACTTGATTGTGACATTCCGAGTTTTCGCAGTGACATTTAACCAAAACACAAGTGTCGTCTGTTTCGAGATAAACAAAACGTCACGAGGTCAATCACATGATAGCTTAATTTAAATAGTTTTGTTTGCCACGAAAAATTGGCCTTCTCCCGAAATCTACTAACAAAAACCTACCGTAATGAATTAATTACACTCACCTTGACAATTCGAATGTTATGATCACCGAAGTAATGGGGAAATCACACAAATTTCTCGTGTTTGTTTTAACATTCATTGCAGTTAAGCGCGTTTCATCATCTCGGAACCAGTGGCGCGTTTGGTATGACGGACTACATAAACTGTAACCGGAGCCGGGGCTGTTAACGAAACATTTAGCCGGAAGCGGACAGTTAACCACGTTAACACACAACTTCCGGTTTGAGTCTGTGCATTATACACTTTTACCGTAAAGGTAAAATTGTGTTAATATACTAGAGTACGCACGCTAAAGTGGTAATAATATTAGTTACACAGTTTGTTGATGGCCTAATATGGTATATATGGTGTCAGTTAATTTCATATTTCGAGCTTCCTAATATGGTATATATGGTGTCAGTTAATTTCATATTGGACGAGAGCGAAGCTCGAGTCCAATATGGAATTTACTGACACCATATATACCATATTAGGCCACCGACAAACTGTGTAACGAATATATCTTACCGACTGCTGCATCGATACACAGAACAAATAACAACAACGATCAAAATTAAATGAGAGAATTCTCACAATGTGTTCACGTGTCTTTGCCTTGTTACAATTTATGGGAGAGTGCCTACAGGCATTCTCCCATAAATTGTAACCAGGCAAATTCATACATACCAAACAGTTTCATTTCGAAGGTAACATGGCACACATCCACAGAATATGAAGCCTTTTAAGTTGCCTAACCTGCACTTCAGACCAAATATGGGCTTCCAACACTCAATCTTTCAACTTGAAGCGTTTATCGGCTACCGCCATTTTGAATAATCAATGAACAAAGGGGAGATTGCCCATAGCTATCAGCGTATATTGATGGTGACAGGCAGTATATGGTTTTATATGCAGTCTGCATGTGACGTCTTCGAACCAATGAAATTCCCAGATACTTGTAGGAGGCAAGATATATTGGATTTTTATGTTCCTTCTTTATGTTTTATGTTGTGTATACATGTAACATTATAAGTTATTCTGTTTGTTGACAGGGGACATGGTCTCACGTTCCCTGCATGAAATTTATATTCAACCGAGGCATCAGCCGAGGTTGAATGTATGTTTCATGCAGGGAACATGAGACCATGTGCCCTGTCAACAAACAGAATAACGTATATGTCCCGTTCTTACACAAGTAAAACTGAATTGGAAAAAAATCTTTTATTTTATTGTTATCTTAAATAACAAAAAAACACCGCCGTGGGCCTCTTCATTTGTGAACAGCGAATATTAGAAAGCAGACGTTGTTTCGGGAAGGCGTTAATTCGTTTCAGTTTATGTTACAGTATATTAATGAAAAGAGACCTTATAATCTAGTCGGTTTCATAAATAATTACCCATGTTTACATAACTAATCTTTTTTTACGTAATAACGGTACTTTTGTGTGTATTTACTTCAGTTAAATCTATTTGTCTCAGTTGATTTCAAGTGAAAAAAGACATTGCGATGAACCGTTGCTCATGGCAACGAGACGCTTTCCTTGACAGTGGGCATAAGAATCGCTGACAGTAGACATGCGCGTGCCCTGCAACATAAAATAAAATCAACGGGGCATTGACCAATCACTGCAAGGTATTGCGGTTGGTATCGGGACATAATATTTTTTTTCTCTCAGCTACTGTTTAAACTAAACTGATGTCGAAATTTTAAGCAGCAAATTCTTCCCGAAAATTGGTTAAATTTCTTGTTGAATGATGAGAAAAAATACAGGCTGAAATATTTTCAGGTTTGACCAGTATGAGATGGTTAACTTCAGTTTATTTTTTTGAAGGTACATTTACCGTTTAATGTGTTGTGTGTCGACAGCTTGATCACGGGGAACATTGATACATTGGCAATCTGCTCTGTTCCTTGGCTACTACAGGTACAGATCTAGGGGGTGTTTGATCAGCATGAAATACCCTGTTGATATACCCTGATGCTGAAAATCCTCCAAAATAACCTTTGTTTTTCAAAATGTCATTCGTCTCATATTTCTATCTTCTTACACATGCAATAAGAGATTATCGGTCCGCCTATTGGCTCAAATGAGCGTATTGTTTATTTATAAAAATAAAACCAACAATAATGTTTTTACTTCGGACATTAATGTTTGTTCCTGAATAATATGAGGTACTGTCTGCCATTTACCATAATCCATAGCATTAGGATCCGAATTTAACCACTTACCAAACATGCCAACCCTATATTGCCCGCGCTATTAACAAAAAACTCTATTTAAATTTTATTAATTTTATTACTGTTCAATCACCGCCCACCCCCCCCCCCCCACCCCACCCCCACCCCCACCCCCAATGTAGCCCATCACATATCTCTGATACGAGCTTTTCTAGCTCGTTTCAGTCAGGGGATCATAAGTGTTTTTTGGATTTTTTTACTTATTCAAGAGATGTTTTTGCAAGTGCCATCTTGTAGTCGTATTTGGGAAGCGTCAGATGAAGAACTGGGGCACGGAGACTCCTTGATTAGAGCAATGGTCTTGTTATCGAAAGTTCGACGACTCGATCCGATGTCGTTTTCGTCGTGTCCTTACTTCATACTGATTGCGTATGGCGAAGTACGGTGGCATTGTGTACTAACGAATGGCCCTGCGAATCATCCATTTTCGCTACGAATCGAATCAGGTCTTTATTCGAATTAGAATTGCATTTCGAATCGAATCAGGGGTGTCTTGAAGACCGACTGGGAAAAGGTACTGTAAACCTGATTTGTTCCGACTGAGATGGCTCAAGTCCCGACTGATAAAATATTTCAACTACATCATCTAGGCATGCCTTCGTCGAAGGCATGCCTTGATGATGTGTTGAAATATTACCCAGTAAGGATTATGGTTCAAAAACAGAAACGGATATGAGTATCATCGGTACTGGGCACTGCACAGGGCTAGCCGATAGCAACAGCTCATCTTTGATATGACCTGGAAACTTTAAATTTCCTTTTAACAGTGATAGTGTCTAGTGAGACTGGAATTAGTTAGGCTTGTGGCATGGGTGCAGATGTTGTTTCTGCTTACATTCCATCAACCCTTTGTGTACCAAACCTAATGGCCATATCCTGTTACCCAGTGGGAACTCCCTAAGAACCCCGTGGCAACGTACGGAGGAGTTGAGTAGTGCTTGTTCACTGTGATGAATAAGTTTTTCATTAGGACAGCGGTGGCTCAATGGTTACGGTAATGGACTTCAAATCGAATGATTCCACGGTTAGATCCCCACCAGGGGTAATTACGTTGTGTCCTTGGGCAAGGCACTTTCTCCTGATTACCCACGTGGAGGCAAGGTGGTGCTGTGTACTGAGGTGTACTTTACGTCGATGGTACACTTGTCTTCAACAGATGTTAATCCCGCATGAGTGGAATTAGTAACTTGGGGAGTCTGGCAGTTTCTCGCCGCTGCTCGGTGGTTCTCTCCGAGTACTCTAGCCTCCTCCAACCGGAAAAATGTCCAATACGAGGTGACCCTAGCTATCGGAAGTGTCGTTAAACCCCAATAAATAAATAAATAAATTTTTCTTTACAAGTAAAATAGGACTCGCAAACAAACACTTTGGTGAAATCTCTCTGAAGTGGGTCGCATAGGGAAAAACGGTTGGCTGAAATTGACTTCACACCTATGTTATGGTCATAGTATAGCAATAGATGCGGAAAGTGGTCAACGTCATCTAATGCATTAACCCTTAACACAACGCATAAGATATCAACATTTATTATTTTAATAATTTTTAAAAAAATTTTCACAAAACTATATCATGTCAGTGGCGTAGGGGACGGGCCCGCAGGGCCCGCATTGCCTGGGCCCCGGCTAGAAGGGGGGCCCCGTCTTGAAGGACGTCCCAACGCTGGAAGAAAGAGAGAAAAGGAGAGCGAGCGAGACTGTGTACCAAATACACATAATTTACCTAACGTAACGGCCAAAACCGGCCAGCGCTATTCTCAAAAATCGCCAATTAATTTTCATTATTTTTTTTCATCTTTCGTCTCAAAAACATAGGTTATGACCCCTCGTTGGAACGAGCTCATAACCTATGTTTTTGAGACAAAAAATTGAAAAAAATTAGTTATTCAAGAATTATTTTTGCAAGTGTCGTCTGCTTTTCAGGTTAGGTAAAGGGTTAAGTGAACGCTACATCATTGTAACTGATAGGGGTGAGAAATGAACAATATACATACATGGTGCCTCTCAAGTCACACATGTTGGGCGTGCATGTGTCTATCGTTGAATGGTGGGGGTGAAACTTAAAACATGTAATGAAAAAATCTGCAGAGTCATACTTTTAGAATCGATCCTATAGGCTATACCTTCATTTAATTTATGGCGTATGTACTACGTGAAATCCTGTGTGCTGTGCACGGTAACAACACTAAATTTTCTCCCGTTTTAAAGGCAACCACCATTATGAAAGGGCCCCGTCTCTATCTCGCGGGGGGGGGGGGGGGGGGGGGCACAAGATTTTCCGCTACGCCACTGTATCATGTGACACCTCATTGGAACGAACTCGACGAGCTCGTTCCAAGAAGGGGTCACTTGATATGGTTTTGTTGAAATGCTGTCAATTTTTTTTTCACTGCCTAATTTGTAAATTACGGGGACGGAGGCAAGCGATTCGTTAGGTAAGGGGTTAATTCGGCATGTGTGTTATTTCTAAAATAACAGGAGAGCCACTACCCCCCCCCCCCCCCCCACTCCATGAATAGGTTGAGGAGTGTCACTGCACCCTATAGTATTCACAGAATGTGCTATTCAAATTTCAATATTCTTATCAAGTTTTGCCCCCAAAACAAAACTCGACCATCTAATTGCACTGAGATAAAATATTTAGCTATGTTTGGTGGCAACAGTGAATTTATTTCGTCATTCAAAAAAAAAAAATGTGTGCAAGAGTTATTACTCTTCGTGATAGTCAAAGGGTTGACAATGAGCCGGAAGTCATCTTTTGAACATCCGGAATACGGAACAAAGTTTGTAACTCATCGTGAAGCGTTCTGCATGCTTTTTTGATGTACCTGTATGAAGCCGACATGTGACGTAGTCATTTGTAGTGATTTCTTCATTCATTTGACTCAGGTTGCTGAGACTGGTTGAAAGTGACAGAGATGATGCGCTGACGTTGTCTTGGTGAGCATAATACTGACTATTTTATACGCCTGTTGAAAATGATAGATTTTATTTTATGATTCGTAATCCTTGTTATAATCTAAATCCCCCGAAAAAGACAATTCTTCACCAATATGTAACTCAAGGTCTATTGGAACTGACGAATTTTCCCAAATAGACAAAAACAAATGGTTCCAAAACACGATAATTAAACATATTTCATACAAGCAATGACTGGCAATGGTACTGTTTTGATCTAAAGAATATTTGGAGTGCTGAAGTTTCAAACTAAAAAGTGATTTTATTGTTGAAAATCAACTTTTAATTTGCAAAGTGCACTAACAACAGAACTAAAAATTCACATTTGGAGCACTTAAATTACTGAAACCCAAATTAATCTGAACCATGTATCTACGGCACTTTACCGTCAAATGAACTTTGATGTGCTTTTTGAATTATTTAAAACAGGTTTTTAATCTCCACTCTGAAAGATTTTTTTTAGTATCAATATTAAGATGTGTAGCCTTAAGAATGCATGCTTTGGATTCACTGGAGCTTCACACTTTGCATTAGTTCTGTTTACCATCAACTGAACAATGATTGTCCATCTAGTGTTAGAGACAAAATAATTAGTGTGTTTATCCTTGACCAGTCAGCTGTATCATGTATTGCCATTTCATAAGAAGGTTCAACATTGTACAACTCTGTCTGTGTTAGATGTTGAATTCTCCGTTCTGTTAGTGCGATCTACCTTTTAAAAGTTGATTTTCAACAATAAAATTATTTTCTAGTTTACAACTTCAGCAAGCAAAATATTCTTTAGATCAAAGCAGTATCATTGCTTGTCACCGTTTGTACGAAAATCGTTTAATTTAGTTGTTTTAAGAACTCTTATGTTTTTGACCATTTGAGGAAATTCGCCGGTTCCTATAGACCTTAAGCTAAGGGGCTACATAAGTAATGGCATTTTGTTTATTTTGAAATTCTCACCTCTCATTCCTTAAATTCAGATTACATATACACAAATTATACATCAAAATAAAGGTTGGGATCTATAGAACACGAAACACGTATGCAATCAACTCATAGAGTTGAAAGCGGGCACCACTGGTTCCTGGAAGTCTATCGTATTCGCACCAGAACTGATAAAATATTTCGCAAGAACTCGTGGCCGAATGTGCTTCAGATATTCAATAACAAAGCTAGGCATTCAAAACACTTTAGAGAGCAGCGATAGGACTGCATTTTACATACCAACGCCTCAAAGACCTTCCAGGTCCTTCAAGGAAGACATACAATTGCTTTTCTATAGAATGCGATTGAGGGTTATACATGCTGATCAACAGCGGTTCATTAACCCATTTTATAAGACCAATACTTCTCCCACTACCTGTCACAACATCGCAGTGGAAACATACCTATCAAAAACAAAAATGGAAATTCAACGTTGCCTTAACCCACCGCGGTTACGCCGTTGCTGCTATAATGACCAAAGCGGAGCGCATTGCGCGCTTCCCACTCCGACGCAATCACAACAAACTCCCCCGAAGGAGCATAGGTCCAACCTATATTACAGCCCCCCCCCCGGGGGGGTGATGGAGTTCTCAATAAAACCGCTCACATATTGAACTAATTAAAGAGGACACTTCCTTTCCCTTTACTATGCGCTATTGCCACGCAACAGCTCACAACCCTGCACCTAGCAGGTTGGCGTTACATTTTAAATTTTGAACCCCCAACCCACCAAGGGTTGATATGAAGTCCATCTATGGTGACCACACATTCACACCCACCGCAGGCGTGCTTTATTAAGTTGTGTCCACGGGCTACCGCCCAATTACGAACAGAATCACAACACCAACCAGATGAGGGTGGTGTCACAATTTCTTTTGCATGATAGGTATCAAGAGCCTACCACGCACGAGCTTACGGTAACAACCGGCTCGACATGACGGGCCCCAGTGCCCCTCTTGCCTTACACCTTTGTCGGACGTTCTACTTGAAGCTTGCGGGCGAACTGAGTTGCTGCTATGTCCTTTACTCAACATGAAATTATGTAAATTCATACAGCTTGACTCGAAATATGAATTTACAATAATTTGTTTGGGATTAAAGTCGATAATACTAAAATTATTGCTCGAAGTTTATTATACTTTCTTTTTTGACTCTGTATATTTTTCGTGTTCCATACCTCCCAACCTTAATTTTGACGTATAATTTGTATGTATTTAATTTTCAGAAATATCAGAGGTGGGAATTTTAAAATAAACAAAATTACATTACTTTTTGGCACCTTAAGGTTTCTGGAAACCTGCTACCGTATTCGCCTCAGAACTGATAACAAAATATTTCGGGCAAACAACTCGCGGCCAAATGTGCTTAAGATAGCCAAGAACAAAGCAAAGCTGGGCATCAAAATTCTTCAAAACGCAGAGACAGAGCTTCGTCAGGGTAAACTGCAAAACTGTCGGCTTTGGTTACCTTGTAGGTTTATTACGATATCCGGTCAAGATCACCAGACGGAAAAAGCATCGATAAAGAATGCCGCCTTAAGACGCTATATAAGAAATGGTATTTTGTTTTAGAAATTCTCACCTCTGATGCAGACAGCGTTGTCCTTTTCCGAAATGCAGTCCTATCGTTAAATTCGAAAGTGTTCTGAATGCCCGGCTTTGTTCTTGGATATGTAAAGCACATTTGGCCACGAGTTCTCACGAAATATGTTATCAGTTCTGGTACGAATACGGTAGCAGACTTCCAGGAACCAGTGGCAAATTATATAAACACACATTACACATACATTTATTTATTGGCGGTTGAACAATTTCGACAGCCAGGGTCACCTTGTGTCTGGCAGTTAACGGGTGGAGGAAGCCGGTGTACCCAGAGATCCACCGCGCAACGGCGAGCAACTGTCTGGCTCCACAACATACTACGCACAAGCAGGGTTAGTATTGGTTGAAAACAAGTATACCATCGACGTGATGCAGTGCGTCTTAGTTCACAACGCCACCGTGCTCCCACGTGGGCAATGGGACTCGAGTGTTTTCCCCAAAGACACAATGCGGGGTTCAGTCGCTGATGCTCTAATCCTCTTGATTTTGTTTATGGTCCTTTGTGGGATGTTATTGCCCTCCTGAAGATCCTGCGTAAGCTGAGCGACGTTGACGCGATTCTGGACCCTCCTATCCAGCTCGTCCCACAAATGGTCGATCGGGGACAAATCTGGACTGCAGAATGGACAATCAAGAACTGGGACATTGTTTTGGTTGAGGAAGTCGCGACAAACCCTAGAAACGTGCGGCCTCGTATTATCCTGCTGAAACGTAAGGTTACGCGCATTAAGTGGAATGACGTGAGGCATGAAGACCTGATCCCGATATCTTAGGGCTGTAAGATTGCCCTGGATGACGAGAGATGTTTTCACATGAGAAATCCCCCTCCCCCAAAACCATGAGACCCTTCCCCGAATCTATCGTTTTCTTAATGCACCTTAATGCACGCATCAGAATATCGCTCACCTCAACGTCGATAGTAACGTTGTCCGCCTGACCTGTAAAGCGCGAACAGACTCCTCAGTGAATAAAACTTCTCCAGTGGGCCACATGAATACGATTTGGGGTATGTGCCCGCAGTCACTGCAATCGATGTCTACGTGGCCTGGGTGTAAGTTGTAGACATTGATTTTTGGTTGATATTTGGTGTATAATAGCTGAGGTGGGGCGCGGTGGCTCAGTTGGTAGAGGTGCAGGCTGCAAGCCGAGAGGTCCTCGGTTCGAATCCCACCTGCGGCAACCGCGTTGTGTCCTTGGGCAAGACACTTCACCCCCATTGCCCAAGTGGGGGCACGGTGACGCTGTGTACTAAGGCGTACTGCACGTCGATGGTGCACCTGTCTTCAACCAATGCTAAACCTGCTTGTGTGGAGTTGGTATGTTGGGGAGCTGACAGTTGCTCGCCGTTGCCCGGTGGTTCTCTCCGGGTACTCCGGCTTCCTCCACCCGTAACGGTCATGGTTAGCCATTGTGCAGAAATATGTGAACTTAAACACCAATAAATAAATAATGAGGTCGTTAAACAAAACTGGTAAATTTTAAACAAATCCACCAATTATCAAAAAGCAAAATAAAGAGGTGAATGGCGGCATAGTATATATCAATGACTCGGGTGCACAGATCCTGAATTTATTACACATCAATTAAACTTGAAACCCTTTTATTTAACGGAATCGCCGCTATGGCATACTGTTTCTTCATTCAACAGGTGATGTACAGGCCGGAACTTTTTTCCTAGCACAGTTTATACTGGTTCCTTTCTCGTAGAGTCATTAGTTGTACTTGGAAAAGTTTCCAAATTTCGTTACACAATTATCGATCGTCTGTCGCGTAGGTGAAAATGAGTACTCCCAAAGCAAAAGAAGTCGGTTCACAAAAAATTAGTTATCCAAAAATGAGATTTAAAAAACAATCATTTCCAACCACAACATTAACCCAGTCCTGTGGCCGTCCCGTCTGCGGATACCGTTATATCTAAATTGGTGAACTTTATTTCGGTAAATCTTCGGACATCCTGACATTAGAACTTTTAAAAAAGTATCTCGGCTGTTTTGCAAATCTGCCCAAATTTGTACTTATATTTCTACTAACAGTAATAGCCACCAAATTGTCACGTGGACACCAGCCGAAGAGAAACATAGATATGAATTTCAACAAACACGACAATAGAAAAGATAACGAATATAATTTAGACTGGTTCCCAAAAAGATAACTAATGTAATTTAGACTGGTTCCCAAAAGGTTTCGATTTTCTATCGATCTTTTTGATCAGTACAACTTGGAACAAAACAAACGGACTCTCCACCGTTGGGTTTAAACCTTGGAATTAAAATTTGTTTATTTGAATGCATTTTAATTCATGGGATGTGTAATAAACACAGAACGCGATGTATGTTTGAGTCTGGGGGTGTTTTACATAACGAGTTGGAATAGTGTTGTCATATTTCGCGAGAGCCTGCGGCTCTCGCGAAATATGACTACGCCATTGCAACGAGTTATGTAAAACACCCGTAGATTCAAACGCACATCGCGTTCTGTCTATCACCCTTTCCACGGAAAAAAATGTATTTTATGATTTGATGACTAAGCTATCAACGGCATAAGTGACGATCCGGAATAACCCCCGAGAAGATAGGTAATTCCAATGACATCGACGGTTAGACTGAGAAAGCATATTTCACCATTTAGACTGAGAAAGCATATTTCATGTGTACAAGTGCTTTTCTTTTCTAAGTGAGAAAAATAATTTCCTTTGCAATTCCATAAATTTCCATTGAATATTGACAAATTATACATCAAAATAAAGGTGTATAGAACAAGAACAATAAAGGCGAACACTCATAGTAGGTTTTAGGTGCCATATACGTCAAGAAACGTCGTTCACTTTGAAATTCCCAAGCCTGATGTTCCATAAATATAAATTAAGCACAAGTTGTGCATCAAAATGAAGGGTGTGATGTATAGAACACTGCAAATATGTAATCAACTTGGTGGTGACAGCAGGCATCAATGGTTCCTGAAAGTCTGCTTCCATATTCGTATCAGAACTAATAACATATTTCATGAAGTCGTGGTCAAATATGCAGCAGGTATAGGCATAGAATTTAAAACGCATTAAAATGCAGCTAAGTGTTGCGTGACGTAAAATGCTGACACTGTCTGCATTTTTTTCTTGAAGGACGCCATTCTGTAAGTTATTGGCATGCGATACTCCGGAGCATTCCCAAATTTTGAACGGAAATTGAATTAGGAATTCTAGGAAAGTCAAACAAGTTTCGTACACTTTATAAGTAAAACGCAAACTGCATAGTTTTCTAATGGTTAGCCTCTTGGGTCAAGCCAATCTGGCGTGTAATATCGAAGGCTGTGAATATCTCTGCATTTTGGCTCTGCTGACCTTGACCTATACGTAATTAGCGGGTGTGGTGTTCTTCCCAAAAGGCCGGTAATTCTGGACTTTTCGCATACGCAGCCCTGTTATTGCATTTTGAAGTATATTGAATTCCTAGCTGTTGGATAGTTGAAGCATATTTGGCCATGAGATCTCGTAAAATATTTTAGTTTTGGTACGAATACGATAGTACACTTTCAAGAACCATTAAATAAATGCGGGTGGACAGCAAAAAAGTGACATTAGTTTTTTTCAGATTTTTGACGTCGAAAATTACCTATCCCCTATTTTCAAGCTAACTTCCCATTACTGATATAGCACCTTAAGATGCTATATAATTAAGAGAAATTTGTTTACTTTGAAATTTCCACCTCTGATATTCCTTAAATTCAAATCAAATAAACACATTATACACCTAAAATGAAGGTTGTGATGTATAAAAGATGAAAAATCAGCTCAGTTGAGAGCAGGCGCCAATGATTCCTGAAGTCTGCTACCGTATTTGTACCAGAACAGATAGAAATTCACGAGAACAGCTCGCCGCCAAGTGTGCTTCAGATATTTAAGAATAAAGCTAGGACGTCAAAACTCTAATAAAAAAAAAAAACCCCAAAAAAACAAAAAAAAAAAAACGAAACTACAGATGCTTGGGGGGGGGGGGGGGGTAAATTCCCAGACTGTCTGCGTTGTTTACTTTGTAGGTTCATCTCTATTTCCGGTCACGGCCATCGGAACAAGCATCAACACACAATGCCGTCTGAAATCAAACGAGAAATTATTATATAGGCTGCAGTTGCCATATTCTATGCAAGATATCATGACACCTGTTGCAATTTCCTGGAATTACGATTTTATTTTTCGACAGAAAGTCGTATGGTGTGATTTGCGCATGTCTGTCGAACATGGAATCTACCTTCACTAAAAAGCATAGTGTTGTCTTTTTTTTAAAATTCCAAAACTGTTTTGTTTTCTATTTTAAGTTTAGGTCGAGGTGGTCAAACAGGACGAAAAAGGCAAATAAAACGCCGTCTAAAATAAAAGGCTGATCATCCCACTATATACAGTACGTGTAGAGTGTATTATCCCCAAATCACCCCCAGAGTGGAGATTCCACCTGAGCAATAGTTGCAAATTCATTGCAAAGCATAACCATCACAAGGAAAGTTCCAGCCAATGGACCTCCGGGTTAAACCCGGAGGTCCATTGGCTGGAACATTGCTTATTTTATGTCCATATGTACAGAATTTGAAAGTGATACTTTGGGTGATAACTCCACTCTGCGGGTGATTTAGTTACAATCCACTCTCCACGTACTGTAGTATCGTGACTATTGTCATTTGCTGAATACACTTTGAAGGTATAAAGTACATTTTTGAAATTTTTAGAATTACTCGAGAATTCAATTTCACGGTTGCACGCGACATACACACACGTACATATGTCCGTTGGATATAGATTCCTTCAATAAAAATGTAGATAATATTGGCATTTTCTCAAATGCAGTCCTGTTGCTGCATCGTGAAGTGTTTTTAAATGCTTAGCTTTTTTTCGTTGATATCTGAAGCACATTTGACCACGAGTACTCGTGAAATATTGACTACCAGGAACCATTGATGATTGTTGTACACTGAGTATTCGTATTCTGTACCTCACAACCTTCATATTAAAGTTTAATTTGTCTATATTTAATGTTCTATATAAGGAAAACACGTTTATTTTGAAATTCCGAAGTCGGATATTCCATAAATATGAACTAAATATACACAAATTATATATCCAAAATGAATGTCGTGATGTATAGAATGCGAAACACACAATCAACTCGGTGGACAGCAGACACAAATGGTTCATGAAAGTCTCCTACTGCAATCGTAGAAATAAAAAAATAAAATACAATTTCTGGCGTTTAAATTTCATTTATCAATATTTCATAGTATCATTCTATCACAATTATAGATGGCACATTTATCATTACTTTAAAATAACATATTTTTTCCAAACGAAACAAAATACTCCATTTCGATTGGCTGAGAGGTGTGTAACTTGCAATTCAGTGGGGGGTTTTTTACACCGTGGTTAACGGTGTAAAAACAAGAATACACAACAGCAATACACAATGGTTACAAAAGTACAGTTTTTAATTCATACCTTCTGCTAGGTTTTGTCAGAACAAAAATAAAAATACAGGAAATTTAATTTCTTATCAACCTACCTTACAATTGTTTACTCCTAGGGGGGTTTGATCATCCCCTACTAGGCGGGTCCTCAGGTGGCGGATAGAGGACGGCCTGCTCAATTGGGCGGGTTTGCTAATTTCTAATTGGCAGGTTTGCTCAATTGAGTTGGTTCGCTGCGAAATACATAAATACGCAGCCCCGGACCAAAATGATCAATCCTGCTAATACCATCTGGCAGGCACCTTGTTCTCCCGTGAGGTGCATTCCGAAGGCCCCGGAAGAAGGAATCCTGGCAGTTGAGGACTCGTGGCCCCGGTTAGGGCAGTCTCCGGGATGGAGCCTTGGTCTCCATTTCGGAGATAATCTTGTTCAACACACTGCTTTGGCCCCAATTTCGGGAGTAGAAGGATGGTCGGATGGTCCGTTCTGGCCAATCGGGAGCCCCCACCCCAAAAAGTACTGGGTGTCACGTCGGGGGGCATTTGGTGGCCATTCAATCAGTCATTTCTTTTAATCATTTATCATAATTGCCATTGTGTGATGTTTTTAAACTAATGTTTTAACCAAATACTTATTTCTGCTGCACTGTTTGTTTCAGTTTCACGTGGCAACCGTAATTACAGTGTTTTATAAAGTGATTGGTTGGATGGTCGTCATCTGAAGACCTGGCACTTCCACACACGGGCCAATCAGCCAGTGGCATACTTCGGTATCAACACTGGCTGAGTATACTGCCCCATACCAGGTATGTGGGAATACCGGCAACCCGGTGGGTTCACTGCAGGGCAGTAACCCTACCCCTTGTTGGACTCCGTGGTGGGTGGGAGCCGGGGCAGTGAACAACTTATAATACTACCATGGCATCTAAACCAAACAAAACCAAAAGACTTTTCTCTGCTACTGATTTAGGAAACTCTGACTCTGACGAAGATTTGATCGCATCTTTATTACCACCTGAAGATAACATACCTAAATTTATTCTGCTGCACTCAACGGACGAAACTACAAAACTTAGCACTATTAATCCCTTTGCTCTTGATAAAGCTATAAAGGGCATTGCAGGAACTGTTCAGGATATCAAAAAATTAAGATCAGGAGATATATTAATACAGTGTATTAAACAAGCTCAAGTTCAAAATCTTCTGCACACTACTAAAATTATGGATTTTAATATTAAAGCTGACTATCATAAAACCTTAAATACTAGCAAAGGTGTCATAAGAACACGGGAACTGGCTGGCATGCAGGAAATAGATATTACACTTGAACTGAAACCGCAAGGAATAACAGCTGTAAGACGGGTAGAAATTAAAAAAGAGGGTAAACAAATTAAGACCAATACTTATATTTGCACCTTTGATAGCACTAAACCACCAAAAGCTATCAAAATTGGTTACTTGAATGTCGGAGTGGATTTGTATGTTCCAAATCCACTTCGATGCTTCAGGTGCCAAAAGTTTGGGCATGGGCAGAGTTCCTGCCGAGGCAAAGAAGTATGTTTTAAATGCAGCTTAACTCATGAAGGGCCATGTGAAACAACAATATTTAAATGTATCAACTGTCAGGGCAATCATATGTCATCATCTAAGGATTGCCCTGTATGGAAGAAGGAGAAGTTGATACAAAAAGTAAAGTGTGAAAAACAGATTAGTTTTAAGGAGGCCAGAGACATCGTAACATCAATGCCTGGCATGAATATATCAATACCATCTTATGCCTCAACCTTGAAGCAAAAGAAATCAACTGAATCAGTTGCATGCCAAACTGAATACACTTGGCTCAAAGGTGCAATACCAACCTCATCACAGGCTTTTACCATAGGAAATAACAATTCAGCTCAAGTGAGATCTACACAAACAAACACCACTGATCAGGAAATTATTAAGACACAACACATAAAGGAACATTCACAACAAAAATCTACACCAGCGGAAATAAGACAGGACAACAATAAATCAACTAGAAACGACAACACAAAATCCAAAACAGATCATATACAGAAATCTCAGCAGCAAAATCTAAGTCAGAGTCAGAGAAAAAAACAGGAAAATTTGGAAAAAAAGAAATTAGAGAAAGAAAAAAAACAAAAACAGTTATCAGACAGAACACCAAAGGCCCTTCAAGACCCTGTTACACGTAACAGGTTTGAAGGTTTTGAGAAGATGGATGTCGGTGACGGCATTGACGAAATGTTCGAGCAACTGCGCTCAACATCTCAGAATAAGTCCCCCAAAACAAAATCACCAAAGAAACACACTGGGGCAATATCGCCCATACGTCCACCATCCCAAACTTCAACCAAATATGGATAATACACAGAGAAATAATATCATACAGTGGAATTGTCGAGGTTTTAGAGCTAATTTCAATGAACTTGGTCTTCTAAGCCAAAAATATAAACCTGCTGCTTTTTGCCTGCAGGAGACTCTTTTAAAAAAACCCGAGGCTCAGGATCATTCAGCCTTTAAGCATTATACATCGTATAATGCCTGGGCAGATGAAACTGATCTTCATATTCGTGGAACGTCCGTCTTGGTTAGAAACGACATTATTCACAGTCCTGTATCTTTGCAATCAAATTTACAGGCTGTAGCGGTACGCCTAACCTTAGACAAGACAATCACCTTATGTTCTATTTACGTTTCACCGAGTAAAACGCTACAGCTGAATGATCTTGAGTTACTGGTCCAACAACTCCCAACTCCGTACATTTTGTTGGGTGATTTTAATGCACATAACCCTCTTTGGGGAGCTTCCTGCAGTCAAGAAGACGTAAAAGGTAAAAGTGTAGAAGAGTTCATTACCAAATATGACTTGTGTTTGTTTAATGATGGTTCAGACACTTATCTGCACCCCGCATCTGGTTCGTATACATCGATTGATCTTTCAATTGCATGCCCTTCTATCTTCCTCGATTTTTCGTGGAAGGTAGAAGATGACTTGTGCGGGAGTGATCACTTTCCAATTGTATTGGAGAGTGTAGTTCCGGCGGACGATGAGAGAGTGCCCCAGTGGAACTTTAAAAAGGCTGACTGGGACACTTTTTCATCGCTTTGTTCTGAACGCCTCACACGGGAGAAATTTCAAGATAGTGCTGACCAAATACAACATTTTACAAACGAGCTGCTTAACATTGCAAACACAGTCATCCCTAAAACCTCGGCAAATCCAAAACGTTTCACCAAACCATGGTTTGATATTGAATGTAAACAGGCTATAAAGGATCGTAAGAAAGCTGAAAGGGAATTTAACAAGTCACCAACTACACATAATTTAGACAAACTTCGTATAAATCGGGCAAAAACAAGACGACATATAAAACAAAAAAAGAAAAGTTCTTGGGAAACTTACATTTCTAAGATTAACCAAAACACCCCTATCACTAAAATTTGGAAAATGATTAAAAAGATTAAAGGAAAAGAAACAAAATCAACTGTACAACACCTGAAGGAAAACAACACCTCAATTACATCTAAAACAGAAATTTCAAATACTTTGGCCTCTACATTTTCAAAACATTCGTCGTCTAAAAATTGTAATCCAGAATTTATCAAAATTAAAAAACAGCAAGAAAAACAAAAGATCAAATTTACCTCCAACAATTTAGAGGATTACAATGAACCATTCTCTATGGAAGAGTTACGTAACTCTTTGCATAGAGCAAAGGATACTGCCACTGGTCCCGATGAAATTCACTACCAAATTTTAAAGCATCTGCCACAAACATCTCTGGAACTTTTATTGTCAATTTTTAATGGCATTTGGGTGACTGGCCAGTTCCCACCATCCTGGCGTAAAGCAATTATAATTCCTATTCCTAAACCTGATAAAGATCACAGCAACTCAAGCAATTACAGGCCTATTGCCTTAACCAGTTGTCTGTGCAAAACCATGGAGAGGATGATCAATGACCGACTTGTCTGGTTTCTGGAATCGAACAATCTGCTTGCGGATGTTCAGTGTGGTTTCAGAAACCAGAGAAGTACTGTGGATCATTTGGTCAGACTTGAAACGTTTGTTAGAAATGCCTTTGCTAGAAAAGAACATGTGGTCGCCATCTTCTTTGATCTAGAGAAGGCATATGATACAACGTGGACGTATGGGATTTTAAAAGATCTTTTTAACATGGGGTTGAGAGGGCGTATGCCTATTTTTATTGAAAACTTTTTAAAGGACCGCCAATTTCAGGTTCGTGTTGGGTCAACGTTATCTGATCCTCACGAGCAGGAATTGGGGGTTCCTCAGGGTAGTATCTTATCGGTTACCCTTTTTTCGGTGAAAATTAATAGCATCATCGAGACAATTGAGAATATGGTAGATTCTTCGTTGTATGTAGATGATTTTTTAATCTGCTACAGCAGCAAGAAAATGAATGCTATAGAGCGCAAACTTCAGCTGTGCCTAAACAAAATTCAAAAATGGGCCACGGAGAATGGTTTCAAATTTTCAAAGATGAAAACAAATTGTGTTCATTTTTGTAAGCTTCGGAAACATCACCTCGATCCGGAGTTAAAACTTGATGGGAGTCCTATTAAAGTTGTTAAGGAAGTGAAATTCTTAGGTTTGTTGTTTGACAGCAAACTGAATTTCACTTCCCACATAAAACAACTAAAAGTTAAATGTAAGAGAGCTCTGAACCTACTGAAGGTCGTTGGTAGCACTGATTGGGGTGCTGACCAGAAAACTTTGCTCCATCTGTATAGGTCACTCGTTCGATCAAAATTAGATTACGGTTCTATAGTTTACGGTTCTGCAAGGAAGTCATACCTAAAACCACTTGATGCTATTCACAATAGTGGTATTAGAATTAGTCTAGGGGCTTTTCGAACATCCCCAATAGACTCGATGCTTGTTGAAGCAGAGGAGCCCTCTCTCGAGAAGCGCAGAATTAAATTGTCTCTCCAATATGTGTCTAAACTTTTGGCCAATCCTTCAAATCCTGCTTTTAATTGTATTTCAGAACCTCAAAATGTTGACTTTTTTAACCGACATCCGAAACATATTCCTCCATTGGGAATTAGAGTTAAACCCCACATGGAGTCTGCAAAAATTGATTCTGAATCTATAAAAGAAAACCGTAAATCACACATTCCTCCTTGGCATCTTAAAAAACCTACAGTTATTTTGGACCTTGCTTCTTCCAAAAAATCTGATACCAATTCCCTGCAGTTCAAACAAAAATATGCCGAAATAAAGTCCAAGTATAGTACATATACAAGGATCTATACAGATGGATCTAAAGATGGTGACAAAGTATCATCAGCTGCTGTTACTGGTGATGGTATCACCTCAATCAGAATACCGAATCAGAGTTCTATTTTCACAGCTGAAGTTAAAGCTATACAACTTGCACTTGAACATATCGAAAATGTACAGGAAAAGAAGACGATTATTTTTTCTGACTCTCTTTCCTCTTTGCTTGCTTTGCTCAACCCCAGGTTGAAGAACCCTCTCATTTTGGAACTTCGTGAGAAGTTAACAACTCTCATGTCTGACCAATATGATATCGTGTTTTGCTGGTTACCCGGACATGTAGGTATCGCTGGTAACACCAGAGCAGACAGTGCAGCAAAACAGGCTTTAACCAAGCCTCTCACTGATTTTAAGATCCCTTTCAGTGATTTTAAGCCTCATATTAGTTGTTACATCAAATCTATGTGGCAGGTGGAATGGGATGGGGCGACAAATAACAAGCTCCATCGCTTCCGACCAAACATATTTGATCACTACCCATCTAGTAACCTCTGTAGAAAAGATCATGTTATTCTGACACGGTGTCATGTTGGTCACACACGACTTACACATTCCTTTCTGTTGGAGGGTAATATGCGACCAGAATGTGTTCCATGTCAGCAGGTGTTGTCAGTGGAGCACATTCTCTTAAATTGTACTGATTTTAATCTTGTTAGAGGGCAGTACTTCACAGTTGGATCCCTTAGAGATCTATTTTACAATACGAGCCCACACAAAATTGTATCATTTTTGAAAGAAATCAACCTTTTTAACAAATTTTAAAATTGTTTTTATTCTAGACTCATCAAGCTCAGTTCATCAGGTTGATTTAGAAGTAGACATCTTTCACTTATCTCATTGCTCATTGTTATTTAAATTATTCTTGTCTTTGACATGTCTATTGTGATGATCCTTTGTTTTTATTCAATCTTTTACTTCATAATATTGACTTTTTACCTTTTGTCTTTTCTAAAAGAAATCAACCTTTTTAGCAAGTTTTAGAGCTTTGTCTTTTAATCTTCCCATCATGATTTGGTATCAATAGGTTGATTTGTATTATATTTGTTGTTCTTCTTTCATTATGAATATTCATTTTCACATTTTCATTGTATTATCGTTCATCTATCACAATTTTTTTTTCTTTTTAAAAGCAGTCCTGACCATTACCTTTTAACTCATTTTCATGACTTTCTCGCCACGATATGACCTTTGTTGTCGATGTGGCGTTAAGCACCAATAAATAATAATAATAATACAATTGTTTACTACAGGCTTGCACTACAGTGGAAGACCCTAACTCGGATAAAATACTCTCTATTTTAATCTTTCCCAAGAGATGTGGGAAAGAAAAGTGGTGTAAAAAACACCACGAAAAAATAAGCCAAATCTGGGCCGAGCGCCATCGGCGCACACCCAATATGGGACGCTCTTCCCTTAGTACAAATCCACGACTTCCGTTGATCAATGCGCAGTGCGTCATCAATTCATCATTCTTTTTAGCTCACCGGAGGGAGCTCAACTTATCACTTGCCGTCCGTCGTCGTCCGTCGTCGTCCGTCGTCGTCGTCCGTCGTCGTCGTCCATCGTCGTCGTGAACATTTTTCAAACGACTGCTCCTCTGAAACCACTGGTCCGATTTTCATGAAACCTCATGTGGATGTTCATTTCTTTTTGGCAATTCATGTTTGTTCAAATGAAATGGCCACGTCTTTTGGGGGCTCTGTATGGGGCATAACTCTGATAGCACCGTATGAATTATAGAAAAACTATTAAAAAATCTTCTCCAGAACCAGTGGGCAGAATCTTTTGATACTTGGTATGCAGCATCTTGGTATGGGTCCGATTCAAGTTTGTTTAAATCCACCCCCAGGATTCATATTTGGGCTCACTATAGAAGCCCAAATTCGAACTTAGTGCATTTCAGGCAAATTTCTTTAAAAATCTTCTTCAGCTCCAGCAGGCAGAATCTTTTGACATTTGGTAAATTTGAACTTAGTGCATTTCAGGTAAATTTCTTTAAAAAATCTTAAGATCCAGCAGACAGAATCTTTTGATATTGGGTATGCAGCATGCTTAGGGGGGTGAGATTCAAGTTTGTTCAAGCCAAGTCGCTGGGTTCATATTTGGGCTCACTGTGGTAGCCCGAATTATAACTTCAAAATGAGGAATTTTCTTTAAAAATCTTCTTCAGATCCAGCAGTCAGAATGATTTGATATTTGGTATGCAGCATCTTTACGGGATGAGATTCAAGTTTGTTCAAACCATGTCCCCAGGTCCATATTTGGGCTCACTGTGGGAGCCCGAATGATAACTTAGTTCAAAATGAGGAATTTTCTTTAAAAATCTTCTTATCCAGCAGTCGGAATGTTTTGATATTGGGTGTGCAGCATCCTTAGGGGGTGAGATTCAAGTTTGTTCAGCCATGTCCCTAGGTCTATAAAATTTGTCTCGTGACTTCATTCCTTTGTAGTGTTGATGAGCCATGTCTGACTGAATGTGACCCCAAATACTACTTTGAACCACTTTGTTTGAATCACTTTGCCCGGTTGAGCTATTAAGGCCCCCTGGGGCCTCTTGTTTTTTTATCCGCGCACGTGGAGGACGTGTCTCCATATGCTCTACTGCGAAACAGTGATAATTCAACTCGTCGATAATGGTTTTCCTGTGACTGGAATTATGGATCTGATGATCGTATAATAACAGGACTGTTTTTTATATATTATTAATATTTTCAACCACATTCTCATTGCATTTTATTTATATTCCGTTTTTGCGAATGTTTTTTCGACATCGAGTCAACGCGGTTCGGCAATAAATTTTTCAGTTGATGAAAATTTATTATTGGAGTTAGGTGTCGATGAGGGACTGTATGGACAGGATTTCTTCACTCTGTTGAGAGCTGAATTTCTGTTTTTTAGGTCCCTGTCGGCCGTCTGGGTTCTGTCGTGTACCCACCGGTTATTTTTTCTGCCACCTTCTCTCGTAGTTGGGGAGCGCGGTGGCTCAGTTGGTAGAGGTGCAGGCTGCAAGCCGAGAGGTCCTCGGTTCGAATCCCACCTGCGGCAATCGCGTTGTGTCCTTGGGCAAGACACTTCATCCCCATTGCCCACGTGGGGGCACGATGACGCCGTGTACTAAGGCGTACTGCACGTCGATGGTGCGCATGTCTTCAACCAATCTAACCCTGCCTGTGCTGCAGTGCAGAGTTACGATGTTGGGGAGCTGGCAGCTGCTCGTCGTTGCTCGGTGGTTCTCTCCGGGTACTCCGGCTTCCTCCACCCGTAAAACTGTCACGGTCATGATTAGCCATTGTGCATAAATATGTGACCTTAAACATCAATCAATAAATATTCTCTCGTAGTTGAGGGTGTTCTACTTTCTGTATCTGTCGAGTTCACCTTTTTCTTCTGGTCTCACCTCTGTTATTTCTAGTTCGGTTCCTTTAGGGCAATTCCTTTTGCCCTCGCCTTTGGTGCGTTCTTGTGGCTCTTCCTCCCGCACCCGCGGTGGGTGGGTGACGCTGTCGTTTCGGGGTCTCTCATCTCGACTACGTCTGGTGTGAGTTATACCCCTCCGTGGGGGATGTGGAGCTCCCCCCGCACCCACGGAGGTGGGGAACGCTGTCGTTTCGGGGCCCCCGACTCGACCACGTCTGGTGTGAGTTATACCCCCTCCGTGGGCATGTGCAGCTCCTCCCGCACCCGCGGGGGTGGGGGACGCTGTCGTTTCGGGGCCTCCCGACTCGACCACGTCTGGTGAGTTACACCCCCTCCGTGGGAGATGTCCAGCGCCTCCCGCCTCCCGACTCGACCACGTCTGGTGAGTTATTCCCCATCCGTGGGGGACGTGCAGTTTTTTTTACCGTGGTGGATACTGCGGGAGCTGTTGAATTTCTGGTGAAGAGGTGCCTGGTTCCGGGACTATGCACCCCCTCCAGTCGACATTTAAGGCTGTCACTAGGGTCGTGACTCCAGTTTTTGGAGGCCGAGCTAGGTGGCTTTCCCCTTTTCCGCCAGTCGTATCTGCTGCTATTGCTGTTCCGTCTACGTCATCGGGCACCGTTTTAGCCGGCCTCGGCTTATCCCTGCAGGGTCTGTAGTGTGGTTGTGGGGCATCAGCCTCAGCCTTCCCTGACTTTAACTCGGCGAAGTCGGAAGTGGCCGCTGACCGAACCCCCATGCTGTGTCCTCTCCGCTGTTGAGCACAGCAGTTTTATCCCTGCAGGGTCCTGCAGGGATGTCTGGTAGTGTAGACGTGGGGTATTGGTCTCGGCCTTCCCTGACTTCAACTTGGCGAAGTTGGAAGGGGCTGTCTGCCAAACCCTCTGCTGTGGTCTCTCAGCCGTCGGGTACCTCAGTTTTTCTCATTGGATTCGGATGTTCATGGTGGGGTCACCATGAGCTCCGTGGCGTTTCCGTCCACGCACTCTGGTCCCATGGCCAGTTTTGTGTGACCAACGCTTTTTGTGCAGCATAGACCTTCTGTCCCACTGAGGTCCGCGGCGACTCACCTGAGTTTCCGCTCTGTTGATCCTCGGGGTAGGTGATACCCACTACACATCTGCCTTCAGATGTTTTCGGCTGCAGCCCGTCGCTCCGCGTCGGGTGTATTTGAGGATCGTGACCCTTGGCGAATCGTGACACTTTGTCGATTCGTTCCCACGTCGTTTCGTTCCGACAGTCGGTGAGCTTAGGGAGGCCCTCTCCTTGCTCACTTCGGTTCTGTCCAAGAGCCTTTTCCGTTGCTTCCAGCGAGGCTACGAGTGATTTCCGGGCGCCCCTCCCGGGATTGGAAACAGGTTGCTTTCTGACCCCCTGTTGTGCCCACACCATGGGAGGCGTCGGCTGGTTTGCCCATGATGGGCTATGTGTTTTCCGACTCATGGGATGAGTCTGACATTCCTGACGTCGAGAGCCAACAGTCTTCTGACTTGGGGGCAGCTCTTGACTGTGTTTGGGTTCCTTCCAGGTCTCAAACCGTCAAACCAGCCGACAGTGTCAGCCCGGCTGCGATCATCGGTCGCACGCCTACAGCCTGTGGAGCAACATGCTTTTGGGCGCCTTCGACAGTGCCTGTCGGTACAGGTGTTGAAGCATTTACCGCTTTGGATTCTAAGCTGAGTTCCAAGGCTATGAAGACGTCGTTCTTCTTCAAGGCTGACACATTTTGCCTCTGGTGCGTTATCGTTCATACGATTTCGTCAGTCTGCCAGGCTGTGACGGTCTTGGATCGGTACTCCATCTCTTCAACCATATGGAGACTCTGGAGTCCAGGTTGGGCTTATCGAGAGGGATGCTGGAATGCGTTCTCTCTCAGATCACGTCGTCTGCTTTTCTGCTTATCTGCTCCCAGATGAGCTTGACGACAAACAGGTTTTTGTTTTGTGTGTGCTGTTTTAGGCGCTCATGCACCTTCTCACACGCATGCTTGTTACGCGGCTAGCTTGGAATTAGTTCGCAGGTACGCTGTGCTAGACACAAGACGTTCCCCTTTTGAGGGGCAGTGCGCTGCTCTTCGATCTGCCTCTCTCGACGGGTCCGCGACTATTCCATGGTTCCGTGGCGACGGTTCGGGATGATTCCCTTTGTCATTCCATTGATCATCTGCTGCTTAGTCAGCTTGATCGACCTTCTGTTGGAGGCAGGCGCCGTCCAAAGCCTAACAAGTGCCCGTCTGCTTCCTCGGCGAAGCTACGGACTGATCCTCCTTCTCACTCACTGGGTGGGGTAGGCGTCGGCAGTAGTCGCCTCGATTTCGTCCCAGGTTGAGGCACTCCACTACTAAGTAGAGAGTGCCTCTTCCCACATGAGTCCCTTTCAACGTTACACGTTGGAACCCTTTGACCACGGAGATAGGCGTTCTCCTGTCAATTGTCAAAGGGGATAATCGAGGTCATCAAGAACTTTCTTTCAGTGGGATTTTGTTTCCCGCATGTTCTTGGTGCCAAAGGAGGACGGCCTACTCAGATAGGTTATCGATCTGAGTATTCTGACGCAGTCTATCATTGCTCCTCAGTTCAGCATGGAGGCTTTCAGATCAGTTCGCCGCTCCATTCCACAGGATGTCTCCCAGTTCACGGCGCGCTTTATCCCGGATGGATATGCGTTTTCTCACATGCCAGATCTCTCCTGGATCCATTTCTCGATGGATTTGTCTTGCTTCTTGCTATTCGTGCAGCTTCCGCTCGTCTAGCTACTGGCGATTGTTTTACCAATAGTTTTTCTGCCTCGAGGTGCGTGCGTTGTCTTCCTCTCGGGGCTTATGCTAACAACGTCATGTTGTCGGATGTTATGCTGGCAGCCTACTGGAGAAATGCTACCTTCTCCATTTATCTGCGACAGTTGCAGGAGCAGACAGAGGACCTTTGTCCTACGGGCCCTTTCTTCTGCTCATGCTGTTGTTTATCTCGGCCATTCAGCTTCTTACAGGGTCTGTTCCTCTTACTACCCTTTCTGTCTGTGAGTCGCACATCACCATACGCCTCATCTTTCATTGTCTTTTACTAATGTTTGTGATGCTATGGTTTGATAGGACTAGGGATCTCCCTCTGTCCACGGTTCCAATGCAGTTGAGTTATGTGTGGGTTGGTTATGTGATTCCCTCCATCCAATTGTTTATTCAACCTGTAGTAAACAATTGTAAGGTAGGTTGATAAGTCTAAATTTAATAGTAAATTTCCTTTCTTATTATACCTACCGCAATTGTTGACATGGAGGCCCTCCCGTCTTATTCGGGTAAGAATCCTTCCTCCCCGCTGATCACATAACTCCTATCTTGGCGGACTCAAAAGAATGATGAATTGATGACGCACTGCGCATTGGTTAACGGAAGTCGTGGATTTGTACTAAGGGAAGGGCGTCCCATACTGGGTGTGCGCCGATGGCGCTCGGTCCAGTTTTGGCTTATTTTTTCGTGGTGTTTTTTACACCACTTTTCTTTCCCACATCTCTTGGGAAAGATTAAAATAGAGTATTTTATCAGAGTTAGGGTCTTCCACTGTAGTGCAAGCCTGTAGTAAACAATTGCGGTAGGCATAATAAGAAAGGAAATTTGCTATAAAATTTATATATTTGTATTATAAAAAGTTAGATATGGATGTCATTGGAACTGGCTCATTATCTGGTTTTATTAAGAAATTTACGAAGTACAAATTTTGTACGTTTTTGCCCACAATGTAGGTTAATTAAGTACACCAAACCTTTTGGAAATAAATCCGTTATCCTTGTTTTCCAGGGTGTATCAAAAGTGTTTTGAATGCCTAGCTTTGTTCTTAGATATATGAAGTACATTTGAACACAAGTTCTCCAGAAAGATTATTTTATCAGTTCTGGTACGAATAAGGTAGCAGACGTCTAGGAACTACTGGTTCCTGCTGTCAACTCTGAATTGAGAGATCAATTCGTGGCTATTTTGAAAATATGTTCAGAAACTTTAGTTTTGAATGACTTATTAGACTTGATTTATTACAAATAGCATTTAATACTGAAAGCTGCCGATGGCACGATGGCATCAGTGAGATGAGTTGCCATATTTCAGATGTCATCTTAGCACGTAGGTGTAACAAAATTAATACTTCAGAGTTATCCCACCCTGCGTATTTAAAATGGACCCGCAGTTAATTTTTCTTTCGGCGCCATGTTGCAAATGTAACTTTTACAAACAAGAATGAGTTCTTAAACTTAATACAAATGACATTCCAGACCGAAATCTGATTTTCTCGTGAGTTTTGCTGAATTCGTACGGCATTTTGAAATATCATCTTCAAAAACAACGATAATGAAACTCGCGGAAATGAAACGGTTGCTCAAGCGCTCGCGAAAAATAACCATTTGTCTCTGTCACCCATGAGATAATTTTCGGTATCCACTCAAACACTAGGGCATCCTCCATATTGGTGGACAGAATTTCTTTTCATGTCTTAGCAAGCACTTTCCCTTAAAATGTAATAACAAAAATTCAGACAAAATAATTTCACTCTGAAGATATGAAGCACATCCACTGAGTTGTGAATCCTTTAAGTTCGGTCCCTGTGCTTCAGAATAAAGTCCAAATATGGGCTACCAGCACTCGACAAGTTAAAAATGACCAGTATGTCATCCAACAAAACTGCCGGAGGTGTCTTGAGAGGATTTCACATCGGATACTATTGTCAGATGTCACCCTAGGTTAAACAAAATTAAATACTTCACTTTGCCAACCGGGTGCATTTAAAATGGCGTCATTTTAGTTTGGACCCCATGCTAGAAATGTAAATTTTTCAAACTGGTCATATAGTTACGTGGCGTTGCGGTAACCGGTTCTCGTCAGATCAACGAAGTTAAGCAACGTCGAGCCCGGTTAGTTCTCGGATGGGTGACCATCTCGGCGATCGATTCGGACTCCCGCGCTGTGTCCTTGGGCAAGGCACTTAACTCCGATTGTCCACATGGGGGCACGATGACGCCATGTACTGAGGCGTACTGCACGTCGATGGTGCGCATGTTTTCAACCAATCTAACCCTGCCTGTGCTGCAGTGCGGAGTTACGATGTTGGGGAGCTGGCAGGTGCTCGTCGTTGCTAGGTAGTTCTCTCCGGGTACTCCGGCTTCCTCCACCCGTAAAACTGCCACGGTCATGGTTAGCCATTGTGCATAACTGTGACCTTAAACACCAATCAATAAATAAATCATAGTTAAAATGTGCTGTCTGAATTCAAAATGACGTCATTGTGGTCCGAAAACTACTGACTTCTCAGGAGTAAAGCTGAATTCGTATGCCATTTTGAAGATGTCATTTTCGAAAGCAGCACTTGTGAAAAGTTGGAAATGGAGTTGTCGTTCTTGATTTATTCAAAATGGCGGGCAACACCATGTAAGAGAACTCCATAGTTGACTGTATGGTTAAGCTTAGTTCGCACGCATTTTGGAAATATTATCATTTTCATAGGTCTTTCCTATTAAATATTGAGTTTTCTCATTTATCAGGTCTGAAAGTAAATTTTGACAAAACTTATATAGTATGGATCGGTTCTAGTAAGGGTTGCGGTGTGGAACTGAAAACGGACAAACCGATAAAATGGAATCACTGTGAAGATTTTACCATTTTGGGAATAAAATACAATTTAAGTAATACAAATTACCTGGATAAACATTTTATAGAAAAATTAGAAAAAATGCAGAAACTATTAAATGATTGGTCGTTAAGAAATCTTACCCTTGTTGGAAAAGCTACGGTGTTAAAAAGTCTTGCTCTTCCAATTATCATACACTCTCTCACAGTCCTTGGATTGGATTATCGATAAACTCCAGAAAATGATTTTCACATTCCTTTGGTCACATAAGACAAAATCAAACGCTCTACCATGATAAACCCAGTGGAGAAAGGTGGTCTCAAAATCCCGCACATTAAAACCCTATGTAATTCATTAAAAAATATTTGGGTTAAGAAGCTCTTAGACTCTGAAAACTCATCACAGTGGAAAACACTGGCACTTGATAACTTTGAAAACTTTGGATTCAGCAATGTTTGGCATTTTACAAAAGACGGTTTACAAAAATTATCGGAATCAATGCCCCCCAGACTGGCGAAATGTAATTTCGTGGCCACTCCTTCAAGACTATTCTATATCAACATATAAGGATATTTTATCACAACCGATATTTTATAATAAAAGGATCAAATTAAATAATGCATGCTATCATTTAGAAAAATGGTTTGCAGCTGTTGTGTTTTTTTATAAACGATATTGTAGATTCTAACAGAAATTTCTTAACACATGGCGCCTTTAAAACCAAATACAACTTAGATATCCCGTTCACTACATATTTGGGACTGATAAATTCAATACCCCAAAACTGGAAAAAAATAATCCAAGAATGTACACAAAAAATTGATGTTGTGGAGAATGCATTAGTATCCTGCTTAAAGTCAACTGCCAAAGTTAATAAAGATTTTTACGGCCTTTTCCTGAACAAGATAGCTGTACCTGTGTAACAGGAGGAGAGATAAGTGCGGGAGCCGGGGTTCGAACCGTCGACCTCTAGCACACAAAGCGGCCGATTTACCACGAGACTAAGAGATCCGGACCAACCAGGCTGGTTGGTAAATGGCCTTTATACCTCGACCGCTACACCTGCAAGAAAATCCGAAGCAAAACGGAGCGATGAGCTTAGATATAAGCACAGACGAATGGCAATATGTATACAAGACAACATTCACTTCTACCAGTGACACATATTTACAGACACTACAGTTCAAAATAAATCATCGTATATTATACACCAATTCTAAACTATTTCCTAGTGGTCTTTCAGAAACTCGGCTCTGTCGCTTTTGTTTTAATTCAAAAGAATCAATAACACATCTCTTTTACGATTGTTCACATTCAAAAACAGTTTTACTTCAACTCATAGAAAAGGTTAATATTGTTTAATTCAAATGTTCAGGTCAGTCCTAAGGAAGTAATATTAGGAATGCAAATAGAAGCTCAGTTATCCGACAGACTGTATACATGTTTACAAATTTTTAAAAAATCTATATATTTATGTCTTGAAAACCGGCTACCCAACTACACCGCGTATACAGAAGTTTTAAAGAATTACAGAGCTATCGATATATACTCACTCTATAGACTGTTGGACTTCTATGCTAAAGGTGCCAAGTTCGATCCCCGTCCGGGACGACCCGTGTTGTGCCCTTGGACAAGGCACTTTATCCCGGTTGCCTACATGGAGGCACGATGACGCCGTGCACAAAGGCGTACTGCACGTCGATGGTGCACATGTCTTCAGCCGCTGTAACCCTACTTCAGCGGAGCTTGAACCGAGTTAGAATGTTGAGGAGCTGACAGTTGTTCGTCGATGCTCGTGGTTCTTTCCGGGTACTCCGGTTATCTCCACCCGTAAAACTGTCACGATCACGATTAGCCATTGTGCATAAGCATGTGACCTTAAACACCAATAAATAAATAATTTTGTGCATTAAGTTGGCTTGGTGAAGTCCAACTGAATAAGGAGAGAAAGGTTTAAGTTCTTTTCCTGTTCACCAAATATTCAAAATTTACCTACCATCGTAAATTTAATTTTCCGCGCACAACCGCATTGTGTAAGATGGATCCTCGTCGATTTTGATCGCTACTGGCACCAGAAGGTTGCAAAAATCGTTGTGTATTGTGCAATATCTTGACAAAAATGGCATGAAGCCACCTGTTGGACAAAATCACACGAATTGCCGAAATGAAACCACAACATTTCAAGTTTTTAGATAAATGAATTTAATAACCAACATAATGTTGGTGCTGACAGTTGCTCGTCGATGCCCGATGGTTCTCTCTGGGTCTCTGGCTTCCTTTGAGATTGTTCGGGTCTGAAATTCACGGTCTATAAAATTAGTATTGGTTAGTAGATCAGTTATTATTAAATCTCACGAATAAACAGTGAAGGCTTCCCCCAAAGTACAGAAGGGTGATTGTTTTAAAACAAATGAAGCATACCAAACCATGGTATTAGAATCCATGCTCTCCAACTTAATGAAGGCGATTGATGTAAGCATTCTGCAGGCTGGGCAGGCTGGGCAGGCTGGACATTCCATCATTGATTTGCACAAACCTAAGCGTTCACACGGCACACTTGGCAGTTGCCATTACTCATGCAACCCCTGAAATGGACAGATAATACCAAATGAGTAAATTTGGTAGTTTCCGTTTTTGGTGCATCAATCTCATCTTTTGTTTGTCAATTTGAAATCTCACGCAAATTGGTACAGAGTTGGGGGGGGGGGTGGAGTTGTGTATAATCACTGCACATTGAAAGGCCACATTGGGCATTTTACTTTGTGCACTCTCTCATGACTCCATACTTGTTTTGTGAACTGTGTGGATTTGACCCTTGGTGAAAGATATAAAAGATAGACAAACAATAAAAATGGCAGCCCTCGTGAAATTTAAATACCCTAAATTAAAATCGGCCCAACTGTCTTTTCCTTGCAAGAATGATAAAAATATTTTCCCAGTCTGTACTAGGACTGCAGAATATAACTATTCAGTAACTTTGATTGCACAAATGTGTTACTTATGCCAAAGCGTAAATATATGCTTGTGCTGCAAATAAAGCTAAAAAGAAGTTTAACCCTTTACCCAACGAATCGGCAGCATCCGCCCGCATAATATGCAAATTCAGCAGTTGAAAAAATATTTTTTCAAAAAATAACAAAACCATATCATATGACCCCTCGTTGGAACGAGCTCGGTGAGCTCGTTCCAACGAGGGGTCACATGATATGGTTTTGTTGAATTTTTTTGAAAAATTTCAAAAAATTATATTTAAAATAATAAATTGATATCGTCTGCGTTGGGTAAAGGGTTAAAGGTAAAAGTAGACTTTCAGGCAGTGCTTTCTACCATTTGGTAAGAGTTCCGTGGCAAATATTTGTAACCACATGATCTGTTTTATTCCCCCAAAATTGATATATAATGTATTGGAGTTATTCCTTTCTGGCCTTTTTGAGCTTTGGAGAAAATTACCCGAAATTTGACAAATTCGGTTGGATGTTCCCTTTATATTAAATTCACTATAAAATCAATTGGGTTAACCCTTTACCCAACGTATCGGCCAAAACCGGCCAGCGCTATTCTCAAAAATCGCCAATTAATTTTCATTTTTTGTCTCAAAAACATAGGTTATGACCCCTCGTTGGAACGAGCTCGTCGAGCTCGTTCCAACGAGGGGTCATAACCTATGTTTTTGAGACAAAAAATGAAAAAAATTAGTTATTCAAGAATTTTTTGTGCAAGTGTTGTCTGCTTTTCAGTTAGGTAAAGGGTTAAAAATGAACGAAATCAACAGGGTTGAGTGAATTTGAACCCCATTGGGTTCATATTCACTCAACACAGTTGATTTGGGTCAGTTTCAACCCAACTGATTTTCGAGTGGAATCTGGTTATCTAACCTGACGGATAGGGGGCGCGGTGGCTCAGTTGGTAGAGGTGCAGGCTGCAAGCCGAGAGGTCCTCGGTTCGAATCCCACCTGCGGCAACCGCGTTGTGTCCTTGGGCAAGACACTTCACCCAGATTGCCTACATGGGGGCACGACGACGCTGTGTACTGAGGCGTACTGCACGTCGATGGTGCGCATGTCTTCAACCAATGCTAACCCTGCCTGTGCTACGGTGCAGAGTTCAGAGTTACGATGTTGGGGAGCTGACGGCTGCTCGTCGTTGCTCGGTGGTTCTCTCCGGGTACTCCGGCTTCCTCCACCCGTAAAACTGTCACGGTCACGATTAGCCATTGTGCATAAGTATGTGACCGTAAACACCAATAAATAAAATAAATAACCTGACGCATATCAACTGGATCCATTTCATACTGAATCCAGCAGTTCATTTCAGTTTGGGCGCCATGTTAGAAATGGAACTTTAACAAACAAGTCGAATCGTTAAAAGTGACTTATCGGACTTGGTTTATTCGACATGGTTGCATTCAAGACCGAAAACTTGGAGGCTGAATTGGAGGTTTAAAATTGGTTCTTTCCCTTTTGTTTCCGGTTTGATGTAGGCATGGTAATTTGTTTGTACTTTATAATATATTGGTTGTCATTCAGCAATTGTTGCAAGGTCCCCCGTGGGGATCCCCAAGTGTTACAGTGCTTATTTCTTGCGTTGAACCTGGAGATGTACATGCGTTTTTTCCGCTGGAACTTTATTTTACATGCAAAAGATTCAAAATAATCCAAAATATTATTTTTATACTTATAGTTTGAAAGATCTCTGGTATTGTTAGCGACGGAAGAATAGATGAGGACGTTGAACGATATCAAGAGATTCGGAAAGTGAGGACAATCCTGTAATTACAAAAAATGATGTAAAGTTTGATGTTCGCGATCTAATACATTAGACTAGGAGTACCGCCAAGTTTATATACGACCACTGGTTGAATCAACTAGGTTTATACTAAGTAATGGCAAAGGTAAGGATCACCTTGGAATTTGGCATTAACCCTTTAACTAACGCATTCGATACTAAAATTTATTATTTTGAATATCATTTTTTTAAATTTTTCTAAAAATTTCAACAAAACCCTATCGTGTAACCCCTCATTGGAACGGGCTCGACGAACTCGTTCCAAAGAAGGGTCACACGATGTTTTTATTAAATTTTTTGAATATTTTTTCAGCTGCTGAATTTGCATATTACGCGGGCATTTGTGGCTGATTCGTTGGGTAAAGGGTTAACGTTTAAAATCTTTCTGACATCGATAAAGTTGTCCTTTTCGGTCGAAAATAGTTAATATCCCAAGATTTACAAGTTAAAATGTATTTTTGCCTATGCGCCCTCCGACAAAAACTCCTTTAGTGAAATAAAGACCTATGGGCCCCTATTACTACGATGTGGTAGACTTAACCCAGGTTGAATTTAGTTTTTAGACTACTAAACTTTTGAAGTGTCAACAAAGCTTTATTTGCTATAAATAGATTATTACTATAAATCAGCGGGATATGTTTTTTCTATACCGGTACTACTCAAAATTTGCTAAGCACCAAATATTTGGCACATCAGTGTGAAATTTGCTGGTGACATATTTGCGATATTTCGGGTGGATATGGTTGAGGAATGTATTGAGATGGTCCTCAGTGTTTACATTAGCTCTCTTGACAGGCAGACATTTCCTGACAGTCATGGAAAGCATGTACCCCTTGATTTTCATGTTTTCGTGTACTGTCTACATGTACATGGCATGTGTAGGGTATTCAATCTTCATTTCAACACAAACTCTTGTGATTTAATGATTGAATATGGCAAATGCAAATTTAAGACATTTGTCTGAAGCAGAAATGTGGCGGACTGTATGGATGGTGGAGCAAGGGGCTACCCATCGTCAGGTTGGTGAAGCCCCTGGTGTGCACCATACGGTGATCACCAGAGCCTGGGCAAGATTTCAGCAGCATGGCACACAAGACGGCATGGTGGTGGCAAAGACGGGGCAACATCTGCAGCTGAATACCGGTTTTTGATCATTCAGGCCCGTAGGAACCGCTTTACCGATCCGATCGAGAAGACCATGCATTCGCATTCCGCTGTCCCAAAACCACCGCCAGGCACGATATGAATGGGTCATGGACCATGTTGGATGGACCAGACAAGATTGACGACCTGTCCTTTTTACAGATGTGTCGAGGCCTGCCTGAACCACACAGATAGGAGTTCGAGGGTATGGAGAAGCCCAGGAGAGCGATTCCATGGAGCTAACATTGTTGAGCATGACCGCTATGGTGGAGGGTCAATCATGGTCTGGGGCGGCATCGGCTGGGATGGACGTACAGAGTTCTATGTCCTTGAACGTGGTACATTGACTGCACAACGGTATAATGATGAGATCCAGGATGTTCGTCAGGTGGTATGCAGGTGCAGTGGGTGATATTCATTCTGATGGACGATAATGTCCGTCATGTTGCCTATGATATCGGGGAGAACCGTCAGAGGGAGGGGATTGAGCGTATGGACTGGCCAGCAAGATCCCCTGGCCTCAATCCAATCGAACATGTCTGGAATGAGTTGCAGCTTGCAATTTCAGCTCATCCAGCCCAGCCAAGAAGTGTCCAGGAGCTTGGTACCATGCTGGTCCAAGAATGGAACAACATCCCACAAAGGACTACCAGGAACCAGATTTGGAGCATAAGGCGTTGTCAAGCTGTAATTAACAGTAATGGGTCTCATACTCGATACTGAACCCATACCAGTTCGTTCCGTCAACTTTTTGGCATATTGAAAAATTTTCTTTTACCAATAATATCCATTTTCATGGTTATCGTATTCAAAAGCTAAAAAATAATGTCAAAAACAAATAAAATCTTAATTTCTGTACTTAAATCATTAAAGATATAACTGAATAAAAAATATATACACTTTTCATTACAATATTTCAACTAAAACGTAAAACAGGTAGTTGGATATTCTTGGTGCTTAGCAAACTTTGAGTAGTATATTTCACATAACAAATATTCAAAATAATAAAACATTATTTTTATAATTACAGTTTGAAAGATCACTGGTATTATCGACGTAAAAATAAATGAGGACGATAAATGAGATCAAGTGATTCGGAAAGTGAAGGGATAATACAGTAATTACAAAATTGGGTGATGCAAAGTTTGTTGTTGGCGATCTAATTCATTGGACCGAGTACCGGCAACATTAAATACGATTACTGATTAAATCAAATAGATGTAAACTAAGTAATAACAAAGGTAAGGACTGCCTAAAATGTGGTATTATGAACTACTGTGGTTAACCCTTTACCCAACGCAGATGATTTCATTTATTTTAAATATATAATTTTGTTCAAAAAATGTCAACAAAACCATATGTGACCCTCTTTGGAACGAGATCAACGAGCTCGTTCCAAAGAGGGGTCACATGATATGGTTGTGTTGAAATGTTTCGAAAAATATTTTTCAGCTGCTCAGTGATAGAATTTGCATAGTACACGGGCGGATGCGGTTATTGGATGGGCAAAGGGTTAACCTATTTGGCATCGAACTCAAGAGAGGTCAGATTCCCGGAGGGCCTCCTATTGAGTCCCCCCCCCCCCGGGTGACCTGAAATTGATGCAGTTGAACACATCTTGGTGCGTGAAATTTCATGAAAATGTCCAAGAGCCGAAATGGATCTGATTGCATAGATTGCGGTATGTCGAAGTATTCTGTGGACAGCCATTGGCAGTTCACCGAGGACATTTCGTTATACCAGCAATCTAGTCTGCCATTGATCGCTCAGTCGAAAGGAAACTACGTTCCTTCAATTTGAAAAATCAACATTTTCTGATTGGGTCGAATTATGGTTTTCCCAGTTGAAATTGCAAGCTGCAGCTCTTTCCAGATATGTTCGATTGGATTGAGGTCAGGGGATCTTACTAGCCAGTCCATACGCTCAATCCCCTCCCTCTGTCGGTACTCCCAGACAGCGTGGGCAACATGACGACGGGCATTATCGTCCATCAGAATGAATCTATCATCCACTACACCTACATACAATCTGAAGTGGGCATCCAGGATCTCATCAATATACTGCTGTTCAGTCAATGTACCATGTTCAAGGACACAGAGCGCTGTACGTCCACCCCAGTTGATGCCGCCCAGACCATTATTGACCCTCCACCATAGCGGTCATGCCTATGAATGATGTCTGCATGGAATCGCTCACCTGGTCTTCTCCATTCCCTAGAACACCCATGTGTGTGGTCTAGGCAGTACATTGACTCGTCTGTAAAAAAGGACAGGAAGCCAATCAGCTCTGGTCCACCCAACGTTATCAATGGCCCATTCATATCGTGTCTGGCTGTAGTTCTGGGACAGCTGAAGGCGAATACATGGTCTTCTCGATTGGAGACCACCTTCCTGCAACCTTGCCCGGATAGTCTGTGACGAAACATTTACCCCGGATGCATTCTGAAAGTCACTGCGAAGCTGGGTCGCTGTGTCAAAGCGGTTCCTACGGACCTGAATGATCAAAAACCGGTCTTCAGCTGCAGATGTTGCCCTATCTCTGCCACCACCATGTCGTCTGCCTGGTGTGCCATACTGCTGAAATCGTGCCCAGGCTCTGGTGATCACCTTATGGTGCACACCAACGGATTCACCAACCTGGCGATGGGTAGCCCCTTGATCCACCATCCTTACAGCCCGCCACATTTCTGCTTCAGACAAATGTCTTACATTTGCATTTGCTATATTCAATCATTAAATCACAAGGGTTTGTGTTGTAATGAAGATTAAATACCCTACACATGCCATGTACATGTAGACAGTACACGGAAACATCATGAAAATCAAGGGGTACATGCTTTTCATGACGGTCACGAAAAGTCTGCTTGGCAAGAGAGCTAATGTAAACACTGGGGACCATCTCAATACATTCAATTCCCCGTGGGAACCCCGGGAAGTGAGACAGTGCCTGTTCACTGCGGTAAACAGGCTCTGTTTTACTGGTAAAATAGGCCCCTGTCACCAATGCATGGGAGGTGCAAACCCTCTCTAAAATTGGCATCATGGCTTATTAATGCTCACCTCTGGTCTTGAGTTGATACTCATGTTGTGGTCATGATTAGCCATTGTGCAAAAATGTGACCTTAAACACCAATAAATAAATAATACATTCCTCAATCATATCCACTAAAAATATTGCAAATATGTCACAAGCAAATTTCACAATGATGTGTCAAATATTTGGTGCTTAGCAAACTTTGAGTAGTATACTAGTTTTAATATAGATTCTCAAATACGCACAATACACCATTGTATGTATCGAATAAAACACTAATACTCAACCTGGTTTAAACAATATTTTTAGTCCCGGTAGGTTTGCACTCTGTCCTTCCGTCAGTCACACTTTAGTTTTCCGGACTTTTTTTTGGAAACGCTTCAACCGAATGATTTCATTTTTGGTAACCTACTATAGAACGATGACTTATAGATCAAGTTTGAGTTTCATGCTGATTGCATTATTCTTTTGTGAGTTATGGCCCTTGGAAATATGGAAAAGCACCAAATTTTTGTTTTCCGGACTTTTTTTTGGAAACGCTTCAGCGGAATTCATGCTGATCACATCTGGGTTATAACATTTGTATAATTATTAATGCTCATTAGACCGGTAGGGGATATTGTATTGCTTCAGCGGTACGTGAGCTCTTGTTTCAATAAGTATGCTATATGTTACAATATTGAACACAAAGAAAAGTGACAGTATATATATATATATATATATAGAGAACATCAAGAATATACCATATACTAACAAGATACCATATTAGTCTGTAATGGGGGATCTGACAGAAAGCTGGGAGCTTATGTTGGTCATCTCCCAGAATATTCAACTTGTGCCCCACAATAATGACGTGTTATTTCTCGATGTCGTTGAATAGAAGACTCCCAAATGTTCGAGTTCATTCGAAGGGAAATAACTCCAAATCCAAAAACAATTTTCGTCTGCTTGTCAAAATCATTTTTCTGCAGAAATAGACTGTTGCAGTTTACCGTTTGACATTTTCAAGTTTTAGATTTCAACTGTTCCTTTCTAAAGTTTTATCGTTCTAGTTGAATAATAAAGAAACGTGTTTCTTTCAGTTTCTCAATTCTTTAGGAAGGTTTTCGTCACAAGAAGTTTGTTTGGGGATTATATAATAAATCACAACTCGACACACTGAAGGACTGGGTAATAAATTCATCAGTGTTTCAGCAGGGTGTACGGGACTGGACTACTACCCTTCAGCTTTCAGCCTCAGGAAATACAGATCTCAAAAGGATGGTATAGTCCCGTACACCCTGCTGAAACACACTGTAACTAATATTTAGTTATTGCCTCTTTAGGCATCATCTTTCAAGGAAATTTATACCTTTTTATGCCTTGCGCAGATTACTCATGCAATTTGTAATGTTTTGGCTATTCAGGCTCTAACCTGATAATTTGCTATTTGTAGTGTTCGAATAGCTTTGTTGGTTCCGAAAATAAGGTTTTTTTCTATTTTTTGAACTAACTAGTGTTCATATTAATGACTGTTGACTAAAAAATCGTTTTTTTTTTCAAAATTTAGTTTTGTTTTTCTTATTCCCAAAATTCGCACATCTAAATTTTTGGAAAAAATGAAATCTTTTTGCTCAATTTGCTTCACCGAGAAATGAAGCAGTGATGACCATTCATTATGCGTGCTTCATCTGCATCGGTTGTAATGTACAAGAAAATGTGATATTTGTGAAGAATGAAAGAAACGTTGGACAAAAGTACAACCGTTTGTTTTAGTTATCGCGGAGGCTGTATCACATGGAGAGCTGGTATCGAAGGTGATCATGAACAATAAGTCATCGACGGCAGCCTTGAGGACAAGGACTGCTGTTCGTTTGACTGATGCCAGCTCAGTGGAACTGGTCATCGCGCTTTGGTTTGGATGTGGCAACCCTTAATACGTTCGTTCAAGCGGCAGAGAGAATGTACTCTCCCGGCGACTCACTGGCCTTACCGTTAAGTGGGTCGACCAGAATAACCAAAAGCACCTTCGCCACTCTGTCTTCAACAGCACTCCATCCCGAAGAAACACAAAGCATGGTTCCTTACTCGGCTTCGGATCAACATAGATGTCGTCGTCACTCGCCAAGTAGACAGACCGACAATCGATTTCGCCATGCATCTCAACGCAATCAACTGTTCTTCACATCACTCACTTTAACCCTTTACCTAACGAATCGCCCGCATCCGCCCGCGTAATATGCAAATTCAGCAGTTGAAAAAATATAATTTTTCAAAAAAATTCAACAAAACCATATGTGACCCCTCGTTGGAACGAGCTCGATGAGCTCGTTCCAACGAGGGGCCACATATGGTTTTGTTGAAATTTTTTGAAAAATTTGAAAAACGTCTTCCACTATCTCCACGTGGATCAAGACATTTCGGATTCCGAGTCGAGGTCAAAATGTTTACAAAAGCTAGCATTCTCTACGTGCAATGCTCCTTCAGAGCAATATTACTCTTCAGAGACGGCTTCTTATTGTGATTCCCGCTCGGAATGGTCGTATGACGAACAAGGTTAATACCGCACTGTTCTAGTAGTCATTAACGATATCTGTCCATCTCTATCAAAGCAACACATGGGTTCGATTAATTTTATTTCGCAATCCTTTCCAAGATTTGTCGCCGAGAAGCTTCAAGCTCATCATCGCTCACAACAGCGTCGTCCTCTTTGGGCATGGTTCATTATCGCAAGAAAGGGGATTGTCATTTCCGACGCAATCCGAAGTATTGAAAGAGTTCAAGATATTTAATGCACTTCTGCAGAAAATCCGACTCCGCTTCCTTTATTTCTTTCTTTACCGTTTATTGAATCGAAGTTAAAGACAGCTGGCCTATCGATTTATCCTACAGCGATTCCGTTGGATAGGATGTCTCCCAAACGGTTGCCGTCTCGGTGTACCATACGTACGTTCCCATTGGTTCGATCAGACAAATAAATCCACCAGGGGATTACAGGATTTGTATCCTTTGCCAATCATAATACTCAAGCTTTGGATAAACGCCTTGACAACGATGAGTTTGAGGACATTTCGTTCTCCACCGAGTGTTATCTCTTCCCTCAATGACTTCCATCTACACTACAGCTCGGACCGAGGGTAACATTGAGCTTGTTTGACGTCAAGCTCAAAGCTTAGAAAGCCTCTGAGCAGCGTCTCTCACAGGGACTACTCTTCTCAGTGACAGTCACTTTTGTACATGAAGAGGTCACTAAGCAGACCATGGGTAACCCCCCTCTTTCATTAGATGCTCCAAATTATCCTCGTTCCAAGAAGCAAGGGTATTCTGGGTCGAAGAAATCCCGTAGCTCGTTGCATTCAAGATCTTCAGCTTTTTGTAACCAGTCTATGATTCGCCCTCAACCGTCGAATAGAGGACGTTCTCAGTCTTGGAGGCAAGTCAGCTAGTCAAAAACAAAGTTTATCCTATCGCAAGGCTCCAGGACGTTCAAGATGAAGCTTTAACCCTTTAACCAACGAATCGGCAGCATCCGCCCGCTTAATATGCAAATTCAGTAGTTGAAAAAATATTATTGTTAAAAAAATTTCCAATAAAACCATATGTGACCCCTCGTTGGAACGAGCTCGTCGAGCTCGTTCCAACGAGTGTCACATATGGTTTTGTTGAATTTTTTTGGAAAATTTGAAAATGATATTTAAAATAAATTTTGATATCTGCGTTGGGTAAAGGGTTAAATGTCCAGTTGTCTTCCGGTCGGAAGGGTTTCCCACTTGGCGGAAAACTGGAATAAAATTATAAAAATTCTTGGGTTCTAAAAGTTCTTCAAGAGGAATTAATTCTATTATTCAGAAATCCTTCTGTCAAAAATATATTTATTTACAACCTTCCAGTCGACGTTTCAAAACGGAACTTTCTTCTCGAAGCAGTAAACTTAATGATCTCAAAGAACGCGATAGAGGTAGTCGAAAATGTTTTATCTTCGAGTTTTACTCAAGGATCTTCCTGGTGCTGAAGCCAGACTGTTCCTTCCGACCGGTCAAAGATCTCTGCTGGATCAATAAGCTCATTCTCGCCGCGAAGTTTTACAAGGAAATCATCCGGCCGGAAAATAACGGCGTTCTAGAAACGCTGCTGCATCGACCTCAAGGACGCAAATTTTCACGCTATGATTCACCCTCTGTTTAGGAAACACATGAGGTTTGGCGTAAACTGAAAAGTTGATTAGTTTCGGGTTTTGTACTTACGGCTTTGATCCTTGCCCCGTGGACATTCACTATGATTACGGACTCTGTTGCTGTCTCACTTCAGGGCTCATTCGACAGTCCTGACTTCAGCTTACCTGCTGATATCTTTCAAAGGCATTTCCACAGGGAAACAATTCTTAAGGTCGTTCAGAAGCACCTAAATCTTAGTAACTGAGGTTTCTCGTCAATATACAGAAGTTGGATCTGAACCCTTCAACCACCTTTCAACATTGGGGAATGGAACTGGACTCTTCTGAATCAAGTCTAACGTTGGTCAGAGTTCGCCGCATAAGAACATTATACCGCTATTTTATTCAGGCGACGACAGTGACTGCGAGGGATTTTGAGACGTTTGGGTCTGTTCTGCGCAGCTACAGACGTGACTCCGCTCGGACGTCTCTCACCCAGACCTCTCCAGTTTTACTTTTTGGAAAACTGGAAGGCAACGATAAACAGTATGGATCAAGTAATTTGCCTTTCTCCCGCTTTGAAGGTAAAAAATTAAATTTGAACAGTCTTGGAAAAGATGATGCGGTGGATACCGTTGGTTGCTCTCCCTCAGTCATTCACACTAATGTCGGATGCCACGATCATGGATGGTATGCCACCTTGTTTCTAGAGAATCTAAATTTGCACTACCAATGGGATCAACAGTCCATTCTACACATACGTCAAGAGATATTGTCAAATTCCGCCAAGTCTTTTTCACTGGAAAAGCCGTCTTGCAAACTCTCGGGTTCAGATTCTTTCAGACAATTCAGCAGTTGTAGCTTATCTGTTGAACCAATGCGGGACCCACCCCTTTCCGATGTTAGGTCTAACAGAAAAGATTCAGGCACGGACAAATTCCGCCAATAGAATGTGCTCTCAACAGCAAAGTCTTTCTAGCTATCGGCAATCTGTGGGAACGTCATATGATGCCAGTTTTGTCACAAGATGGAACAAACCGCTCCAGACGTGTCCCTCTGTCTGCATCATTAGTCTTGGCAATAGTCGTGGAACGGAGTCATCGGCCACGCCTTCAGTAACACTCCGTTAATACTAAAGGTGCTTCAGAAAATCAAACGGTGAACCAGAAAAATTGTTCTGATGATCTCTGTCTCCTCAGAGATCATGGATGAACCTAATGTTACTCTACACCCCGCGTCGTTTACCTCAGTGGAAGGACCTGATTCAAGGGAAAAACTACAATGTACACAGCAATCCCGCGGTTCTCAACCTTCACATCTTTCATTTGTCTGTTAGACGTAAACATTTTCCAGAAGACCAATGGGCTGCATTGTTGTTTGAAGGAGGACCACATTGAAGTATGAGGTGAAGTGGAGTTTTTTCTCTGCTCAGTACCAAGACAACGGCGTCAATTATCAGCATCCGACAATTCCCAACATCTAAGTTTTCAGGTGTTTTTTTACAAGAAACTTCAACCTGTTATAAAGTATACTGAGGGCGCGGTACCCTTTAACTAACGAAACGGCCCAAACCGGCCAGCGCTATTCTCAAAAATCGCCAGTTTTCATTATTGTTTGTCTCTAAAACAAAGGTTATGACCCCTCATTGAGGGGTCATGACCTATGTTTTTGAGACTAAAAACGAAAATAATAGTTATTCAAGAATTTGTTTTTGCAAGTGTCGTCTGCTTTTCATGTTGGGTAAAGGGTTAAGCAACGTCGAGCCCGGTTCGTCCTTGGATGGGTGACCGTCTGAGCGATCGATTAGGACTCCCACGTTTTGTCCTTGGGCAAGGCACTTCACCCCGATTGTCCATACGGGGGCACGATGACGCCGCGTACTACGGCGCAGTGTACGTCGATGGTCCGCATGTCTTCAACCAATCTAATCCTGTCTGTGCTGCAATGCGGAGTCGGGAGCTGGCAGCTGCTCGTCTTGGATCGGTGGTTCTCTCCGGATACTCCGGCTTCCTCCACCCGTAAAACTGTCGACACGATAGGACCTTGTGTCGTTAAACCTCAATAAATATTTTAAATTATACTGCTCTTTTAGACACTTGTGTTCTTAGAGCCCGTATTAATATAGGTTTGGGTCAACCCTTTATCAAATTTTTTCCAATAAAAACGTGGGCCATGAAGGCTAATTCCTAAGTGGTATTTTGCTTGGGTCCCATTGAAACTCCAAGAAGCTCTTTGAACCTCTGGATTCAGTGGACATGCAAGACGGTACTCTTGCTTCTTTTTCCTACGGTTACACTCTAAAAAACAATACATTTTGGTTTTCTAGAATACCACCAGTATATGAGATACCTAAAACACCGAATATTGATAGCCTCCCCTATATTTTGCACGTATAATACCAAATGGATGGTTGTGGAATACCAAACTGTCGATAAACAGGAGTTACATCCCCTGCATATCCACCACGTGAGCAACTTGGGCGCCAAGCGCGCGCGTCGTCTGTATCAATGGCGGTTTCGGTCGAAGCCTGGGACCTTGAAAACGCGATTGAATGGCTCATATATAGGAAGCGGGTTGGATGACTTGGTGCAAACTGTACTTGATTTATGTTAGTTGCAGTGTATGCCTTTAATATCTGTTGAAGGTTATTAAAGGAACTGCATAACTGCAAAACTCATTTTTTCTTCTTTCATTGTTTTCATAGCGACATGATTTGTAGTGTTATCTACATAATAAATGTATCTTGGCCCGTGATGGAGGCTGGTACTTTTGCAGCTTTTCATACTTCGGTCCGGTTCTTTGGGTCCCTCAATGGAGCAATATTTGAGCCTACCCCTCCCATGTATATGCTGTGTACATGAAAGGGATGGGGGAGGGGAAAGTACCAAACTTTTGGTTTCTTGGAGCACCACAGGATAATTACTTGAGTTCAGTTCTCTGGAGAACCATAATAAAGTACCAAACGTTTGGTTTTCTTGAGAACCAAAACGAAGTACCAGACAGTTTTGGCTCCTCAAAGTACCATTACAGTTTGGTTTCTTGGAGTACCAACAATGTTTTGGTTTCCTGGAATACCATAATTTTGGTACCCCACACGGGACAAGTTGAGTACCACTTTTGGTATCAGAGTACCCAGAGCTTTTAGAGTGTAGAGGAATTGGTGAGCCCCATGCTCTTTATTGAGGATTCACATCGTAGATTGGGTAATTTTATTGCTCTTACTAAACCTTTTACTCGACGCAGACGATTTCAAAATTTGTTAATTTTTTTCACTTAATATTTTTCAAAAAATTTCAACAAAACCATATCACGTGACCCCTCAATGAAACGAGCTCGACGAGCCTGGTCTTACTCCATTCCCAGATTCGTGTATCCTATCGGTATTGCATCCAACAATGATTCATCTATCATTCTTGGACGTGAATAAATACTTACACTAGTGTTATTTTTAAGGGGGCGCGGTGGCGTTGTGGTCACCGGTTCTCGTCAGATCACCGAAGTTAAGCAACGTCGAGCCCGGTTAATCCTCGGATGGGTGACCGTCTGTGCAATCGACTCAGACTCCCGCGTTGTGTCCTTGGGCAAGGCACTTTACCCCGATTGTCCACATGGGGATTCTATTACGCCGTGTACTGAAGCGTACTGCACGTCGATGGTGGTACGCATGTCTTCAACCAATCTAACCCTGCCTGTACTGCAGTGCAGAGTTTCCATGTTGGGGAGCTGGCAGCTGCTCGTCGTTGCTCGGTGGTTCTTTCCGGGTACTCCGGCTTCCTCCACCCATAAAACTGCTACGGTCATGATTAGCCTTTAAACTGTTTAGTTTCCTACTGTTTGGGGGGAAACAATAGCCTGCTAGTTATTTTGTCATTTCAGTCCTGTGTGGAATGATGGAGAAATAATGGAGATTTCATTAATTACTGCATCCATCATACCTACCACTGCCCCCCCCCCCCCCCCTCCCACCCGTGAACTCTTAAATCACGCTTTCCCGCATAGAACTATTACACTCAGCAGGCATCAGAAAAAAGTTGATGGAATTTAAGGACCTTATCTCTGTGCAATAATACACGACTCTAGTTTGAGGGTGGACGGTTGGTAGGGGAGGTTGGTTATTTTATTTTTTTGTGGGGGGGGGGGGGGTGTGTATTTAAGCGTTTAGACGAAATTCTCACAAATAGTAAACTCAGACCTCGGGCAAGACAATTGTACATCATACGGAGTTTAAACCTTCATGGGCGGATCATTTAAATCCATCCTGGAGACCAATTGTCATCTCCGAATATATTTATATTCTGAAAACTTTTGCTGACAGACATCAGAGCTATCTAAATGAAAATACACGATTTCCAGTCAAAGAATTATAAATTGAAGATCTCGAAAAATTAATTTTATCTACATTGAATATTGATAGCATACATATTAATATTGGCATTGATCAAATCTGTAAAAAGTCCATTAAAAAATATCATGGTACAAAACGATGAACACATCTTCGATATTTTAGTGCAGATCTTAAAATGTAGTAACTTTCAATTCAATGGAGAAAATACAAATAATTGGGCGTCCAGTGGGGAAAAAGATTCAATTCTAATTTCACAAACATTCAGTTAGCAGAATGTAAGGGAAATGCTGCAAGCAAATCGTCGGCTGAGTGCTAGAATGTTCTATGTCCCATAGGGAAATAGAACATTCTAGCACTCAGGCGACGAAATGTGGAAAACGCCCCCTCGTACATGTATATCTTAGATATCTGGATGACATTTTTATCACCTGGGAACATTCAGCTGAAGAGCTTGAAGAATTTTTTGCAGTCATGATTTAACCCTTTGAACCATAGTGGTACCTTCCATACCAGTTCAATGGCAACAACTGGAAGAGTCCATATTTATTTGGGGACAGACCAGTTAATATTTTCAACGTACAGCCTTCGGGCTGCACGTTGAAAATATTGATTGGTCTACACCACACCTTCACTCAAAAGTCAACCTGTTTAATGAAATAATGAAGTATCATGTTACTGGTCCAGAAAAGCGGCCTCTGGTGTTAAAAGGGTTAAATATCAAATGGAAAGCCACCATCAGTCAAGATTCTTTTTATTTTCCCAATTTAGCCATGTTTTCAGACCAACAATTCCAGCCATCCGGTCATTTAGATTACAGGTGTATTTTAAACTGACTTATTCACTTCAGTTGTTACAAACAAAATCATTTCATCCACCACATACATTTTAAAGATATCATTCCCGTGGGAACCCCGGTAAGTGAAGCAGTACCGTATTGTGGTAAATAAGCTGTTTTCCTGGTACAATAGGATCCAGTCACCAATGCTTGGGTGAAACTCCTCAAAAATGGACATGGTTTTTAACGTTTGACTACACTTGGTTTTATCTCCATGTATCATCCCGGTAAATTGTCTTTTGAGTGGTCAGAATGCTTTGGGCAAATAGCCATGGCAAAGGGTGCACCCAACATCCAAGGTATGAGAGCATGCAACATTCAGGGTATATGGGCACGCGAAACATCGTGGGTATATGGGTTTAAATGAAAGCAATTCGCTTCCGCTCGCCTCAATATAATAATAGAACAAAAAATCTGAAAAGTCAACAATATTATCAATATTTCCCGACAATTCGATCATATTCTGCTGTTGTAAATTAAACAGTCGAATAATTGAATGAAACAACTTTAGAAAAATAAAATAAGAGCAAATATCGCACCCTAAGTTCCAGTGTTCTATTTGCCAGTAGACACATAAAACACAATGGAACTCGGGGGACGATATGTCAAAATACTATTTAATCGTTTCCTTAACGACCCAATGGATGTAACTCTATCTGTTGTCTTCTGCGTTTGTAAAAACAATTATTCACGAATTTCCCCGCGGGAACCCCGGGAAGTGAAGCAGTGCTTGTTCACTGTGGTAAACAGGCGCTGTTTTTCTGGTAAAATAGGTCCCAGTCACCAATGCTTGGGAGGTGCAAACCCTCTCTAAAATGGGCAACATGGCTTATTAACGCTCACCCCTGGTTTTGAGGTGATACTCATGTTGTGTTCATGATTAGCCATTGTGCAAAAATGTGACCTTAAACACCAATAAATAAATATTCAGGAATTTGGTCCAACTGATTGCGGATCGTGAGAAACGCGTCCACAATTTTTCTACACTATGTTTGTATTGTTTCAAATGGAACAAAAACGTTATCTCCGTAAACATGTATTGTATATGGAGGTCTAGTACCTGGATGTCTCATTTAAAGACCTCGACTGCGGCTCTTTCACCAATGACTGGATATCCTCTAGGGAACATGCGAATAAACGACTGGGTCGACTTTACGACCATGCTGTGCTCATGCTTTGCCCTGCAGAACTAGTACCAAGAACACAAATCACGCCTCATTTGTTTCCAAGTCAGTTCAAGTTATTAGGTAAATATCGGTGAGGCTTCTTCTATCCTATTTGGCGCCCTCATATTGAGGATCTACATCTTGCACTTTTTGCGTAGCCTGATATATCAGACGCTGAAAGAACTAGAAACTCCCGCCAAAATTAATGATTCCGAACCACTTGAAATTGGATACAACAGACTGTTCCAGAATTGTAGTGGCGCGGTTTTCAAGTGCAAAAAGCATCTTTGCAGATTGCATGGGTTCATGCCTGAGCAGAAAGATAAATTTTCCTTTGAACAAAAGAAAAATGTTAAGCTCTGAAACTGTCGATATTGTGATTCATCCAATGCCCTTTACCGCTTTCATCGCTGTAGGATACTGTGTGTGGGTCAAACTCAAAATCCTGTCCGAATGCATGCAACTCGCTACAAACGGGATATAAAACCACGGCGCCTCCGAAATACATAAAAAGAAACGGACGAATTTAGAAAACAAAACTGAAGCTTTATGCATCAATATGCTTCAAATCTTGGGTCAGTTTGGTATGAACAGATCAGAGGGAGAACGCAAAAGGAAGTCAATCAATCCATTCCACTTCAACATACAACAGAATGAATGTCAAGACAGCAAAAACGATCAAATTAAATTTGATCAATTCAATTAAAATAGCCTTTATTGATCTTCAACCTGTCACCGCTCAGAGCAAAAGCATCTATTGATTTATATTTCGGCTGCAAATCACAAGGAAACATTTCTGTACGATATGTGTGCCGGTACGTTTTGTATATCTTGCACACACTCCGCCGCCGCGCACACTCCACCCCCGCTCACACCCGCCCCGCTCACACCCGCCCCGCTCACACCCGCCCTCGCGCAAACCCGCCCTCGCGCAAACCCGCCCTCGCACACACCCCGCCCTCGCACACACCCTGTCCTCGCACACACCCCGCCCTCGCACACAAATACACCCCTCCCACTCCCTCCCAACATCCCTCCCACTCCCCTCCCAACACCCCTACCACACCCCTCTCACTCCCTCCCCTACAGTCTTGTTTAACCGCTTTTGTGAAGACTTATATTTTCTTTTATCCTGTTGTGAATGTAAAAATGCAATTTCCTTGTGCTTACGGGAATTCTTGAGATATTTGTCAGCGCTTGATCTGTCAAACCACTGCCTCAGTGGGGAAAAAAAAGTAAATACACAGAACGACACACGCGGCCTCGAGTTTGATACTTCCACGATGGCACTCGTGCCATATCGATTAACCCTTTACCTAACAGGGAAAGCAGACGACACTTGGAAAAAAAATTGACGAATAACCAATTTTTTTCTCTCAAAAACATAGGTTAGGACACCTCGTTGGAACGAGCTCATTCTAACGAGGGGTCATAACCTATGTTTTTGAGACAAAAAATGAAAACAAAATGAAAATTAATTGGGATTTTTGAATAGCGCTGGTCGGTTTTGGCAGTTACGTTGGGTAAAGGGCTAACCCACCCACACGCCTGTCGTTCTTTGTTTACTATAAAAAAATAATTGGGACATACAACAATTAATTTGACAACTATCAACAGGAACACATTTTTTTGCCAACCAAATTTGCGTCCACATACTCTTCTGGATATTCATTATCCCCTTCATATATTGACTGTTTCTTCGCTATTTTTGTACACATTAAACTCTCCATATCCTTCATTTTTAAACATTTTTAGTTATTACGCAATCGGTTCAGTTTCGGGTGATCAATCGTTGGTCAACAGTTTCCGTTCGGCACATGTGTGCGGAACGGATTTTCATTTTCCGCATGGTTTAGTGTTGGTGTAAATGGGTTTCATAGAACAGTCGTGTAAAAAGGATGTTCTTCGACGAGGTCACCAAAATTCAAATCCTGTTATGGATTATAAAAGGCGAATTTCTCCCATTCCGCAGAAGATCGTGAATATGGAAAGGCTTTCAAAGCATTGATGATTGTGGGGGCCCTGATTTATCGTACACCAACGATATGGTTCTTAATCCTGGATAAGTTTACTTTTATGTGGACTGCAAAACTTCAGTTTCAGCAAAGCTTCATTTCCTTGAGTTGGGTCAAGTCTTTCAAGTCTCTTCTGGTTTCAAGTTATATTAACCTTTGTAAGCCTGTATGTTTTTCTCTTCCGCTCCAGCTCAGTTTTGAAAGTTTCAGTTATACTAAATGAGATTTTTTTAATTACAGTTTGAACGATCTCTGGTATTGGCTAATGAGGAAGACGTGGAAATCTTGACGGAACCATGAGGACTTTCTAACTGAAACGAGGGTGTTCCATGGGACTGGAACTTAATGGAATGATCTCCGCCCTTTAAGAATTCAGTGTAAGAAATTTTTCAAAGGATTTACCGAAGAACTCGAAATTGCAGAAAGTCTACTGAACTGGTGCTCAATTCATTTAACTATGAAGGATGCTATCTCGCTGCTTAAAACTTGCACACCTGTAGACTATAGAGTCTCCCAAGAACTGCACATATTTTGTTGCATCCTTGATTAAAATCATTGCGCAAATTGACTTTCAATAACGTTATCTCCCTTGACAGTATTAGATGTGCTCGGAAGGTCCAGTTAAGAAACAAGTAATTGACACGTACGTCCTATGAGTAGAAAATAAGCCAAGTTTGCGTCGTAACTTTCAATAAACGTAAACGGAGCTCGTGGAGTTGTCTGTTTTCGTTTATCGGAAGTAACAAAAGGAAACTTGGCATTTTATGGCAAGCTTATTAGAAGCAACAAGTTGAGATGATCTGTCATTTAGAATTGCTAAAGGTATCGCACCTTCCAACACTAACCGTCCATTTTGGCTCTTCGTTCAGCTAATGTATTTTTATAGTAATTTGCGAGTTTTTCTTTGGAAAGGATTAACAAATCTCACTACCTCTACTTTTACATTAATTTATCTTACAAATAACATGTATTTTGTCTATTAACCACGCAACTGTCATGTATCCGACCCCCTGACACAGATGTTTGTATCAGGGGTCGGATACAAGCACGTTCCTTTAGCGTGAGTTCCATTTTTTTTCTTTTTGTTCATCCGTACGAATAAATAGTTCGTTATATATTCGTCTACATTCTTGACTTATCCCCATATATTGTAAGATAAAATGATTATTACAACTATGTGGATGTACAAAATATGTATCAGAGTCTCGGTCCGGATTCTAAGGGTAGATCACGACTCGTCTTTGACGAGTCGTGATCTACCCTTAGAATCCGGAGCGAGACTCGGAAACATATTTGTACATCCACATAATGGTAATAATCTTTATGGATCGGACAGTCTCTCTGCTGCCATGTCGCGGTGTGCACACTGTTGATACAATGAACATCCAAAGGTTGTGAAATCGCCGTTAGTTTTTATTAAGAAGTTTCAACAAACAGTCAAACGTTCAAACTGATTGGGGAAAAATTGTAAAAAAAAGTCCGGCTTCTGTACTTTTACAGTTCTCGACAGCAAAATGTCTGAAGTTCATGAAATGATGAGCACATCGATAAGACAAATCCGCTAACATTACGTAATTTAAAATGTTTTATTAGGGTTACTTTTTAATGTTGCCTTTAACTTTTATTTTCGCAACTTGCCTCAGTAACACACGTGTCTTATTCCAATCTAATTCTTCCCATGAAATTCAATTTTGAACGTTTTCCGAGAGAAACATTTACACAATATAAAGTAAAAAAAATACAAAAACAGGCCGAAACTGACTGAGTAGGGGCCAAACGTACATGGCTGATTTAACCAGGTGACCCGTTTACTGGATAGAATACACACAGCTCCTGCCAAACATGCGCAGTCAATCTTCTCATTTTCATCAACGATTGAAGATCATGTCTAATAGAGATCTTGCAATTTATCATGCTTAACAGAAGTTTGAGGGTTGTACAGAAGAGATTCATGGTGTTTTTAAAGTTCGTGTATTAACCCCTTGAACACGAGCGGACACACTTGCAGGCCAGAAACACATGCCAAAACGTGTGGGGTAGACCAATATTTTCAACGTGCAGTCCGGAGGCATGTCGATGGAGCGCATGTCTTCAACCAATCTAATGTTGCATGTGCTGCAGTGCGGAGTTACGATGTTGGGGAGCTGGCAGCTGCTCGTCGTTGCTCGGTGTTTCTCTCAGGGTATTCCGGCTTCCTCCACCCGTAAAACTGTCACGGTCATGATTAGACATTGTTCATAAGTATGTGACTTTAAACACCAATACATTAATAAATAAATAATACTTCCGGGTGTCTTATTACTGATAGCTTATTACAATCACAGGTAAGCAGTCATGTTGCTGCTATACCTTCCAGTGCACATAGATTTAGTGCTACTGCTTGAGTGGATCCTCGCTTGTCTGACCCATCTTACTCCGTGTACGCGTCAGATCGGCTAGTCAATATCTCATCTGATAAGGTGTATCTGGTTGTTCACGATCAGTATTATGTAGACCACAGTGTCTGTATTGACGACAGACCACCTCCAGAGCATTTATTTTCTGACACTGGGAGTACTTTGATATTATCTCGAGTTTTATAGATCTGATCGTCCGTTACGGGATTCTCATTCTGATCGAAGTCACGCCACGACACCCTCTTGATCCGTTGCATTCCAATCGCCTGTATTTGACACAGCACCTGCTTGTCTAGGCTCTGTCGAAGCGTCTAGGCAGTAACTGTTGTCAAACAGGCTATTTCCACTTATACGGGGAGCTTTCTTCCTCAGAAACAGGCCTTAAAATAAGCAATCTGACATGTACAGAATGAGGTACCCAGATGGTGATTCTGATGCTATCCCATACTCTGGGTCAATTTATCCTCTGGGTTCCTCTTTCTGTTTAGTTTTGAGACTCTGATTCAGATTGAGGTTCAGATGGTAAACTTATTGATGCTATCCTGCTGTGCAAGTTAGTATCACTCAATTCACCCTCTGGGGACCTCATTTTGCACGTGAGTCTGCTTATTTTCTGGCTTGCTCAAAAATGTTCTGATCTCAATCTCAAAGGCACAAACGTAGTAGATTCATACTATTCTGACATTCTGTCGGCTCCACATGTCATTCCTACAGTCGGGCCTAATACCACGCCACCACTGATGAGTATACAAATTGTGATGAATTAGCTGACGATGAGTTTGGCGCAAGTCATAACTCTGATTTAGAACAATCTCTAGGTATCATTTCTATGTGAGACTGAAGTTAAGCCATGCTTTACCCTCTTTATCTCGAAATTTCTCGACCGTAGAGAGAAGAGCTGCTGCTGCCAATGTAGTCCGTTCTCATTAGACCTTTACTATCTTCACTGGTGGATGATTCTTTTGAGTCTAGAAACTGTTGCCGTCAATGCGCTACACGCCACGGTTTTTTACGCCCAATTGTAGAAACGGTGCAGATGCTATTCTCCAGACCAAACCATCTCTTCCCGATACGTAACGTAATCAATTATGTTCATCCACAGTTTCCAAACTTCGATATTTGATGGTCAGATGCAACCTGTTCAAGGAGTCCTCAAGTTTTTTATACAATCGGTTATTGATGCGTCAACTTGATGACAATCGCAGCTCTTTATCTGGGGTATTGAATCGCGACGTCGAACCGCATCATCTAGATCCTTAAACCCAAACAGATCTCCAGCTGCATCTCAACGTTCTACTCGCTGCGGTAAATTCTGCGGGAAAACTGGACGTCGATATAGAGGTTTTTCCTCTAATCGCCCTCGACAGTCCAGGAAGTGATGTTCTTTCACATTTGATCGCGTCCATTAAGGGAATGGATTGAGAATTGGTTTCAATGGTCTACCATCATATCAGTGGACCCTTGAATTCTTCAGCCAGCACAGTTCGGGCCCCTCATATCATTTATTTAGAGGTACCTCCTCTTACTCCAGTCCAATTCCTACTTCCATCCCGTCAGATCTGGCGAGGAAGGTCACTTCTCGACTCCGGGATAGCTACGCTCCTGGACAAGGAAGTGATTGAGGTCGTTCACTATTTAGGCAACCAGGGTTCTACAGCAGATATTCTTGTTCCGATGAAGAATGGCCAACTCGGCCCCGTATAGGTTTGAGCCACATAAACGTATCCCACCAAAGTTCCGAAATTCAGCATGGAAACGTTCAGATCTGTAAAGAGTACCATTCACGAGAACGACTTTATGTACGACCAGTATAGACCTCAAGGATGCTCATATTCTCATCCCGATACATCCTCATTCCAGCAGATATCTTGGATTCTCGTTCCGAGCATTACGTATAATTCTAGGCTATGCATGTCTGCCTAAACTTAGCACCTTGGGATTTCACCCATCGAATGAATTTTGTGATGTCATACCACCGGGCGCATTCGTCGGTGACTTCTCTGGTCTCATCTGGAAAACGATGCTCGTATTCTGGAGCTGATTCAGTCTTTGGGTTTGCAGTACAGTTAGAAGTCGAACATAATCCTAGCCGAAAGTTTTCTCACCTGGGCATGGAAATTATCACTCACCAAAATCTGAAACCCGGGATTCTCGGTGCTTTCGCAACACAAATTTCAGACTATTCGTGTCTCACCGGGAATTCCTGGGATTAATCGATGTTTGCGTCTCCATCACGGATCTGTCCCCTTGGTAGGCTTCATCTCCGTCCTTATCTTTACCTGCTTCAAAAATGAAGACAGAACTCGTTCGATTTCATCATTCATTTGAACGTCTCGTGGCTGATGCGGGGAATTCAACGGAACTCTCCAAACCAAGATCGGGTTCTGTTAGCGGAGGAGCAACGACGAATCCTCAGAATCTTTAGATTCATCGCTGTTGGTCAGAGGAACAAGTAATGCTGTATATCAACCAGAGGCAGTTGTTATCAGGTCGTGGGGAAAGAGATTTTTCAAGAGTGGTGGTCATTTCAGCACACGGATGGCTCCCCACTGGCTTAGCTTATAATACTAGTGGGATTTTTCACTAACTGGTATTTGAGTTATGTCAGTTTCAAACATCCGTCCGTAGCGCAATTGGCTGATTTGTCTATTTTAACATGACTAAAATTCCCAGAATTAAACCTAAATGGAACGTGCTTTCGGTTCTTTCCCCAAGAAGGCTCCTTTCGATCCATTTGGTGACGCTTATATGAAGCTTCTTTTTTTAAACAATATTTTATTCGCTTGAAAGGGTTTGGTAAACAGGCTAATGCCTATATAAATACCCCACCGTTACGTATAAATGAGTACATACAGATCGTGAGTGGTGTACCGGCGAGTTGCCTGGCGAATGTACTACAGCAGACTTTGTCTATTTACGTTCTTAATGAGTGAGGTAATCTCGCGCACGAGAAAAATGGACTTTGAAGTGTTGGAATGTGGTATGAAGCTCATGGTTTCAAGACTGTTTTCCTTTTAGCCTTTCGCCTCGGCTAGAATGGCAGCAACAGTAGAATCCATATTCATTATCTAGGGTAGACCAATTAATATTTTAAAAATGCAGCCTCGGGGCTGCACGTTGACAATACTCATTGCTCTCCCACACACTTTTACTGAACAGCCATCCTATTTAATGACGTTATGGTGTATCGTGTTTTTGGCCGCAAAAGCGGCCAGTCCGTATCAAAGGGTTAATATTCGTGACCAGAGGGTGAAATATAAATTTTTAAATCTCAACCTCTGGTCACTGGTTGAAAACTATATTTTGGCTCCTAGTCACTCACGAAATTCTGCTATCCACTAAAACTATAGGTATCGTCTGTGTATCAAAATTGCAGACTGAGAAACAAAACTGGTGATAACTGACAGTATCGCACGCTATACATGCATCGAACTTACGCGTAAATACCGCTACACACTGCCGCCAACGGAACGATAAACATGACACGAAAAAGTTTTAATGAAATGAATTGTTGGAGTGTTCACACTGGACGCCATGAGACATGGAGAAAAGGTGACCAAGTGAATATCGTTGAACAACGACTTTGGGCGACTTCACACCGGCCAGCCAACTGGAGCTCTATTTTTTCGTATGAACTACTTGTGGTTCTTTTTGGGAAATGCTAAGTGAAATAAGACAATACAAAATACAGATATATGAGAAATAGTTAACATAAAATGCTTTACGAACATTAATATTTTTAGATTATTTTCTCAAATACTAAGCGTTCACGTGGGCCAAAAATGTTCCAAGCGTATTCTTCCTAAAATTCAACATTGCGGTTACAAGCACCCAAAACGTTGCATGCTAGATAAAAAAAACTATAGGCTTATTGGGTTTTATTTCACGATTGGTGACGAAAAATAATTATCGAAAGGTCTATTACCGTGGGGAATGACCGTCGATGTATGCTGTGAAACAATGGTGTTCAACTGATGACTCGGAGACAAATTAAAGATGACAACAATTTAATATCTAACAGCAATCAACATTTAATAACCGGACTTGTTGCATATCCGAACAATTTTACGGCAATAGCTCATGGGATTTCCCAATAAAATGAAGTGGAGTAACGTTTGGAAATCCAAACTAGAACTGAATTCTTAGTTGTAATCAAGGCTATATATACAATATAATAAATGCGTCAGTTCATAACAAGTTTACTAGTAACCTTTCACTGTGTCTTAATGATATGCCTTATTAACTTAGTGAATAGAGCTTAAATAAACAATGGAGGGAAACAATGAATAGAGGCAACTTGTTAACAACTTCTATAAGAGAGGCTGTCACACGACGATGACGAAATATGCCAAGTTTGAAACAAATGAAATTAAATTGGACAAAATGCGAACAGATTGTGAATGCAGTATGATAACAGTAAATTTTGTCTTTTTGATTCGAAAGTTTATCATGGTCTGTACACGCTCCGGTGAAAGTACTTTGTCTGACGGGAGTTGGACAATGGAATTTCGATTGAAAATCTACAATACTTCACATGCAGATGAAATTTGCAGTTTCACTTGGACGAAATTTAATATCCAATGTACAATATTTTTTATTAAGTATATGTACTCGGAGTATTTCTCATCACATAAACAAGCCGAAAGATTACAAGAACATTTGTATGTAATCTATTCAAATTAAATCCATTTTTGGTTAGTTGTCACAATTCAGGTGTCATCTTGAGCTAGAGAAATATTACTCTAAAATCAGTTGGGTGAAAAAGCAACCCAAATCAACTGGGTTGGGTGAATATGAACCCAGTTGGGTTCATATTCACTCAACCCAGTTGATTTTGAGTTGAAACGTAGCCCAATTGATTCCAGTAGAAATGAAACCTCTAAATTATGTAACAATATTTCAATGTAATATTATCAATCCTCGGGGTTATAACTACTTGTTCCGCTCAAATTGATTTTCTCATTTGCATATTTTGCTTTGTTCTGACCAACCACATTTGAATGCCTTAACCAGCGTCCGGTTCATATAAAATATTTTCGAAATCTTGTGAAATCTAACTTGAACTCTTCCACTAGACGTTAGTGTTCAGCAAGATGAGACAGACATTTGTCAGGTGTACCCAATTTTTTTTATTTTGGTTTAACGATATTTTCAATAGCCAGTTACCTCGTGTCTGACAGTATTATGGGTGGAAGAAGCCGGAGTATCCGGAGAGAACCACCGAGCAACGGCGAGCAACTGTCTTGAGTCCCCAACGTACTAACTCCACACAAGCGGGGGTAGCGTAACCTGAAGACAAGTGCACCGTCGACGTGCAGTTCGCTTTAGTACACTGCGCCACCGTGTTCACCACATGGGCAATCTGGATGATATGCCTTGCCCAAGAAATAACGCAGTTACCCCTAGCAGGTATTCGGTATGAAGTCCAATGCCGTAACCACTGAAACACCGCGCTCTTTGGTGTACCCAATACTGACTTATAACCGCGCTTTTGTTGATGAAATAGTATCACCGGAGCGTGTACAGACCATGATAAACTTTCTAATCAAAAAGACAAATTTACTGTTATTATACTGCATTCACAATCAACTATTCGCATTTTGTCCAATTTAATTTCATTTGTTTCAAACTTCGCATATTTCTTCATTGTCGTGTGACAGCAAGCCTCTCTTATGGAAGTTAACAAGTTGCCTCTATTCATTGTTTTTCTCCATTGTTTATTTAAGCTCTATTCACAAAGTTAATAAGGCATATCATTAAGACCCAGTGAAAGCCTACTTTAATCTTTATATCAAGTAAACTTGTTATGAACTGACGCCTTTATTATATTGTGTATGTAGCCTTGATCACAAGTAAGAATTCAGTTATAGTTTGGATTTCCAAACGTTACTCTGTTTCATTTTACTGGGAAATCCCACGAGCTATTATTACAGTGATATTGTTCGGATATCCAACAAGACCAGCTGTTAAATGTTTGTCACTGTTATACATTTGGGATACCAGATTCAGTATTAAATTATCATCTTTAATTTGTCTCAAGTCATCAGTTGAACTCCAGAGTTACACAAGACACCGACAGTTATTGCCCACGGTTATAATAGTAACAATAACAAGAGCTCAACTTGGTCGAAGTCCAGTTCATCTTTACAATTGCCAAAGATTCGCTCGAAATATCGCGCAAAGAGATTGCGCTAGTGTAAATTGAAAATTTGCGATTACGTTCTCGATTTTTACGTTTCGATGCGTCGCTAAAGCTGCTTTCACCTAGATGCGTAAAACGCATGCGTTAGTAAGCGGTCCGCGAAAACCGTTCACATAACTGCGTTTACTGTCCGTTAAACGCGTGCGATTGCCAGTGCGTTTTAGAGATTTTTTGAGGAAATGGGAAATCATTAACGATGGTTTCTTCCGACGACGAGGACATTCTTATGGTGGGGCCTACGTATATAATGGGAGAAATAGAAGGCCTAGGCGTTTTGGGGAACATCCTATTGTCAAGAAAAGGAAAACACAAGGGACTTTTGAGAACCTGATTTTGAAAGATTTATATCAAGACGAACAGAAGTTCATAAGTTACTTTCGGGTAACGAGAGAACAGGTCAGCCAAATACTTTTCATAGGACCAGATATTTCAAGAAAATACCCATAAAAATTACGTCATTTGCGATTTCACGTCCGCAAAACGCACGAAAGAATTGCGGTTACAATTAGAGCCGTCTTTAATTTTGCGGAGTCCGTTTTACGCAGTTATGTGAAAGGTCCCGTGCTTTCTCTGTTGTTGAAACCGTGCGCTTTACGCATCTATGTGAAAGCAGCTTAAATTTGTTGTGTAGCGCCTTGAGCCATTGGAGCGCTTTGTTGTAAAATCGGAAGTTAACATTTTTCGTCATTGGAAGAGATTTATAGGAAGGTTAGCTCCCCTTAGTTTTTTCTCAAGTCCTCCGTAATTTTTACAATAAGGGTAAGAGAATCTAAAAAAAATAGAAATTTAATGTCAGCGAAGTTGTATCACGTGTGCGCATCATTTCACAAATTTAAGGCATTTTCCCGTAGAGTATAGTATAAAAACCACAGAAGCTGTCTTTTTACAGCTTTTTCCCAATCAGTTTGACTATTCTGAAACACAAATAAGAAAACTGCGTTTTCACCATCTTTTGATGTGTGAATTTTTATCTGGTCATTATATCAACAGTGTGCGCATCATAATATAATACTGCAAGCCTGAAAATAAGCAATCTGCCATTTGCAAAATGAGGTCCCCAGAGGGTGAATTGAATTTGCTGATCCCCCTCCCATACCGTTGGCCTCTTTATCCTCTGGGTTCCTCTTTTTGCTTATGTTTGAGACCCTGATTCAGATTGAGGTTCAGAGGGTAAATTTAATGATGCTACCCTGGGTAGCATCGCCAAACTCGCCCTCTGGACAGATGAGTCTTATTTTCTGGGTTTCATTACTGTTCTTTCCATCAATATAAATTTATTTATTGGTGTTCAAGGTCACATAATTATGCACAATGGCTAATCGTGACCGTGACAGTTTTACGCGTGGAGGAGCCGGAATACCCGGAGAGAATTAATGTTGAATAAACTGCCGGTCCGTGCACGTGGCTCACTGTGCAATTCTTGGAAAGATGTTAGTATAGTAGGAATACCTGTCCGGTAGTTCTGTTGATTGTAACGTTGATGACCTTCTGGCCATGAGGTAGTCGACTCGTAATAGTTACCACTCCATCGATCCGGAGGTATTTAATGAATTTGAACATTGTTTCACGCACGTTGACTATTACTGCACGGGACAGGTTGTTTAAATTCATGAAATGCCAACAGCGAGTGATCCAGTGGTATTCACGTGACTTCACCTAAACACCTAGTGTGTTGTTCAATAAGAAAAAATCAAAGTTGCTAGCACTCCCACGAAGCAAATAGACGCATGCTAGCACTCCCACAAAGCAAATATACGCATGCTAGCACCCCCACAAAGCAGATAGACGCGCTTGCACCCCCACAAAGTAAATAGACGCGCTAGCACCTCCACGAAGCAGGTTGTTCAAATTCATGAATAACGGCAGCCAGGTTGGTAACGGACTTACACCCTGTCTTTTGTGCAATCAGTAAAACGACTCCGGTACACTCTGTACTCCATGGGTATTGAATACTTGGTCTCTTGTTCTGTAGGGTATTTAAAGTTGTTTTCTTATCCCGAAAAGACAAAAGAACCAGGGTGTAATTATAGTTACTTGCAATAGAGTCAGGGTTGGAAATCACCGTTTATGACAGCCCAGTAATGTGTCCGATATGCCCAGTTATTTATACAGGTCTAAACCGGAGTTAGTTTTATATGCTCAGAATGTGTCCATTTTTTCTGAAAGCAGTATCATACCTGTAGTTTTGTTACTCCATTCTAATGAAATGCTGCAGAAAAATCGTCAGTATATTGTGTAACGTTCGTAATGCAATCCTCTCGAGAAGGTACAGACGTTCATAAATATAGTTGCAGGTGACCTATACGGATTGAATTAATTCGGCAGAGGTCACTATAAGATTTGATACAGAACCGATCTTCAAATCCGAAATGTTCTCTCCGGGTATTCTCCCACCCGTAAAACTGTCCAACACTAGGTGATTTTGGCTGTCGGACGTGTCGTTAAACCCAAATAAATAAAAAAAATCCGAAATTGATCTGGAGCCAATACTAGGAAACCTTCAGGTGTACTTTCTACAATTGTATTTTTACCTATTAATTTAACTGACTAAAATGAACCATTAGCATTTCAACCAAAAAAAAAAGATGGCCATTTGTCAACTAACTGTCCAAACCAGAAAATACAATTACAGAAAATACAATTAAAAAGTTTTATAGTATTGACCACTGATCGTTTGCTTATGACATACGATTGCTGTTTCTATCCAACATAACGCGATACAATGAACATAGGCAAATGCTCAAGCTGTACTATAGTTAAAACTAGAAGTCCTGTCATGAAATGCGCACAAATAGCACGTCAATCTGCGCGTTAATCTACGCGTTATGACCATAGTAAGGCTATCAAATTCTGTACATAAGGCCCGTGCACAAGCAATGTTTCAGCCAATGGACCTCCGGGTGACCCGGAGGTCCATAGGCAGAAACATTGCCTGTGTTTGCTATGAGTAACCAGGAGAACCTGCCGTGCATTGGGTGTAATTGGATAGAGCAATTCCTACGCGCAATTAAGCGCACTGCTCGTGACAGGACTTCTCGATTTAACTGTACGTGTGAAATCCTGATTATGCATAAGATCGTCATGTGAACACGTATCTATTTGGACGTTACAAGTCTGTTAGGTTTGTGTGTGAATCAAATGCTTCGACCCAAAACAGTGGAACAAGAAAGTTATCAAAGTTATGAGACTGCTGAAGCTGATCAGCTTCATTAACTAAATTTAAATCGTGGTGAAAATACAGAACACAGCTCGCGTATAGTTCGGGGAACATGAATCTACTACCCTTGGGGGATTTTCTTCATCTCGGTTCGTTGGTTCCAGTTTACCGTACTCCACCCTCCTGTGTTTTATCTAAGTATTCTCCCCTTGGGAACCCCGGGAAGTAAGCAGCACTTGTTTACTGTGGTAAACCAGTTCCGCTTTACTAGTAAAATAGGACCCAGTCACCAATGCTTGGGGTGAAAGTCCTCCAAAATGGGCAACATGTAGATCAACGATTGACTAAACTTGACTTCATCTCCATGTTGTGTCACGATTAGCCATAGTGCATAAATATATACGTTAACCACCAACAAACAAACATTATCTGAGTATTCAGTTTGATGATCACACACAACAGCCTGGAATTGAAAGGAATATTCTTGCATTTTACCAATTTGATATCAAAGACTTCATTCAATTTTCATATGTATTAATAAACTGTTTTCAGTGTTTTTGGTTTGTTGTTTGACATAATTTCCAGGTTCTCACTGCCCACGTTAGTAATATCGAGAACGAGTTCTAACCCACCGAGCTGAAAAAAGCGTAGTACCATAAGTAAAACAGGAACCATTCACCAAAACATGGTTATCAAGGTCCTTGGTAATGAACAACATAAATCCAAACTTGTCTAGCTCTTTACCCAACGTAACGGCCAAACCCGGCCAGTGCTCTTCTCAAAAATCACCAATTTTAATTTCATTTTTGTCCCAAAAACATAGGTTATGACCCATCGTTGGAACGAGCTCGTTCCAATTTGGGGTCCATAACCTATGTTTTTGAGGCAAGACATTTACAAAAATTAGTTATTCAAGAATTTCTATATTTTTTTTGCCAGGTGTTGTCTGCTTTTCCTGTTAGTTGAAGGGTTAAACGGTGAAACATTTGAAAACACTGCCAACACTTTCCTTGAAGTATGTTGCCTTTTGTCATAAGAAACTGTTGCTTATCCCCCAACCCCAAGTGCAATGTACACAAATCGCGACATATACTTTCAAAACCAAGCGGATGATCCCTGGAAAGTAAAACCCGGTTAATTGAATTATACTGGAGAAGTACATTAAGTTAACAGGACGAACCAATCGTCGTATAACTTTATTATAAATGTGTTGACGACACCTAGTGTTTCAGAGAACAGTACAACCGCCGTGGACTGGTCGTAATCCACGCGTGGGCCCTGAGTCCACCTATGCGTTTAGCGGGTAAAGATCGTAAGCAAACTTTTAATTAATGAAACACCGATGCTTCATTAGTTGAATGTTTGATTATTCCCATAATTAATGGAATCAATCAGTAGGTAGAGGTGCAGGCTGCAAGCCGAGGGGTCCTCGGTTCGAATCCCACCTGCGGCAACCGCGCTGTGTCCTTGGGCAAGACACTTCATCCCCCATTGCCCATGTGGGGGCACGGTGACGCTGTGTACTAAGACGTACTGCACGTCGATGGTGCACCTGTCTTCAACCAATGCTAACCCTACTTGTGTGGAGTTGGTATGTTGGGGAGCTTACAGTTTCTCGCCGTTGCTCGGTGGTTCTCTCCGGGTACTCCGGCTTCCTCCACCCGTAAAACTGTCACGGTCATGGTTAGCAATTGTGCAGAAATATGTGACCTTAAATACCAATAAATAAATAATTGGAATCGAATATTGCATCCATGGAAATATTGGCTACCCGTGGAACTAGTGACTATTCCACCGCGTCTGTAATGATGGTTCCAGAATTATTTCATGAGTGACTGCCAGAAAATATAAGTTTTCATGAGCTGCTGGAAGCCGCGAGCAAGAACTTAAATTTTCATTTCTGTCATCCCCCAATCCCTTTGAAATCCTATCGTCGTACGTTTAAAGCCACCTCTCGAGAAATGTTATACACCGTCAAGTTGTCGACTGAACGATCCAATTTGTTCACCAGACTTACATCCTGGATTAATCCGATACAAGCTGTTTATTTGTGATAGTATTAATCATTGTCAGTATTCCTATAAATCCACCAATGCCGATAGTGATAATCGTTTAAAATAGAACAAACGCCTGGCTCCAATCAATATTTGAAGATTATGTAATATTGACCACCGAAAATTGGTAACAGTTCAATCACACTATATTGTCATTTTTGCAACACCACACGGTGTGGTGCCTCTATTTCGTACCATGCTGTAAAACAGAATGAAAGTGAATCGATTGTTTAAAGTGAAACATGATCTTTGTGGGGAAATAATGAACAATCACTGAATATAATTTTATGTAAGCAACTATTCGTTGTCCAAATTACTTTCGGTGATTGTATGCGAATTGGCTCATTGATTTCGCTGCTGTAAAAATTAATTTTTGGGAGGATCCAATTTGCAGAAAGTTTTCGAAGCTGAAAAGCGAAATTAGCAGCATCACGCATTGTCTGCATCGCGTCCTTTTCAGAATCGCTGCCATAATGGCAAATAGTATTAGATTGTAAATGTTGTTGCGAACATGGCTTATGTACCCCTTCACTGAGCTCGTTCCAATGAGTTGTCGTAAATTATTTTTGAGGCAAATGATTGAAAACGTGACGATCCCACTCAAACCTATTCCCTCACGTGCCTTAAACGTTCTATTCCATTTAACAAATCTGGCCATATCTGGCCACAGCTGGCCATATCTGGCCAAATCTGTTAAGCTTGCCACTCAAACGTTTCTTGCAAATCATAACTTGATTATCAGTGGGCCAAGCCCATGCCTATCGAGAGACACAGTTCGGGTTTCGGGGTGTGACTTTGCTATTAAATTTCGTGAGTGGTTCAGCTGGTAAAGATTCTCAGAGAAAATAATTGTAATTGGGCCGATTTACTCTCAACCCTACTTGTGAACTACCCCTACAATGCATGTTCCCCGGGACATAAAGTGACTTGCCATTAAGTTATTAACCTCCCTGAACTCTTCACGCACCCTACTGTTCCCTCTCCATACAATGTACACACTTGATGGACAAATTGAATGGTTGTTGAAAATGTTAAACCTCAGCAATGTCGACATTGCAATCCTTTATAATCCCCCCATTGACACCTGGGCCAGGAGGATATGTCTTCAATTATTGCAAACCCCCATTACTGCAGAGTGAAGGTAAAATCTACTCCAAGTGTTAAAACTGAACAAATCAGAAATTCAACATTTGTTCGCAATCGTAGACGGGTCCTGGTTGAGAATTGCCACAGGCAATCAATGCCTTGGATGGTAGCTCTCGACATCAGACGGAATGAAAACTTGTATACCAATCCGTGCTTTAAACTTGTATTGCTGTTGCGATAAGATGACTAGCTGTAAATGTGCTTTAGCCCCTATAAAAAATGTCAAAACAATTTTTTTAACACTGCTTTTTTGAAGATACTATCCAAAACAAGTGAAGCACCCCTTTCCCCACATTATACCTGTGGGTATTCGAAAAGCTCATTGTGACATTATGCATTCCTCTATTGAATTGGGCATACATCCTTAAAACAGGTGAATATTTTGGACTTGGTTTAGTTGGGCATCAATATATTCCTTTGGCACGCCGTACATGACACATTTTTGATCAGATCGGTTTGAAACTTGGTATGCTCGTTTGGGGTTACCTCCAGATGGGAGCTATCGATTTTCTTTGATATCTGCCAGGAAATGTTGCCGGTGGCAATGACAAGTTTAACCCTGGTTACACCCTGCAGGGTACATTTATTATTGGATCACTTTGAAACTTGGTATTCTTATTTGGGGTGAGCTCTAGACGGGAGCTATCGATTTTCAATTTCCGGCCAAAAAAATATTGCCGCGGCCAATGTTCTTAAAACTTAGTTTAGTCAGACCTGGACATTTCCATTTGGCACGCCCTACACGGCAGATTTATGATCGGCTTGTTGTGAAACATGGCATGCTTGTGACCTCTAGATGGGAGCTATCGGTTTTCTTCCATTTCCGTCAGTCCAAAAATGTTGCCACTGGCAATGACCTTCGATGAACCCAGTCTTACAGTTTACTTTTAAAAATGCATGGATTACTCGGAGGTTGTGCTCACCAATGCTGTTATGTTGAAATTTCATCAAATAAGTGGTACCAATGGTCTTCAATTTTGCTATTTCACTTATAACTTAAGTAGTTCAAGTTTGTCATGTTGAGCTACAGTGTCATTGACACTTTCATTTAACGTTGTGATGAAGTCGGCGGTGCCAAATATTAATTCAATAAGAAAGAAAGTTCTAGAAACTAGATAGGTTAGGGCACAAGCAAGAGTTTCTAGAACTTTCTTCATTGAATTAATATTTGGCACCGCTGACGTCATCACAACTTTAAATGAAAGTGTCATGACACTGTAGCTCAACTTGGCGAACTTGGTAAGTTATAAGTGAAATGGCAAAATGGAAGACCATTGGCACCACTGTAATTTGGTGACATTTCAATATAACAGCAAGAGTGCCAAGAGTGCCAAGAGTGCCAAGAGTGCCAAGAGTGCCAAGAGTGCCAAGAGTGCCAAGAGTGCCAAGAGTGCCAAGAGTGCCAAGAGTGCCAAGAGTGCCAAGAGTGCCAAGAGTGCCAAGAGTGCCAAGAGTGCCAAGAGTGCCAAGAGTGCCAAGAGTGCCAAGAGTGCCAAGAGTGCCAAGAGTGCCAAGAGTGCCAAGAGTGCCAAGAGTGCCAAGAGTGCCAAGAGTGCCAAGAGTGCCAAGAGTGCCAAGAGTGCCAAGAGTGCCAAGAGTGCCAAGAGTGCCAAGAGTGCCAAGAGTGCCAAGAGTGCCAAGAGTGCCAAGAGTGCCAAGAGTGCCAAGAGTGCCAAGAGTGCCAAGAGTGCCAAGAGTGCCAAGAGTGCCAAGAGTGCCAAGAGTGCCAAGAGTGCCAAGAGTGCCAAGAGTGCCAAGAGTGCCAAGAGTGCCAAGAGTGCCAAGAGTGCCAAGAGTGCCAAGAGTGCCAAGAGTGCCAAGAGTGCCAAGAGTGCCAAGAGTGCCAAGAGTGCCAAGAGTGCCAAGAGTGCCAAGAGTGCCAAGAGTGCCAAGAGTGCCAAGAGTGCCAAGAGTGCCAAGAGTGCCAAGAGTGCCAAGAGTGCCAAGAGTGCCAAGAGTGCCAAGAGTGCCAAGAGTGCCAAGAGTGCCAAGAGTGCCAAGAGTGCCAAGAGTGCCAAGAGTGCCAAGAGTGCCAAGAGTGCCAAGAGTGCCAAGAGTGCCAAGAGTGCCAAGAGTGCCAAGAGTGCCAAGAGTGCCAAGAGTGCCAAGAGTGCCAAGAGTGCCAAGAGTGCCAAGAGTGCCAAGAGTGCCAAGAGTGCCAAGAGTGCCAAGAGTGCCAAGAGTGCCAAGAGTGCCAAGAGTGCCAAGAGTGCCAAGAGTGCCAAGAGTGCCAAGAGTGCCAAGAGTGCCAAGAGTGCCAAGAGTGCCAAGAGTGCCAAGAGTGCCAAGAGTGCCAAGAGTGCCAAGAGTGCCAAGAGTGCCAAGAGTGCCAAGAGTGCCAAGAGTGCCAAGAGTGCCAAGAGTGCCAAGAGTGCCAAGAGTGCCAAGAGTGCCAAGAGTGCCAAGAGTGCCAAGAGTGCCAAGAGTGCCAAGAGTGCCAAGAGTGCCAAGAGTGCCAAGAGTGCCAAGAGTGCCAAGAGTGCCAAGAGTGCCAAGAGTGCCAAGAGTGCCAAGAGTGCCAAGAGTGCCAAGAGTGCCAAGAGTGCCAAGAGTGCCAAGAGTGCCAAGAGTGCCAAGAGTGCCAAGAGTGCCAAGAGTGCCAAGAGTGCCAAGAGTGCCAAGAGTGCCAAGAGTGCCAAGAGTGCCAAGAGTGCCAAGAGTGCCAAGAGTGCCAAGAGTGCCAAGAGTGCCAAGAGTGCCAAGAGTGCCAAGAGTGCCAAGAGTGCCAAGAGTGCCAAGAGTGCCAAGAGTGCCAAGAGTGCCAAGAGTGCCAAGAGTGCCAAGAGTGCCAAGAGTGCCAAGAGTGCCAAGAGTGCCAAGAGTGCCAAGAGTGCCAAGAGTGCCAAGAGTGCCAAGAGTGCCAAGAGTGCCAAGAGTGCCAAGAGTGCCAAGAGTGCCAAGAGTGCCAAGAGTGCCAAGAGTGCCAAGAGTGCCAAGAGTGCCAAGAGTGCCAAGAGTGCCAAGAGTGCCAAGAGTGCCAAGAGTGCCAAGAGTGCCAAGAGTGCCAAGAGTGCCAAGAGTGCCAAGAGTGCCAAGAGTGCCAAGAGTGCCAAGAGTGCCAAGAGTGCCAAGAGTGCCAAGAGTGCCAAGAGTGCCAAGAGTGCCAAGAGTGCCAAGAGTGCCAAGAGTGCCAAGAGTGCCAAGAGTGCCAAGAGTGCCAAGAGTGCCAAGAGTGCCAAGAGTGCCAAGAGTGCCAAGAGTGCCAAGAGTGCCAAGAGTGCCAAGAGTGCCAAGAGTGCCAAGAGTGCCAAGAGTGCCAAGAGTGCCAAGAGTGCCAAGAGTGCCAAGAGTGCCAAGAGTGCCAAGAGTGCCAAGAGTGCCAAGAGTGCCAAGAGTGCCAAGAGTGCCAAGAGTGCCAAGAGTGCCAAGAGTGCCAAGAGTGCCAAGAGTGCCAAGAGTGCCAAGAGTGCCAAGAGTGCCAAGAGTGCCAAGAGTGCCAAGAGTGCCAAGAGTGCCAAGAGTGCCAAGAGTGCCAAGAGTGCCAAGAGTGCCAAGAGTGCCAAGAGTGCCAAGAGTGCCAAGAGTGCCAAGAGTGCCAAGAGTGCCAAGAGTGCCAAGAGTGCCAAGAGTGCCAAGAGTGCCAAGAGTGCCAAGAGTGCCAAGAGTGCCAAGAGTGCCAAGAGTGCCAAGAGTGCCAAGAGTGCCAAGAGTGCCAAGAGTGCCAAGAGTGCCAAGAGTGCCCTCTTTACTTGCCCTCTTTACTTGCCCTCTTTACTTGCCCTCTTTACTTGCCCTCTTTACTTGCCCTCTTTACTTGCCCTCTTTACTTGCCCTCTTTACTTGCCCTCTTTACTTGCCCTCTTTACTTGCCCTCTTTACTTGCCCTCTTTACTTGCCCTCTTTACTTGCCCTCTTTACTTGCCCTCTTTACTTGCCCTCTTTACTTGCCCTCTTTACTTGCCCTCTTTACTTGCCCTCTTTACTTGCCCTCTTTACTTGCCCTCTTTACTTGCCCTCTTTACTTGCCCTCTTTACTTGCCCTCTTTACTTGCCCTCTTTACTTGCCCTCTTTACTTGCCCTCTTTACTTGCCCTCTTTACTTGCCCTCTTTACTTGCCCTCTTTACTTGCCCTCTTTACTTGCCCTCTTTACTTGCCCTCTTTACTTGCCCTCTTTACTTGCCCTCTTTACTTGCCCTCTTTACTTGCCCTCTTTACTTGCCCTCTTTACTTGCCCTCTTTACTTGCCCTCTTTACTTGCCCTCTTTACTTGCCCTCTTTACTTGCCCTCTTTACTTGCCCTCTTTACTTGCCCTCTTTACTTGCCCTCTTTACTTGCCCTCTTTACTTGCCCTCTTTACTTGCCCTCTTTACTTGCCCTCTTTACTTGCCCTCTTTACTTGCCCTCTTTACTTGCCCTCTTTACTTGCCCTCTTTACTTGCCCTCTTTACTTGCCCTCTTTACTTGCCCTCTTTACTTGCCCTCTTTACTTGCCCTCTTTACTTGCCCTCTTTACTTGCCCTCTTTACTTGCCCTCTTTACTTGCCCTCTTTACTTGCCCTCTTTACTTGCCCTCTTTACTTGCCCTCTTTACTTGCCCTCTTTACTTGCCCTCTTTACTTGCCCTCTTTACTTGCCCTCTTTACTTGCCCTCTTTACTTGCCCTCTTTACTTGCCCTCTTTACTTGCCCTCTTTACTTGCCCTCTTTACTTGCCCTCTTTACTTGCCCTCTTTACTTGCCCTCTTTACTTGCCCTCTTTACTTGCCCTCTTTACTTGCCCTCTTTACTTGCCCTCTTTACTTGCCCTCTTTACTTGCCCTCTTTACTTGCCCTCTTTACTTGCCCTCTTTACTTGCCCTCTTTACTTGCCCTCTTTACTTGCCCTCTTTACTTGCCCTCTTTACTTGCCCTCTTTACTTGCCCTCTTTACTTGCCCTCTTTACTTGCCCTCTTTACTTGCCCTCTTTACTTGCCCTCTTTACTTGCCCTCTTTACTTGCCCTCTTTACTTGCCCTCTTTACTTGCCCTCTTTACTTGCCCTCTTTACTTGCCCTCTTTACTTGCCCTCTTTACTTGCCCTCTTTACTTGCCCTCTTTACTTGCCCTCTTTACTTGCCCTCTTTACTTGCCCTCTTTACTTGCCCTCTTTACTTGCCCTCTTTACTTGCCCTCTTTACTTGCCCTCTTTACTTGCCCTCTTTACTTGCCCTCTTTACTTGCCCTCTTTACTTGCCCTCTTTACTTGCCCTCTTTACTTGCCCTCTTTACTTGCCCTCTTTACTTGCCCTCTTTACTTGCCCTCTTTACTTGCCCTCTTTACTTGCCCTCTTTACTTGCCCTCTTTACTTGCCCTCTTTACTTGCCCTCTTTACTTGCCCTCTTTACTTGCCCTCTTTACTTGCCCTCTTTACTTGCCCTCTTTACTTGCCCTCTTTACTTGCCCTCTTTACTTGCCCTCTTTACTTGCCCTCTTTACTTGCCCTCTTTACTTGCCCTCTTTACTTGCCCTCTTTACTTGCCCTCTTTACTTGCCCTCTTTACTTGCCCTCTTTACTTGCCCTCTTTACTTGCCCTCTTTACTTGCCCTCTTTACTTGCCCTCTTTACTTGCCCTCTTTACTTGCCCTCTTTACTTGCCCTCTTTACTTGCCCTCTTTACTTGCCCTCTTTACTTGCCCTCTTTACTTGCCCTCTTTACTTGCCCTCTTTACTTGCCCTCTTTACTTGCCCTCTTTACTTGCCCTCTTTACTTGCCCTCTTTACTTGCCCTCTTTACTTGCCCTCTTTACTTGCCCTCTTTACTTGCCCTCTTTACTTGCCCTCTTTACTTGCCCTCTTTACTTGCCCTCTTTACTTGCCCTCTTTACTTGCCCTCTTTACTTGCCCTCTTTACTTGCCCTCTTTACTTGCCCTCTTTACTTGCCCTCTTTACTTGCCCTCTTTACTTGCCCTCTTTACTTGCCCTCTTTACTTGCCCTCTTTACTTGCCCTCTTTACTTGCCCTCTTTACTTGCCCTCTTTACTTGCCCTCTTTACTTGCCCTCTTTACTTGCCCTCTTTACTTGCCCTCTTTACTTGCCCTCTTTACTTGCCCTCTTTACTTGCCCTCTTTACTTGCCCTCTTTACTTGCCCTCTTTACTTGCCCTCTTTACTTGCCCTCTTTACTTGCCCTCTTTACTTGCCCTCTTTACTTGCCCTCTTTACTTGCCCTCTTTACTTGCCCTCTTTACTTGCCCTCTTTACTTGCCCTCTTTACTTGCCCTCTTTACTTGCCCTCTTTACTTGCCCTCTTTACTTGCCCTCTTTACTTGCCCTCTTTACTTGCCCTCTTTACTTGCCCTCTTTACTTGCCCTCTTTACTTGCCCTCTTTACTTGCCCTCTTTACTTGCCCTCTTTACTTGCCCTCTTTACTTGCCCTCTTTACTTGCCCTCTTTACTTGCCCTCTTTACTTGCCCTCTTTACTTGCCCTCTTTACTTGCCCTCTTTACTTGCCCTCTTTACTTGCCCTCTTTACTTGCCCTCTTTACTTGCCCTCTTTACTTGCCCTCTTTACTTGCCCTCTTTACTTGCCCTCTTTACTTGCCCTCTTTACTTGCCCTCTTTACTTGCCCTCTTTACTTGCCCTCTTTACTTGCCCTCTTTACTTGCCCTCTTTACTTGCCCTCTTTACTTGCCCTCTTTACTTGCCCTCTTTACTTGCCCTCTTTACTTGCCCTCTTTACTTGCCCTCTTTACTTGCCCTCTTTACTTGCCCTCTTTACTTGCCCTCTTTACTTGCCCTCTTTACTTGCCCTCTTTACTTGCCCTCTTTACTTGCCCTCTTTACTTGCCCTCTTTACTTGCCCTCTTTACTTGCCCTCTTTACTTGCCCTCTTTACTTGCCCTCTTTACTTGCCCTCTTTACTTGCCCTCTTTACTTGCCCTCTTTACTTGCCCTCTTTACTTGCCCTCTTTACTTGCCCTCTTTACTTGCCCTCTTTACTTGCCCTCTTTACTTGCCCTCTTTACTTGCCCTCTTTACTTGCCCTCTTTACTTGCCCTCTTTACTTGCCCTCTTTACTTGCCCTCTTTACTTGCCCTCTTTACTTGCCCTCTTTACTTGCCCTCTTTACTTGCCCTCTTTACTTGCCCTCTTTACTTGCCCTCTTTACTTGCCCTCTTTACTTGCCCTCTTTACTTGCCCTCTTTACTTGCCCTCTTTACTTGCCCTCTTTCTTTCTTGCCAGCCGTAACTCTTGGTCGACCTAAACGTGATTGGTCGGCAGTAGATCCAGTGGTTCTCTATTCCAGTGAGACAGTAAATAGTCGCCACATTGACTCCGCGAGCTCATCTGGAGGTATCCCAGCCTCTTGCATACCAATGGCACGCAATCACCGATTAACCATGGCATTTTTAAAATGTCGCAAGACAAAAACTGGTGTTCTCAATAACCCGGGCTCTCTCGCACAACATGACAAAGAAAATCTTCGGTCATCCATTCAGTTTGATATTCTCAGGTAGCACTTGCTATTTTGAAATCCGTAGCAAAATTGTATACGGTTGGGTGTACAAAAACACGTCATTAAACTCTTTGCACGACTTGTCCATAAACATGCAACATTAGAACTATTGTATTTCATCATTTATGCTATTTTTTTCACATTTGTTTCCATTATACTTTCTTTTTGGACTCGGTATATAAGGTTTATAAAGGACGGCCGAATCCATTCAACATGTATCGTGAGGTCCGGTAATAAATACAAGGGCTCGGTAGGATTAAATTATTAACAGTCCTCACTACCGTTTCTTGTTCCCAGACGACTCGAAGTATACTTTGACGCAGAATGCGATACATTCCTATCGAAAGGGTTATTTTTTAATTCATTCTTGTACTTAACCTTTTCAGTTCGAAAAAGTGAGTGGCGAAATATTCGACAGCGGACGGGCGGATAATTGTAAAGGAATTTCAGGTATAATTTAATAGCGCCGAGTTATTCAATTACTGTACCTCCCTATAAATGTGTAACGGATTCGTCCATTTCGCTGCACACAAACTTACTGCGCGGTATATCGATAAACTGATCCATACAGTACGTGGAGAGTATTATCACTAAATCACCCGCAGAGTGGAGATTCCACCCGAGGAATAATTGCAAATTTGTTGCAAAGCATAACCAGCACCAGCAAAGTTTCAGCCGATGGACCTCCGGGTTAAACCCGGAGGTCCATTGGCTGAAACATTGCTGGTGTTTTTTGTCGATATGTCCAAAATATGAAAGTTATAGCTTGGGTGATAACTCCACTCCATGGGTGATTTAGTTACTATCCACTCTCCACGTACTGTACGTGTATTCAAACCAGTATCGATTGAATACCGATTTAATTGCAAAAATATCGTTATTATTTTCCCACAATTCAATTTTCAAGATGTCCCGAGCCGAGTTTTACTGCAGTCCGGAACGTTTAATATTTATCCTGTACCTGACGAATGGGCCACGTCTTACCGGATTACACACACAGTGCAGTTGAGCAAATGTTATTCAAAAAAATTCAACAAAACCAAATGTTACCCCGCATTGGAACGATCTCGACTAGCTCGTTCCAATGAGCGGCCACTGGATATGGTTTTGTTGGAATTAAATAATTCGATAAACTAATATTTAAAATAAAATATAATATCGTCTGCGGTGGGCAAAAGGTTATTCACCTGTGTGATGAAGGCATGTGGATTTGTTCCGACTGATGGCTCAAATCCCGATTATGGTACGCATGTTCCGATATCTGCACAGTTTGTAGATATACCGTGGTATTTTGGTATTCAGTTTCCGACTGTACAGCTCTACACTTGCTATTGTAAGACGATACTACCTGGGTTGTCAGTTTTGAAAGCGAACTGCACACTACTCGCGTTGATGGAGATGTTAATTCAAAAATAAGAGCAAGACCATCATGAAGCCAGAAATACATAAATTATGTAGGGATATTATTAGCTACAGTTTGTTGGTGGCCTAATATGGTATATATGGTGTCAGTTTATCGGCTGCCGCCATTTTGAATAATCAATGAACAAAGGGCAGATTACCCATAGCTGTCAGCATATATTGATGTTGACGGGCAGTATTTGGTTTTATATGCAGCCTGCATGTGACGTCTTTGAACCAATGATTTTTCCAGATACTTGAAGGAGGAAAGATATATCTGAATATATATACAGTACAGACGTGGACCGATCGTAATCCGCGGTCAGTTAACCCTTTACCTAACATGAAAAGCAGACGACACTTGCAAAAAAAAATTCTTGAATAACTAATTTTTTTCATTTTTTGTCTCAAAAACATAGGTTATGACCCCTCGTTGGAACGAGCTCGACGAGCTCGTTCCAACGAGGGGTCATAACCTATGTTTTTGAGACAAAAAATGAAAATATTTTGAAAATTAATTGGCGATTTTTGAGAATAGCGCTGACCGGTTTTGGTCGTTACGTTGGGTAAAGGGTTAAATGCATGCATTTACCAGTTAAAAATAATCGGCAAAATTTTAATTAATAAAGCACAGGGTATACCAGTCCACGGCGGCCGTACTTCATAAATATTCAGGTTCAGCGGAAAATTATCAACCAATTAACCCTTTACAAATGGACGATATAGTACTTTCCTATATAAATTTCACGTGGCTTCCAAAACATCTCCCCTACCCTTTCCAATGTAGAAGATCACAAGCCACGACTGGAATGATTTGTTTTTTGGCAGCGCTTGGCAGGTTTGTCAGACACGTTATATAAAAGGAAAATTAAACCATATCAAAATTAGAGTTAAGTCTAGTGCAGAACCGATGGAAGCAACAGTTTGCGCCTTCCCAACCCTCGGCAAGTTTATGAACCAAATGGAGCTCAGGGTTGAATTCTAAGTACCATTGGTCTTTAAGAAAACAACTCTACAAAGGTCAAACCAACTTATTATTGATGAGTGCAAGACTTTCAACTGGAAACTTTTGAGGAACATGAATTCGCAATGGACAAGATCACGAACTGTTGACCCACAGCCCTAAGTAATTATTTCAGCCATCAGACTAGATATTGTAATTAGGTAATTATAATTTAATGTAGTTGAAGGTTACTTTATCTGATACGACCATCACACAAGTTTCATGTGATATCCATTACTTTCTATTTGTCCTGCACACTGCTGTTGGTTATCTGGTCCCATTGAGGTGATGGATACCTGACCATAAAATGGCTGAGAATTTATCTCGGAAATCAAAACAAATAATTATAAAGTGCTCAACGCATAATAAATCAATGGTGGCGCCGGGGGGGGGGGGGGGGGGGGGGGTTCAGGGGGGTTACAGCCACACACACCCCCTCGGAGAGGTCCAGCTCCCCCGTCGGAGATTTTTAGTCAGTCCGTCGGAGAGTCTCGTAAACCAGACTTCACGTGAAATTTCCGACAATCGAATGTAGATATCTCGTCTTGTCAGTCTCGAACCCGTGCAGCACTGGAACTTTGAGGAAGAATAGTGATTCTCACGAAATTCCTTAATGTCGTTCGTCAAACTGGCTTAAAAATTGAAATATTTCCCAACCTTATTATGTTTATTTTAACCCTTTACCTAAGGTAACGGCCAAAACCGGCCAGCGCTATTCTCAAAAATCGCCAATTAATTTATTATTTTTTTTCATTTTTTGTCTCAAAAATATAGGTTATGACCCCTCGTTGAAACGAGCTCGTCGAGCTCGTTCCAACGAGGGGTCATAACCTATGTTTTTGAGACAAAAAATGAAAAAAATTAGTTATTCAAGAATTGTATTTGCAAGTGTCGTCTGCTTTTCAGGTTAGGTAAAGGGTTAAATAATTAACAAACATACTTAATTTGCTTCTATTTTGGTTCTCCAATTTACCAATTTTCACTCATTTTCCTTCGTTTGGGAGGTCAAATGTTATAGCCCCCTGTTGGAGAGGTCAGCCCCCCTGTCCAGAAATCCCTGGCGCCACCCATGTACTGAATGTTTGTGTTCAGCTCACTTAAGAGTCAATAATTAACTATCTGGACATTGATGTCAAAATAGCCAAATTTTCAGCTGCAAATATTTCTCAATGCATGGATATTTAATCAAAGTCCAGATGGTTAATTATCGACTCTTAAGTGGGCTGACCCAAAACATTCAGTATGCGTTCAAAGCTTTATAATTACAAAGATGGCACACCTGAACTCATTACTTTATGGAATCTTAAAATTGTTAATTTATCTCTGAAAATAAACAAATTATCAGCCATTTTTGGTCAGCTAGCCATCAACTTAATGGGACCTGATAACCAACGCCTACGGTAGTGTTCAGTAAAAATAGAAACTAAAGGATAATCACAACATAAAACTTTTGTGATGGTCGTACCAGATAAAGTAACTTTCGACTACACTAAATTATAAGTCGTCCTTGAGGACTCAACCGGTAGAATGCATCATCTTGGCAATGTCTTTACATCATTGCTCGTTGCCTGCACAGAAAACCAACAATGATATAAAAACATTACAAAGTCATCTGCTGTCGTGTACATGTATTTAAGGAAGTTATTATCGTAAAACAATCCTAGTCTCTGGGGATTAATGGTCCCCACCAGGACCTTCTAATTCACCGCGGCAGAATGGACTAAACACTTTATACTTGTGTTTACAACACACTGAAGTCTTCATAAAATACTAGTTTCGTTCCAACATTCAAAGCCAATGGGAATTGGTCTGGAAACAAAATTGAGTTAAACAGTAAATACGACAAAACCGACTACAGGGATTGAAACTTAGTCCTTGGATGGTTGACCGTTTGAGTGATCGATTCGGACTCCCGCGTTGTGTCCTTGGGCAAGGCACTTAACACTTGTCCACATGAGGGCACGATGATGCCGTATACTGAGGCGCACTGCACGTCGATAGTGCGTATGTCTCCAAGCAACCTAACCCTGTATGTGCTGCCGTTCGGTGTTACGATGTTCGGAAGCTGGCAGCTGGTTGCTCGGTGGTTCTCTCTGGGTACTCCAGCTTCCTCCACCCTTAAAACTGTCACCGACAAGATATGATCTTGGCTGTTAATGTGTCGTTAAACCATAAGATAGATTGAAACTTCGCAGGTGAAACAGCTCTATTGGTATATCGTGACACGACAATCGTCTCGTGGAGTTGAAGTTCTACAAAAGACAATTTTAAAAATGGACTAAAATAAGTTATCTCCGTCAACATGTATGGTAATATGGAGATGTATAACATAGATGTCGGTTTTTAAACACCGGGCCACAGGCGAGGTGTTTAAATGAGACATCCAGGTATTAAATCTCCATATACCGTACATGCTGACTGCGATAACGTTTTTGTCCTGTTTGAAATAGAAACAAAGTGGAGAAAAATTTGTGGACGCGTTTCTCACGCTCTGCAATCAGCATGAACATTGATTTGTTTTACAAACGCAGAAGACAACGGCTAGAGTTACATCCCTTGGGTAGTATGGAAACGAGCAAACAGTAGTTTGTTGACATATCGTCCGTTGAGTTCCAATGTGTGCTATGTGCCTACTGGCTGGCACATAGAACACATTAGTACTCAGGGGACGAATTATTTGCTCATATTTTATTTTTCTCGAGTTGTTTCATTTTATATATTCGACTATTTGATTTATAACGACAAAATATGATCGAATTGTCGGAAATCTGATATTTGTGACCATTTTCAGGTTTTTTGCTTCGATTTTTATACCCTTGCGAGTGAATGCGAAAAGCTTTCATTTAAACCATATACCCCCGATGTTTCGCGTGCCCATATACCCTGGATGTTATTTATCTATTATTTATTGTTGTTTAAATTCACATACTTACGCACAATGGCTAATCGTGACCGTGGCAGTTTTACGGGTGGAGGAAGCCGGAGTACCTGGAGAGAACAAACGGGCATCGACCAGCAACTGTCAGCTCAACATTCTAACTGTTCAAGTTCCGCTCAAGCAGGGTAACAGCAGCGCGGTTGAAGACATGTGCACCATCAACGTGCAGTACGCCTTAGTACATGGAGTCATCGTGCCCCATGTAAGACAACCGGGATGAAGTGCCTTACTCAAGGACACAACGCGGGTCGTCCAGTAGGGTGATCGAACTCGGGACCTCTAGCATAGCAGTCCAACATTCTATCACTGAGCCACCGCGCTCCCAACCCTGGATGTTGCACGCTCTCATATACCTTGGATGTTGGGTGTATCTGTTGCCATGACTATTTGTCCAAGGCATTTCGACCAATCAAAAGACAAAATTTATCTGGATATAGGGACAACACTAAATGTCCGGTGTTGTGGTTCATAATTGTTTAAGTCACCCAAAGCATGTGTGGCTATATAATGTCTGCCGGGCAAGTATTAAGTTTAGCCAATAGTTTACCGTGTGCTGCCAATTCCTGAGGACTTCTATCCTGGCGTTCGATGCTAGAATCAATACCAGGACCTATTTCTGAGTTTGTTTATTGGGGTTTAAGGACCCTTTCAACAGCCAGGGGCAGGTCGTGTCTAATATTTTACTATTAAATCGTAACTTGTGTATAACGGTTAAAAAGCACCGCTCCACTCAAACTTTCAGTAGGAATGCCTCCTGTCCGAGCCCATAAGTGTATACCGTTTGAGAGTACAATTCACTGGACCCTTTTACAGCGGGAAGGCATTTAGTGAGCTTTGAGGAAATCAACTAGTCTAACTGAATTTTCATCTTTTGTTCTCCATTCTCCTGAGATTATCTGATGTTTATATCGAGAGCAACAGTGATGGTTTCCGGTGATGGTTTCCGACTTCGGAAATCATCACTGTTGTTGCAAATGTCATCAGCAAATCCTTGCTCCTTTCTGATAACGCACACGACTTTCTAGATTCGCATTTTTTCTACTTGTATATCCTGTTTAGTTGTCGATTTATTTGGAGTTTACCGCGCTTTCGACAGCAAGGGACATAACGTGTCGGTTGAGGGAGCCGGAGAAAACAAGAGAACCATCGAGCAGCGGTCTGTAACTGTTGGATGCAACAACCTATCATTCACAAGCAGTGTAATGGTCTGAAGTTCCATCGGAGTACACCACTGACAAAATGGGCACACGATCGAAGAGGGTTCGCACTTGCGACCTTTTGATTTGAAGTTCAGTGCTCTGACAAATGTGTGCCCAAAACCCAACGCTCCCAGTCTGATGCACTTAATTTCTCAGAAGACCTTTCGGTTTGGTCATTTGCAATATTCAAGCACGAGATAATATCAGCCATACCTGCCACATCCACTGTATGTTATAAAATGCTCACTCGACATTTCATCCCCTGAGTTCCAATGTGTTCTATGTGCCAGCAGGCACATAGAACACATTGGAACTCAGGGGACGATTTGTGGCAATATCATAACATAAGATTTTAAGCCTAGTGTAACCTATCATTTATACCTATGCTATCCACTAGTCAGGGCAGCTGCAAAACTGCATTGAATACTAGGTCCAATTCTAACAGTATCACAGAATGTTTACCTCGGTGAACACACACTGCTCCCTTTCCAAGGTTTCAATAACGAAAAATTAAGTACAGGGCAAGGATTTTAAGGTGCTATATAAGTAATATAATTGTTTATTTTGAAATTCTCACCTCTGATATTCCTCACAAATTAAATATACACAAATTATACATCAAAATGAAGGTTGAGCTGTATAGAATATGAAACACATGTAATCAACTGAGAGTTGACAGCAGGTACAACCTATTCCTGGACGTCTGCTACCGTATTCGTACCAGAACTGATAATACAATGATATTTCACGAGAACAACTTGTGGCCAACATGCTTCAGATACCTAAGAAGTTAGAACAAAGCTAAGCATTCAAAACACTTTAAGATGCAGCGATAGGACTGCAGTTGGGAAAAGGAAAACACTGTCTTCATTGTTTGTTAAAGATGGATTCCATGTCGATGGACATGCGCAAATCACTAGATACCACAAATTTCCATCGAAAAAACAAAATCGCAATTTTACGAAATTTCAACAGGTGTCATGATACTTTGCTTGCATAGAATATGGCAACTGTACAGTCTTTATGTAATAATAGTATGCTGTATTAAAGGGATCGTATTCATTTAATTTTAGATGGCTTTGTATATCGATGCTTTTTTCCGTCCGATGACGTTGACCGGAAACAAAGTAATTTACTATGTCAACAATTTACAATGCCAACAAAAGTGACACTTTTGGAATTTTTCCCCACGCAGCCCTGTCGCTGTGTTTTGTTTGATGCCCGAGCGTTGTTCTTGGATATGCGAAGCACATTTGGTCACAAGTTGTTCTCGTGAAACATACTTGTCCGTTCTGGTACGAATACGGTAGCCGACTTCCCGGAACCAGTGGTGCCTGTTGTCAAGCCTGGGAGTTGATCACATACACGCTTCTTGTTCTGTAACTCCCAGCCTTCATTTTAATGTATAATTTGTGTCTATTTAATTTGAATTTAAGAAATATAAGAGATGGGAAGTTCAAAATAAACAAATTTCTATTACTTATATAGCACCTTACGCTATAATATTTTAAGGAAAACTCACGGATTATACTTATTCTGGGTGGACAAAGTGGTCCTTAATACTGAAAAAGGAAACGACCGAGAGGTTGAAAGATTTCGATTGTGAAGACATTTCGTTTTCTATTAAAACGTTATGAACAATAATTCGCACGATAATGCGTTTTTGGGGATACTACGAATAAGGCCTTCACCGAATGAATGCGATACTTAAGATCGCGCGCGATGAGAAAAAAGTATAATTTACACTTCGTTCTCAGTTTGGAATTTGATACCTCAAATATACGTGCGGTTATGAAACAAACAAATACTTATTACATTGAGACCATGTCCAAAATGGAACAATATTGTCGATCATAGGTTTGATAATTCGCTATGTACATTTATACACAGGTTTGTACGTTTCTCTTTGGGTATGTGGGACTTGGGACAATTTGTCCCTCGTGTGCAAAAAGACGCCATCTGCAATGCTTGATCATTGCAGATGTCACTGTGCTACACACAAGTCGTCCCCTGAGTTTCAATGTGTTCTATGTGTCAGTAGGCACTCCAGTAGGCTGCCAGTAGGCACTCCAGTGGGCTGCCAGTAGGCACTCCAGTGGGCTGCCAGTAGGCACTCCAGTGGGCTGCCAGTAGGCACTCCAGTGGGCTGCCAGTAGGCACTCCAGTGGGCTGCCAGTAGGCACTCCAGTGGGCTGCCAGTAGGCACTCCAGTGGGCTGCCAGTAGGCACTCCAGTGGGCTGCCAGTAGGCACTCCAGTGGGCTGCCAGTAGGCACTCCAGTGGGCTGCCAGTAGGCACTCCAGTGGGCTGCCAGTAGGCACTCCAGTGGGCTGCCAGTAGGCACTCCAGTGGGCTGCCAGTAGGCACTCCAGTGGGCTGCCAGTAGGCACTCCAGTGGGCTGCCAGTAGGCACTCCAGTGGGCTGCCAGTAGGCACTCCAGTGGGCTGCCAGTAGGCACTCCAGTGGGCTGCCAGTAGGCACTCCAGTGGGCTGCCAGTAGGCACTCCAGTGGGCTGCCAGTAGGCACTCCAGTGGGCTGCCAGTAGGCACTCCAGTGGGCTGCCAGTAGGCACTCCAGTGGGCTGCCAGTAGGCACTCCAGTGGGCTGCCAGTAGGCACTCCAGTGGGCTGCCAGTAGGCACTCCAGTAGGCTGCCAGTAGGCACTCCAGTAGGCTGCCAGTAGGCACTCCAGTAGGCTGCCAGTAGGCACTCCAGTAGGCTGCCAGTAGGCACTCCAGTAGGCTGCCAGTAGGCACTCCAGTAGGCTGCCAGTAGGCACTCCAGTAGGCTGCCAGTAGGCACTCCAGTAGGCTGCCAGTAGGCACTCCAGTAGGCTGCCAGTAGGCACTCCAGTAGGCTGCCAGTAGGCACTCCAGTAGGCTGCCAGTAGGCACTCCAGTAGGCTGCCAGTAGGCACTCCAGTAGGCTGCCAGTAGGCACTCCAGTAGGCTGCCAGTAGGCACTCCAGTAGGCTGCCAGTAGGCACTCCAGTAGGCTGCCAGTAGGCACTCCAGTAGGCTGCCAGTAGGCACTCCAGTAGGCTGCCAGTAGGCACTCCAGTAGGCTGCCAGTAGGCACTCCAGTAGGCTGCCAGTAGGCACTCCAGTAGGCTGCCAGTAGGCACTCCAGTAGGCTGCCAGTAGGCACTCCAGTAGGCTGCCAGTAGGCACTCCAGTAGGCTGCCAGTAGGCACTCCAGTAGGCTGCCAGTAGGCACTCCAGTAGGCTGCCAGTAGGCACTCCAGTAGGCTGCCAGTAGGCACTCCAGTAGGCTGCCAGTAGGCACTCCAGTAGGCTGCCAGTAGGCACTCCAGTAGGCTGCCAGTAGGCACTCCAGTAGGCTGCCAGTAGGCACTCCAGTAGGCTGCCAGTAGGCACTCCAGTAGGCTGCCAGTAGGCACTCCAGTGGGCTGCCAGTAGGCACTCCAGTGGGCTGCCAGTAGGCACTCCAGTGGGCTGCCAGTAGGCACTCCAGTGGGCTGCCAGTAGGCACTCCAGTGGGCTGCCAGTAGGCACTCCAGTAGGCTGCCAGTAGGCACTCCAGTAGGCTGCCAGTAGGCACTCCAGTAGGCTGCCAGTAGGCACTCCAGTAGGCTGCCAGTAGGCACTCCAGTAGGCTGCCAGTAGGCACTCCAGTAGGCTGCCAGTAGGCACTCCAGTAGGCTGCCAGTAGGCACTCGAGGTAGGCTGCCAGTAGGCACTCGAGGTAGGCTGCCAGTAGGCACTCGAGGTAGGCTGCCAGTAGGCACTCCAGTAGGCTGCCAGTAGGCACTCCAGTAGGCTGCCAGTAGGCACTCCAGTAGGCACTCCAGTAGGCTGCCAGTAGGCACTCCAGTAGGCTGCCAGTAGGCACTCCAGTAGGCTGCCAGTAGGCACTCCAGTAGGCTGCCAGTAGGCACTCCAGTAGGCACTCCAGTAGGCTGCCAGTAGGCTGCCAGTAGGCACTCCAGTAGGCACTCCAGTAGGCACTCCAGTAGGCACTCCAGTAGGCACTCCAGTAGGCTGCCAGTAGGCACTCCAGTAGGCACTCCAGTAGGCTGCCAGTAGGCACATAGAAAACAATGGAAGTCAGGAGACGAACCGACCAACTGATTTTGTTTAACAAATCGTCCCCTGAGTTCCAATGTGTTCTATGTGCCTACGGGCACATAGAACACATTGGAAATCAGGTGACGAAATGACTCGGATTGGAGCCTCATATTGCAGATATAACAACCGTAGAAAAAAAAAACTGTCCTGCCGCACGCAACACTCACCTTGTATCTAGTGGCTAGGGCCTTAACGTACAGTATATGATAAACCGGACAACAATAGGACAATTAAGCATTAACACAACATTGTGCAAGCCTTTAATGCAAACGTTTAGATATGTACGTTCAAATGTTAAGTCAGTGTTCAACTTTTAGCAATGAACAATTTGAGTTAAAGGTTCTTGTGAAAACATGACGTCCAGAAATCACACATATTTCCCATACAACGTTCAGTTGTGAAACTGAAAAATTAAAACCGGTGAAGTCCTAAATTTAGTGAACAGATTTTGGTTTCAGTCAGTAGGTTAACTTGCACTTCGAATGATGTTGGAAATTCTCAAAGCTCTACAGCCAAATGATAAAGGTTGCCGTTTTTGACGACAGATAACACCTTTAAACTTGTCCACTCTGTTGGAATTACTATCTTGCCGGCAATATCCTTGTTTCTTTTCCATTTGGTTTGGCCAACTAAATTTCACCAATGTGTAGATTTTCCTTCAAACTGTAATAGAAAAAAAGTTTAAAATTTGAGACAATCTTAACTTTAAAGGCCTTCCAAATTTCTGAAAGAAATGAGTGGCTCTGGCGAGCCACAATATTGTGTTATTTAAATAAAGTACATAATATCTACAAGCTACAAACTGCCACGTTTATATTTGTTTTAAGTTGCCACGTGTATCCATCCTTGGAACTTAACTAATCGGGAATATTTTTACATGTTTGTTGGCGGCCTGTATAGTTAAAACAAATACAGACAGCCAAAGAAGATGAAAAAACAGTCATCTGCAGCTGTCTACATGTGTACAAGGTAGGATTATCCCTTCTAATCGCAGAAGACTTATTTGCTGCCATACGCCAAGTCTGACAACTTACAACTTCTACCAGTTGGTATTAAACATTTAAAACCGAGGCCGCTTTTCCGACACAGGAACGCGGTACGTCAAACGTCCATTAACCCTTTACCCAACATAACGGCCAAAATCGGCCAGCACTATTCTCAAAAATCGCCAATTAATTTTCATTTTTTCATTTTTTGTCTCAAAAACAAGGTTATGACCCCTCGTCGAGCTCGTTCCAATGAGGGGTCATAACGTATGATTTTGAGACAAAAAAATGAGTCATTCAAGAATTCTTTTTGCAAGTGTCGTCTGCTTTTCATGTTAGGTAAAGGGTTAAAAAGGATGATCGCTAAGTTAAAGTGAAGGGTAGACCAATCAATAGTTTCAGCGTGAAGCCCGGAGGCTGCACGTTGAAAATTGGTGTACCCAGAATAATAAATATGGACTCTTCTAATCGCTTCCATTAATCTGACATGGAAGATACCAGTGTTCAGAAAGTTAAAACCAAAACATGTCCAAGAACAGGAAGATTAATTACGTAATAATTTTTAAAGCCTTGGGTTATTTATATTTATTGGTGTTTAAGGACATATATTTCTGCACAATTGCTAATCATGACCACGACCGTTTTTTACGGGTGGATGAAGCCGGAGTACCCGGATAGAACCACCGAGCAACGGCGAGCAACTGTCAGCTCCCCAACATACTAACTCCACACAAGCAGGGTTAGCATTGGTTGAAGACAGGTGCACCATCGACGTGCAGTACGCTTTAGTACACCGCGTCACCGTGCCCCCACGTGGTCAATGGGGGTGAAGTGTCTTGCCCAAGGACACAGCGCGGTTACCGCAGGTGGGATTCGAACCGAGGACCTCTCGACTTGCAGCCTGCACCTCTACCAACTGAGCCACCGCGCCCCAAAGCCTCGGGTTGCCGGTGAATTAGTTTATTTACAATGCATATGATTTGAATATTATCCCAATACATAATTGGCGCGTTGCATTTTGACAGGTTTTGCAGCTTCCTCAAACGTTAGGAAATTTTCTACACAACGAAGTGATCGGTCAAATTTCAGGTGATATTGGATTAACATACCTACCATCTGTTAGTCCATTTATTGGTCTTTTACATCACATCAGCAGCCAAGACTATATCGTGGCGATATTTATTTATTTATTTATTTATTGGTGTTTAAGGTCACATACTTATGCACAATGGCTAATCGTGACCGTGACAGTTTTACGGGTGGAGGAAGCCGGAGTACCCGGAGAGAACCACCGAGCAACGACGAGCAGCTGTCAGCTCTCCAACATCGTAACTCTGAACTCTGCACCGCAGCACAGGCAGGGTTAGATTGGTTGAAGACATGCGCACCATCGACGTGCAGTACGCCTCAGTACACAGCGTCATCGTGCCCCCATGTAGGCAATCGGGGTGAAGTGTCTTGCCCAAGGACACAACGCGGTTGCCGCAGGTGGGATACGAACCGAGGACCTCTCGGCTTGCAGCTGGCACCTCTACCAACTGAGCCACCGCGCCCCTATCGTGGCGATAAAAAGTATGGATGTTTTTTTTAAAAAGGTAATTATCGGCCACGAAGTAAATAAAAAACAAGTTGATAAAATATGAAAGAATAAAAATATGATGAACACGGTAATGAGAAAATGAAACCAATTGTTTTAATAATGCAAGGAAAGTCGGCTGATGAAACATTGTCACCATCTTTAGAGATATCTGTATAAAGCCCTGTATAAGCACTATAAATTTAGATTTTCTTTCTGCATATTTCTGTTTGAATTGCAGCTAGTGTGTCTCAGAAGTTTTGCAGAAAGCTAGATCCAAAATGACAGTTGATTTCCTTAGATGCCAAGGAGGAGTCTCTTTCACAGAACCTGATTCAAGCGTGACCGATTGCATATTTACATACAATGATAGCTGGGTTCGATGGATAAGACAACAGTTTTGATACATATTGGAGTGATAGGTTGATCATGCGCTTCTTGAGAGAAGGCTCCCCAGCCTCAAGCATTGAATCTATTTGCGATGTTCTGACAGCGCCAATGCTATTTCTTACACCACCATTATGAATGGCATCAAGTGGATTGAGGTGTGACTTTCTCCCAGAACCGTAAACCACGCGACCGTAATCCAATTTTGATCTAACAAGTGGTCTATACAGATGGGGGAACATTTTTTTTGGTTTCGGTCAGCACCCCAGTCAGTGCTACCAACTACCTTCCGGAGGTTCAGTGCCCTTTTACATCAGTTTTACATCAGCTGTACTATGTGGGAAGTGAAATTCAGTTTATCAAACAATAAACCAAAGAATTTCACCATGTTAACTTTAATAGTACTCACATCTATTTTGAATTAATGATCAAGGTGGTGCTTCCGAAGCTTACAGAAATGAAGAGTTTCTTTTAGATTTCGAAAATTTGAAATCATTTTTACAGGCCATTTCTGAATTCTGTTTAAACACAGCTGAAGTTTGAGCTCGATGGCATTCATATTTTTGCTGCAAAAGAAAATTAAAAAAATCAACATACAATGAAGAATCTACCATATTCTCAGTTGCGTCGATGATACTATTGATCGTGACTGAAAAGAGGGTAACTGATAAAATACTACCCTGACGAACCCACAACTCCTGTCTGTGTAGATCTAATAACGTTGACCAATCACGAACCTGAAATTATCGGTCCTTCACAAAATACGCCCTCTCAACCCCATGTTAAAATTTTTTTTTAAAATACCATACGTCCACGTATCATATGCCTTTTCAAGGTCAAAGAAGATGGCGACCTCATGTTCTTTTCCAGCAAAGTACTTTCTAATAAACGTTTCTTGTGTGACCAAATAAACAGTACTTCTGTTTCCTGAAACCACACTGAACATTCGCAAGTTGATTGTTCGATTCCAGAAACCAGACAGGTCTATCATTGATCATCCTTTCCTGGTTTTACAGACAACTTAAGGCAATAGGCCTATAATTGCTTGGGTTGATGCGATGTTTATCAGGCTTTGAAACAGGCCTGCAACCATGGGAGCATCCCCCGGAAAAATTTCCGCCCCCCCCCCGCCCCTGACTGGTGACCAAATGCCGATAGCTTGGTTTCGCCCGGCGAGTTCACGATTTCACATCTTAGTCACATACATCCCCTATTTCTGGATTCGATCTACTCCCGTGATTTGAAAATACCTTAGCTTTATTCTCTCAGCATGCAACCAGGACATTTCTAAAACAACTGCAAACCTCACAAGTGACGAGGTTATTTTCGTTAGGCCTAATTAGTTATTGTGGTTTCATGACACTTTCAACGACCAGTGTAATGTTATGTCGGTGACAGGTTTACGGATGGAGGAAGACAGTCCCCAGAGAGAACCACCTAGTAACGATGAACACCTACCAGCTACCCAACATCATAATTTCACCCTGCAGCACTGGCAAGGTTGGAGCGATTGACAACAGAAGCAAGTCGATAGCTGTTTATATACCACAATAAACAGTCGTCGTGCCCCGTGTGTGCACTGGGATGAAATGCCTTGTCCATTATACAATGAGCGTCGCTCTCATGGCTTCACTAGCTTGAACTCAGAACCTCGAGCACAAAAGTCAAGCCGTCTATCAGTGATTCACCACCACCCCTAAATTTATCATAACAGTATCCTCAATGGAATTAACTCGAAATGAGGATGACCTTCATGCTATCATATTTTACCAATTGAGAATGTTGGTTTTCCTTTACAAATGTTCGAGCATTTTGGAGCAAGTGTGCCTTCGAAGACTGAAATTTGTCCGGGTCGGGACAGCATCCTCAAAACGCTTACCCTCTTTGGGACGCATTTTTTCTCACTACCGGTACTATAACACCCAAATCATGGAGGTCTGAGTGTTATGTTAGTGAGCCAATTTTAAGCTATCACCCAAAAAAGCCACGGCTTCCGTGTTTCCTAGGCTGCACATATTACATTCCGTTTCTATCTAACAATCTTTTTAATGCCCCCCCCCCCCGCAGTTCTAGTGATTTCGATCTGACCCTGAACAACAGTGACCCCAAGCGAACCACCAAGATAACGTTCAAGAGCGGGTGCCTCTTTCTTAGCCTGTCAAATAAGCTTTTAGATTTAACACCCACCCTCTTATTCCCATTACAATCCTCAAATTATATAAAAAACTCGCCGACTGATACTGTTTTAAACTCCTAATATTTGCCCTTCAAATTGATGATTTTCGACCATTTCAAGGGAAAATGCAGGACTGAGTAGTGAGCCATGGTACGTGGGAATGCCACCGATTGACCACTTAAATTGCAGCTACAATTTAGCATGACCAATAAAAGCACAGGCGCTAAATTGTAGCTACAATTTAATAACTAAAAACGGCGTGAAGCTAATAGGCTTCCGCAACACGTTGAAAATATTGGTCTACTCACACATTTTGGGAAAAATTTAAAGGCCTGACGCAATTCCAAACAATGAGCTACCAATTTATGTTGGATTCCAATGTCAGACAGTCCTTAAGGAATGCGGTGCTATTATAGGATGTTTGTTATTTGAGGTCCCCTGAAAGCATTAATATTTTTACGTAATTAGTTGAACTAGGCCGGGTAATCAAAGCTACAGCTGTGGTGAGCCTTTAATCATAAGCATTAAGTTTACAAACATGCCAAACAGTATTGTAATGTCATCAAATATTTGGTCAAATCAGTTTTCGGTTGAGAAACAAAGAATAAATATTTATTGTTTTTCGATTCAATCGGATGGAATATTTCAGTTGGTCGGAAAGCAAACCGTATGTTCGCATTTCCGACCAACTTAAATACTGCAGACAAGTGAATCTAAATATATATGGACTGTTTAACTCTTTTGGCGCGACAGGCGACTCAAGTCGACAGACGGCAGACCGCGGAAAGGTACTGCAGTAGTCATTTTAGCCAACTGTGCGTGTCCATTTCCAACTGCTTTTAACCCTTTACCCAACGCAGACGATATTAAAATTTATTATTTTAAATATCATTTTTTTTTTTAAAAACTTCAAAACCATATCATGTGACATGATATAGTTTTGTTGAAGTTTTTTGAAACTTCAACCCTTTACCCAACGGCCGATTCGTTGGGTAAAGGGTTGAAAAAACATACGTATTCCTATGTTTCATGCACCATTTATGTCCTGTCCATGAACAACGATAAAGTCCCTTGAAAGTATAAAGGTGCCATCTAAATATATACAGGAAATCATTTGAAAAACTGTCAACGAAATCATAACATCTTTTAAAATAATAACATTTTAGTCTAACAACCTATACTTTTTGTAAAATTCCTGATGAATATTAGGCTCTAAGAATTCTGTTTCTCGGATTATTCCGCGCCAATAGAGTAGAGAGACTGGTTCCAGATCATAACGGCGTCCAATTCCTCTCAGAATTTGATTGGTGGCTCAAGAGATTGGCTGAATTCCCGCCGCAACAGGTAAATGCAATAGAATATAGCCATGTTAAATCAGATTTACTTGGTACTGTTTAATCTAATATTCGTTCATTTAACGACATTGACGCTCACGCTACACATTATTTATTGGTGTTTAAGGTCACATTTTGCACAATGGCTGATCATGACCACAACATGAGTATCAACTCAAGACCAGGGGTGAGCGTTAATAAGCCATGTTGCCCATTTTAGAGAGGGTTTGCACTTCCCAAGCATTAGTGACTGGGTCCTATTTTACCAGTAAAACAGCTATACAAGTATAACGACACGTGTAGTCAATTGATATTTATTCTGCCCACCTGACGAATCACTACTTATACAGGCAATACAGATTAACCATCAAGCACCGCTCCACGCCTCGGGTTCAACCATAGGAAGTTTGTTCGTTTATTGAAATTAAAAGTTATATACTTGTCGATTTGATAGTTTAATGAAGGCAGCCATTTTAAGGAAGCAAATCAAGATAATTTGTCTAATTGTCTGGGGCAATTAAAATTTGAGGACCGCTGGATTGCTTTGAAGTTTATCCTTCACCTTCAAACAGAAGGTCCTCTAGACGGCGCGGAATGTTAACAGGTCTGAGCAGGTTGGTCCATGATCTGACAAGACAGAGGGTCTACAAGAATGATGTTGCAGGTTGCTCGTTTGATTTTCTGAAGGGCCGGAAGTATCAACGGAGTCGGAGGAATGGCATAGCCTATGACTCCGTTCGCCGAAATGGACAGAACGCCTATTGCAAAAGCTAACTGATCTGGGCACGGAGAGATGAACGTCTGAAGCCTTTTGTTCCATCTTGTCGCAAAAAGATCTATCATACGACGTTCTAGTCAGGCCGCCAAATGCCAAAGTCGCCCAACCTTAAAGTTGCGTCGAAGGTTTTTTTTCTGGGGCTGATGTTTCTGATAGAGGGACATGTGATTCAGAGAAAAACAAGTTTACTGACAGCATTGGGGGCTCGGTGGCGTTGCGGTAACAGGTTCTCGTCAGATCACCGAGGTTAAGCAACGTCGAGCCCGGTTAGTCCTCGGAAGGGTGACCATCTGAGCGATCGATTCGGACTCCCTCGTTGTGTCCTTGGGAAAGGCAGTTTACCCCGATTGTCCACATGGGAGCACGATGACGCCGTGTACTAAGGCGTACTGCACGTCGATGGTGCGCATGTCAACCAATCTAACCCTGCCTGTGCTGCAGTGCAGAGTTACGATGTTGGGGAGCTGACAGTTGCTCGTCGTTGCTCGGTGGTTCTCTCCGGGTACTCCGGCTTCCTCCACCCGTAAAACTGTCACGGTCATGATTAGCTATTGTGCACAAGTATGTGACCTTAAACACCAATAAATAATAATACTGACAGCATTGAACAGTGAGATATTCGTCGCAGCAGAAAAGGGGTGCCCAATTTCAATTCGCATAGCTAGCACAGGTGTTGAAATTCTCATAATCATAATCAGCATTTACAAGAAAAGTTCTAGATGTTTTACCCGTCTAGACACAAATGGCATTCAATACATAAATAAGCGCATGATCGCCAAAAAACTGCTATTTTGTTTTGAAAACAAATGTTTTATGAACAGCATTTAAGAAGTCTGAAATGTTTGACTGTTGACTATCACTTGGATGGTGTTAGTTATAACGGGTCTATTTCTCACGCAAAATGATTATTCCCGTCGCTCCCAATTCTTTGTCAGTCAGCAATGTGAACTCGAAGGGCCACAGAGACCGATTTTGCATTCTTCAGTGATGTTCTGCAAAAGGAAAGTTGTCCAGAATTTATTGGCAGAACAACAAGTAAATTATTCGAGAAAAACTTTTAATGCTCGGAAGATCTGTTCTCATTATTGGAAGATTTGAGCGATGCATGCCGAACAACGAAAATGTGGGTGGATGCTTTTCTTCTGAAGCCGGTTTTCCTCATGTTGTATGTTCGTGCTAAACGGAAAGGGGACTGGCCCATTCACCATGCGCGAAGTATGTTGCCATACTTTTTCGCATCCGGACATATGAACTGCACGAGGTATGGCCTGTACTACCGCCGCTAATTGAAAATGGTAAACCTAATTGTTGGCCCATTTCATGAGAGATGAACAAAGTTATGAGACATTCCTGATCTTTGGAACGGGTAATGGAGTGAACGTGAGATATGGCCACGGTAAGTCGGGTATTGAAGTCATTACTCTCAAAGCAAACTCTTAAGGTACGGTTTCTAAGTTTGTAAATAATGCTACCTTAAACATGGATATTTTAACCCTTTACCTAACATGAAAAGCAGACGACACTTGCAAAAAAGATTCTTGAATAACTAATTTTTCTCATTTTTTTTGTCTCAAAAACATAGGTTATGACCCCTCATTGGAACGAGCTCAACGAGCTCGTTCCAATGAGGGGTCATCACCTATGTTTTTGAGACAAAAAAATGAAAAAAAATAATGAAAATTGGCGATTTTTGAGAATAGCGTTGGCCGGTGTTAGCCGTTACGTTGGGTAAAGGGTTAAACTGGTCAGGGCTGCCAGACGCTCAGTAAACTTTTTCGTAGTCAGATATTCCTCATACACGTTCCATCGTGAAAAAAAACGCTACATTGAGATTCAGGGCCCTTGCGACCGGACTATTCCCACAGGTTTCCAATAACCGGAAAAAGGTATTGAGAGTCCATTCTGATGGAAGAATACGTCCGTGGATTGAGTCCGCGATCATATTTATCCAACCTAGAATGTGGCGGATTTAGATCCTTAGTGAACGAAAGAATCTTTTCTGTTGGACTGAATATTGGAAAGAAAGGAGTGGGTCCGCAGATAAACAATTGCCGAGTTGTCTGGAAGAATCTGAATGAGAGTTTGTAAGGTTACTTTTCCCGTGGAAGAGATTTAGAATTGCCAACATCTCCCTTTGATTGTTGTGTAGAAAGGACCTGATGACCATGGCAATTCAGGACAAAGATAACACCCCCATCCTTTACCGTTTGGGATTGACACTAGTGTCGATGACGGGGGAGGGGGGGGGGGGTTAAGAAACGGCATCCCATGCATCATCCACTCCTCGTTTATCCAAACTGTATTTTCCCCTTGATAGTTGGAGAAGGCAAATTACGTGATCCAGGCTGCTGACCAGAGCCTTCCAGTTTTCTATGAAGGAAAACTGGAGAGGACGGGTGAAGAGACATCCGAGCGGAATCAAGTCTGTTGCTGCTCTGCGCAGACCCAGAGGTCCAATGAGTCCCTTCTTAGTCAATGTTCTCGCTTAATAAAATAGAGGAAGAATGTTCGTCTGAGACGAGTTCTAGCCAGGGTTAGACGGACAAGATTCCGAGGAGTCAAATTCCATCCCCAGATGCTGAAGGTGACTGAAGGGTTAAGATCAGACTTCTGTATGCTGAAACCCCAGTGACTGCTAAAAGCTACTGGACATCATGAAAGTGTATTTCGAGGATATCGTTCAGATAAGCCGAAGTAAGAACCGTCGAATGAGCTCTGAAGTGAGACAAGACAGAGTCCATAATCCACATGAACGCCCATGAAGCAAGGTTTAATCGGAAGCACATTGCTCGGAACTGGTAAAGCTTGCCGTTTGCGGCAGTCCTCAGGTTCTTCATGAACTAAGGATAAATCACATGAAAAAATTCATTCTTTAGGTAGATGCTTGCCGCAAAATCATTCACTTGAATGCTCTTCCTTGACTACCGTATAGCTTCCATATAAAACTTCGGAGCGAGAATGAGCTTGTTGAACCACTTTAGGTCTACGACCAGTCGGTAGGAACCGCCTGGCTTCGGCACCAGGACGATTCTTAAAAAGATCCTCGAGGCAATATATTTTCTACAACCTCTATTAACTTCTTGGAGATCATCAAGTTTCGAGAACGCAGTTCGTGTTAGTGGTCAGAAGGACGATTTGTAGATATGGGAATTCTTGACAAAGGAGGTTTACTTCTGAAAGGAAGAATTCCTATTGAATAACTTGTAGGACCCACAGATCTTTGTAATTTTCTTTCACTTTTTCGGAAATTGGGAAAGCATTCCCTCGACTGATAGACAATAAAGGCTGAAAACTTTATCTTGAACCACCTTGAGGCTTTCGACAGGAGAAACTTCATTTTCCACTAGTTGACTTGCCTCTCCGACTGTACTCGTACCTCGCGATTTCTTCGTTCCAGAATACCTCGGTTTCTTGGAACGGGAATAATTGGAGCAATCTGAAGAAGAATAAGACTACGTTTGTCTTGTCTGCTAACCTAGTAGTGTACAGAGGTGTCATGGTCATTAAAGAGAGAAGATCCCGACAGAGAAGTTTGCCCCAGAAGTTTTAAGAGACTTGTCTTATTTGAACGCCAAGAATAAGGCATTCCCGTCTATTCAGCTCCAGGTTGCCCACGGTCTGAGTTACTGTGTGGGTGGAAGTCATAATGGAGCCAGAGCACTCAGTGACGAAAATAGGTCTTCAAATTCATCTTTGTGCAGTCGTTTCTCCAGAGCACGAGTAATGATCGGCAAAGAATAGAACACTCCGTAAGCCCCAAGAAGATTGAATAGTCTCATCCAAAGGCGGCGAAGGAATCTTACTTTGAGACGGCAACTGGATTGTGAAGATCGTGAAACTTTCTTACCAACGGAAGCCGTGTAGGCTAAGTGGATGGATCGACAGTCCTGGAGAACTTGGATGCACCAAACGGTAAAGCTGAATCCTTTTGAGATAAGAATTAAGCAGTATCGGCTTTCTGTAAAAACGTATTAGTTCTTTTGAAAGCCTCTAGCAACTCGTGATACTGAATCAAGAAAGACAATAGCCTTTCTTGCGACAATAAACAAGGTTTAAAGAGTATCGAGTGATTAGGAACAATAACTGGAAAGAACTAATGAATAAAATGCATTGCGTGCATGTATTGCGTTAATAGAGATGGACAGCTGTAGTCATCCGAGGAGTCTTCAAGCACAGAGCGGGGTGACCCTTATCTCGGTCACACGAGCGTTCTGATCGGGAATCAGTAATGTGCAGCAGTCTAACCCTTGACCTAACATGAAAAAAACGACACTTGCAAATAATTTTTTTTTAACTATTTTTTTCATTTTTGTCCCCAAAACATAGGTTATTTCTCCTCTTTGGTACGAGCTCAACAAGCTCGTTCCAAAGAGGAGTCATAACCTATGTTTTTGAGACAAAAAAATAAACAAAATATTGAAAATTGGTGATTTTTGTGAATAGTGCTGGCCGATTTTGACCGTTACGTTAGGTAAAGGGTTAAAGAGTTATATTGCTCTGAAGGCTCATTTGGAGTAGACAACACATGCGCGAGCAAATCTAAAGTCTTTGCAAAAGTTTTCACCGACTCAGTTCCGACGTAAGGGGCGATAATGCCGTGTAGACAAAGATCTTCGTGAAGATCCGGGAAGGCGACGTTTTCCTGAAAGATGTGAACAACAAGTGTCGATGTGTGAATCTATTCCTTTCATACGAAGATAGACGATCCGAATAGTGAAGATATCTGTGTGAACGATGACTTCAACGGTCGGACTTTTTTTCCAGGTGAATGTCTGCGACGTCTATGTTGATCCGCAGCCGAGTAAGGAACCATGGTTTGCATTTCCTTTGGACGGAATGCTAAAGAGGACGGAGTGATGAAGGTGCTTCTAGTAATTCCGGTCGATCCACTTGACGTCAAGGTCTGAATTACAGGGAGGGGGGGGGGGGGGGGGTACGTGTTCTCTCCTGTTTGCGTGACAGTATTGAGGGTTGCCGCGAGCAGACCTATGCAGGATGTCCCTACCACTGAGCTGGCATCAGTCAAAGAAACAGCAATCCTTAACCCCAAGACTGTCACCGATGACCTATTGTTTACGAGCACCTTCGATGCCAGCTCTTAAACTGATAAAGCTTCCGAGGCTAGCCACGTGTCAGCCGAAAGAAAAAAACATCTGATGAAGACGATGTATGCATCAATGATTGTTCTGATAATACCGGAATTGAAGTAAAATGAGAAACATTCTTGGGAAAAAGACCAGGCATATTCTTCGGATCTTAGCCTAAAGCAAACAGTTGACACTTTAGCCAAATATTTCTTCTATTTATCACACCCATCACAAGTATTTTGTCTTTTACATCCGGTGCGGGGCAGGTGCGATGAATGCTCACCGCTTGACTTATTGGTTAAACACTGAGCAAAAAGGTCATTTTTCCGAAAATTCGGATGCACGAATTTAGGGAATAAGAACAAAATGCTATATTCAGCAAAAAAAATAAGTTTGATTAAAAACTACTTTTAATCAGAACTCAATACACGAATACTCAATTTCTGAATCAAAACCAATTTTGAGGTCTGAATACGAAGTGACTAAAAACCGCATGGAATATGCATATAGCCCAAGTGTTGTCAGTACCATACTAAACGCATAATTAACCTCGGCAAGGCATAAAATGTAGAAAAGACAATGAAATATGCCTAAAACAATAAACGGCTGCAGATGTGATACAAAACGTCTAAAAACGGGTGGTATTTTAACCCTCTGCACTCTGATGTCAAAATAATTAAGTTTTTGGCAGAAAGTTTTTCCCACAACGCAACAGAATTTTAAAAAATTGTATCGGTTGACAGAGCCCATTGAGCTGTCAAACAAGAAATAAGTTTTTTAAAATTTTCAGCCTGTATGGGCAATATGGAGTCGGCGATGAAAAATTTGAACTACTACCCGAGCGCTAGGAGTTAAACATCGGCGAACATACCCGAAGTTGACAAAAGATCAGACATAATACAAAATTACGTACAAGTAATCAACAATGACGCAAAATAGTGCCGTAATAAATAAGGAAAACGTGAAATAGCTCTTAAGCCTTATTAGGGCAGAACTGTAATGACGCGCAGATCGTCAATTTGCAATACGGCAACAACGAAACTTATCAGTTACGCAGAGAGCGGGCCTGTAAGTGCTGAATATATATTAGTCAATTCAGAGAATATATATCTCAATATCAAAAATATAGATAAGTATGTAGGCTAATTACCACAACACGGAATCCAAGTGCGCCCGCAATTAAATTTTTTAATTGGAAGGTACCACATCTGCGTAAATCTGTTCAAGCGAAGATAAACGGGAAACCAGTAAGTATAACCAAACAGGCAAAAAACGATACACCTAGACCCCAATTCGATGGGGCACCCAACTATTGGTGTCATTGGGATTAATTTTGTAAAAAAAAATATTCTTAAAGCCAAAATACGTCGAAGCGGCTTGGGAGTGGATGGGAAGGATACATTAAGCAGACAAAACAATTTTTTAAAGAAAAAAGTTAAGCAACACACCCTCCCCCCCCCCCCCCCCCCCTGAATATTTTACGATGGTCAATGTATTGACTGATATCGGTAAAGTACTCTCAAAGTAAGCTTCAAATACCGAATGTTATCTTGAAAGAACATTCAGGCTATACGACAATAGTTTCTATACTGCTAATCGTCGCATCCGCTGCAATGTTACAGTCGCAATTCCTGATGCAAAGCTGCTTCCAATTCTCGCAGAGTTTGTGGGAGCGCGGTGACACAGGAGGTAGAGATACGGGCTGCAAACCGAGAGGTCCTCTGTTCGAATCCCACCTGTTGCAACCGCGTTGTGTCCCTGGGCAAGACACGTGATCCCCAATGTCCACGCGGGAGCACGGTGGCGTTGTGTTCAAACAGTGCTAACCCGGCCCGTGAGGAGTTAGTACGTTTGGGTGTCTAACAGTTGCTAGCCGTTGGTCGAGGGTTATCTCAAAGTACTTCTGCTTCCTTCACCCGTAAAATTGCCCAACACGAGGTGACCCCGGCTATCGAAAGTGTCGTTAAACTCCAATAAATACTGGAGATTCGAGTGCTTGTGTTCGACGCTCCAGAATGTACCAAATATGCTCCAGTTGATTCAGATCAGGACTCATGGTAGACCAAGGAATGGTAATCAATGCAGTGCTGTGTATTAAAAATGCTAACCACCAAGGTCAAACGTACTCCTTGGTGATGATCTTAGACTTTTAATGGCCCCTCTGGACCTTAATATGGCTTTTCCGCGGGTCGTTCCTGGCTGTTCTCATGTAGAGCCTTCGATTTGGTAGCCACATGCACTTTCAGAATACTGTGGAACGGCTGTCGTCGCACATGCCTAAGACGTACCCTGTTTTCACATTTATGATGTCACAGTGGGTCGTTCTGACGGTGGACGGTCCTTAACCCTTTACCCAAGGAATCGCCCGCATAATATGCAATTTCACCTGTTGAAAAAATATTTCTCAAAAATTTTCAACAAAACCGTATCATGTGACCCCTCGTTGGAACGAGCTCGACGAGTTCGTTCCAACGAGGGGTCACATATGGTTTTGTTGAAATTTTTTTTGAAAAATTTGAAATATTTAAAATGAATTTTGATATCGTTGCATTGGCTAAAGGGTTAATCTCATTGGTTTGCATGTCGAGTTGACGACAGATTGCTTTAAAGGCCATACCGGTAAAATGCATACCAATATATTTATTTATTTATTTATTTATTTATTGGTGTTTAAGGTCATATATTTTTGCACAATGGCTAATCATGACCATGACAGTTTTACGGGTGGAGGAAGCAGGAGTACCCGGAGCAACGGCGAGCAACTGTCAGCTCCCCAACATACTAACTCGGCACAAGCAGGGTTAGCATTGGTTGAAGACAGGTGCACTATCAACGTGCAGTATGCTTTTAGTACACAGCGTCACCGTGCCCCCACATGGGCAATGGGGGTGAAGTGTCTTTCCCAAGGACACAACGCCGTTGTCGCAGGTGGGATTCGAACCAAGGACCTCTCGGCTTTCAGCCTGCACCTCTACCTGCTGTGCCACCGCGCCCCCAAATGCATACAAATAGTTTGCCATCTTTGTGCAGGTCATTCTTCTACATGTCAGGGTGACAGATACCGATTTTACATTCAAAATAGGCACTATGAATACCAAATTTTGAGTCATGCACAAACTATTTTGGAACATTCTTTGGTTGCATTGTGCACGTGATTTCCGGAAACCATTTGTGGGACACATTCAATCTTACACGTTCACAACCATTTGTTGGATCATCAATATAGTCATACATATAATGAGCAACAGACTTTCAGCTAACAGTGGAATGTTATTTATTATATTTGGGGGTGCTTATCGTTTTTCTTTGTGTATATTTTCTGACGAATGGCAAATGTTCACGGATTAATCCGAAAATTAGTGACAATATTTAAGCAATTAAATCAATTTTTGAAGTCATGAAGAAACCAATCTTTCTCCCTGCCTCCTTCCTGATAATGTATCTTCAACATGATCCTCCTCTTTGAACCAATGTTTGAAGCCAGGTAAACAAATGTCAAAGCCAAGAAAATAAGACTTTACACCAGACCAAACAAAAGAATGGTTATTGGCAGAAATTAATGGTACTGTCTTGGCTTCCGGAGGACTGTACAGTAATCTAGTTTTTTGGGTTTTGTTTTTTGTGTCTTGGCTTATTTTTGGGTGTGTGTAGGTTCAAAATTAAGCGTTTGACCACAATGTTCACGAATGGAGTGCCAGCATGTAGGCTGGTGATAATGGTGGATAAATACAAACTGTATACCCTTTTCCACCTGGCTACTGAAGTCCAATCTATAATTAGGCGATAACGAATTAAAAATATTACAGTAATCCATCTGTAAAAGTAACTCAGAATTAACCAAATAAATTTTAAACTAAATATTGATGGGCGTCGACAAAATACTTATTTTCACTTAAATACAAGACCATTGGACAAACCATATGCATTTGACCACACTGCTTTAATTTACAAGCGTGCGGAACAGAATATTGTTGAGATCGGTTCAGTTGTCCCGATGCAGCACATTCAACATTAAGATTAGGCTACTTCTTGAAGTAATCTGAGGGGAATGATTTGCCCATATTTGACAGAAAAGGCCAAATTATTTCAAGCCACATTTTAAACGTCAATATCTTGAAGTAATGAACGGGATGTATTTTAACCTGGACTTGTGAAACGTAGATTAGGAGAAACCATGTCTTCTCTGCGGAAGTTGTTTGTTCAAAAGGCCGATTTTAAAAAATCTAAAATTTACCAAACAGTTCATTTTTGCCGGCTGTCAATGTTTGTGTCTATATTCAAAGTCGAAGCTTAAAACCGGACAGTTCCCGTGGAAAGATGGTCGAAATGCAGGCCTTCTGATGTCCACATTCTAGTCCTATCGGGCAAACCAGACAGACGGAACATACTAATAAATGACAATGATTCGTCATCGTCAAAATAGCCAGTATGAATGAAGACATGAGAACCGAGGCTAGATTGTCTTTCTAAGCTGCGCACGTTTATCCGTATCAACAATTGTGTTTACTGACTGGATTGGAAGGGGATACCGTTACAACGCGAGAGGGACTATTTGTGGTGCACTGTTCTTCAATGTTAAACCAAAAGGAACTGGAAGAGCGAAATTGTATGTCCACAACCAATCTACAAACGTTTACGGTGATGCGAACTTTTAAACTCACTTTCGTTTCTTGCGTGCAATGGCAGCTTCGCTCAACGAGCATAATCCACTTAATGGTAACATTTCATCCTCTCAACTGATCTTTTCCAACTGGTGAAATATGTGTCGAGATATTTTTGTATTCGGCAATCCCTGACTCCTCTCTCAGACTGTGCACCAAACGACTGCATATCTGAAATTCATCAACTTGACTTCTTCAAGAAAAACAAGTATCAAAATATGACAATTACACTAAAAATTTACTTTTTAATCCTTTACCTGACATGAAAAGCAAACGACACTTGCAAACAAAATTCTTGAATAACTAATGTTTTTCATTTTTTGTCTCAAAAACGTAGGTTATGACCCCTCGTTGGAACGAGCTCAACGAGCTCGTTCCAACGAGGGGTCATAACCTATGTTTTTGAGACAAAAAATGAAAAAATAATGAAAATTGTCGATTTTTGAGAATAGCGCTGGCCGGTTTTGGCCGTTACGGTAAAGGCTCCGGTATTCAGTTGAATTGAAGATTGTCTGAAATGAGCCAAATGCAAATATTTAGTTACCTTGAAAGTCAAGAGCCAAATGTGGTTAAATCCATCGGATTGGAAACCAATTCCACACCAATTATTTAGTTTATTGCATACAATGCACAATTTTCTACGAAGCAATATCAGACCGTCTTTGGGAGTGATCTGGAGTGGGTTCAGGGAGGGTACTCATGGGAAACCCAAAGCAAAGAGGAGTTAAAGACTTGATACACTTAATTGTTCAGACCTCTGGGACCCATACAAGTGCCTCATCCTTCGAAGGAGGAGTACAATAGCTCAAGTTCTTCCAACTCATGGACCGAATGCACCGAATTTCTATGTACGGTCAACTGGTTATGAGCAAAGTCTCGTCGTATGTAGTTATGCATTAATAGGTATGGGGTGTCGTGAATAAACAGAATGCGGGTATTTTATCAATAACAATGTGGAATTGCCTAGAATTTGAAGCTGCAAAGGAACGATTTTTTTTCATTTAACCTGAAACTGTTCCGCTCTTATTTTTATCTGCGTCGCCAGCGGCAGAGCAGGTCTAGTAACCACTCGACTCCGTCCGTCAGTCCGTCCGAAACACTTTTTCCGTCAAGCTTTTCTTGGCTTCTATGAAAGGGAATTATTTTATATTTGGTCTGCTGCTTCATAATTATGAGTTGTATCGTGTGAGCAATTTTCAGATCTGCCGTGCAGCTACTTCCTGTTTGCCGATACTTTGAAAGTTTACTGTACCCACAGAACATGGTGAAATTGTTCGTCAAACTTTTCTCGGCTTCTATGCAAGGGATTGATTTTATATTTCATCTGGAGCCTGATAATGATCAGTTGTATCGTGTATGCAATTTTCAGATCTGCCGTGCAGCCACTTCCTGTTTACCGATTCAATTGCATGCAGCGACGCAGGTCCAGACCCGGTATTGGTCTTGGCTTGTTTTACCAGGAGACTGGTTGTAATTTACATGTTAACGCTTTAACAAACGTAATGACCAAAACCGGCCCGTGCCCTTAAAAAAAAATGACCTTTCAATTTTTTTTTTTTTTTTTTTTTTTTTTTTTTTTTTTTTTTTTTTATTTTTTTTCTCAAAAACACAGCTTATGATCCCTCATTTGAACAAGGTCACATCGCTTTTTCGAATGAGGTATCATAAGCTATGAATTGACGAAAAATGAAAACTTATTCAAGAATTTTGTTTGCAAGTGTCGTCCGCTTTTCGCGTTATGTAAAAGGGTTAAATAGTATCCAAATCAGTGTTATTAGATCCTTGTTTTCAACACTACTCCGTACTGCATTCTATTTTAAATAATGATGCAAAATTAGTTTCTTGTACAATATTTTGTATTGTCTTATGTTTTTATTACTTTCCAATGTGAGATTTACTGGGATTTCCGGGTTTGCTTATAAACGATAATTTCACAAGTTTATTATGCAAAGAACAATTGTGCCATGTATCCGTGCGCGCAAACGACGATATGCCGTTAATGTAATGGGGACTTGAATAGCCATTATTTTCATTTTTTGTCTCAAAAACATTGGTTATGACCCCACATTGGAGCTCGTTCCAATGAGGGGTCATAACCTGTTTTAGAGACAAAAAATAATGAAAATATTAATCTGCGATTTTTGATAAAAGCGCTGGCCGTTTTTGGCCGTTACGTTAGGTAAAGGGTTAAATAATATAATTATCGTTAATAATTAAAAGTAATCGAGTAATCACTTTACTGGACTAGTTACGTGAAATAATTCATTCGAAGCGAGGGACTATATTGTAAAACACTCGTGCGCACACTCGTGTTTGTACAACGTCCCTCACCTCTCATGGCTTATTTCACGTAACCAGTCCAGTCAAGCGTTTACTCTCCATGTAATTGCGCATGTCAAGTACACAGGATTCTGGAAAACCACAGGACGGGGCTGTCTATCCCAAATCATAATGAAACGAGATACCCTGTCACGATTCTGGGTTTGTCAACCCCACAGAAGACAGGGGTTCAATCCATGAAATTTAGTTTGTGGACCAAATCGTGTAAACTCTCGTCCTGGTAAGGAAATGGTACAATGAGTGTAGCACCGAGATCCGAGGAAAGCTAACATTCCAAGAAGAAACGGCCTTTGAACTCATCACATTTCGTATGTGGACAGAATCGCCCCATGCACATCAAAAGTCGGCACAGTTATAGACAGGGAAATTCTGAAAGAATCTGGATTTGTCCGTGGGTCTTAGGCAGCAAATACGACTTGTGGAATTATTGTCTACCGTGCCCAACCTATGACATGTCAGTATAGTACAGACTTTCTGTTATACCCTCTCCATTCCCGAGGCAGGGGCGCACAACGCCCCCTCCCCCCCCCCCCACACACACACCAATGCGCGAGGAAATTTCTAAGACAGGCCGACTTCCAACCGCTGGCCCGCACGTCCTCTAACTTGACCAGGCCCACTGGCACAATGGTGGATCAATCTGTCAGATTCCGAATTGCTTCCAGCTCTAGCTTAGGAAATTAACCCCCTTTTATGGTTCACTGACCCGAAAATGAAACTAGTTTCAGTCAACCGAATAATCATCTCTATTCGGAATGATCAAGCAGTTGCAAATCGCTCTATCAAGTTGTCCCTAGGACTAAACTGATGACGGTTAGGCGATCTGGAGAATTGTAATGACTTTTTTTCTGTGTTGGGCACATGTCTACCGGTATATTTGCCGATCGACCAGTCAGCCATTGCCTCAACACGAGGAAATGCTGAATATGTACTAAATCAGTGGCGAAGAAACTGAAAGTGTGTTTGGGAGGGCTGTGTTTCAATGTTTACCTCAAAAATGACCCCCCTAATTAGAACAAGCTCAACAAAAACTGTTTGAAAAAAATGTTTTAGTTATCCCTGAATGTTTTTTTTTTGTTTTTGATAAGCGTAATCAAACTTAAAATAAATGTTCATTCAAATCTTCCCTTGGTATGTTTTCCTTCCATCAAACTTGACACAAACACTCATCTCCTGAAATGTCTCAAATGCTAGATGGCGAACTTCCGATGCAGGTTTCTAGGAAATTTGTTTCCAATATCTGAATTGAATCGACCATGTAACGTGCGTATGGTATAACGGTACCAACTATTCTCACAGAAAGTATCCAGTGGGAAAATGTTTAGTTACCGTTGTACCATACACACATCGTCACCTGAGCGCTAGAATGTTCTATGTCCCCTATGGGACATAGAACATTCTAGCACTAGGCGATGACATTACACTTCACATTGATGTCTGTTGAACTCGAGATATTGGAAAGAATTAACTGTTTATTAAGTTATTTGTATGGTGTTTAAGGTCACTATCAATATCTTTTTATATCATGTTCACCTATGTTACTATCTGAAGAGCCCGTATTTTAAATTTTAGCTTTTAACACCACTATCGGTGTAAAGCTTCTGCAGTTAAAACATTTACAATGGGAATCCCATTTCAAATATTTCCACCTATAGTAGTACACGTCGCGATGTTTCCTTCAAACATACGTTCTGCGATACCATCTACGTGCAAAAACTTAGGTTTAAAATACCTGCAATTAAATATTTAATATAAAATTTAATTGTTAATAATTTGACTGAAAAAACAATGTAAATTAAATCAACTTTGACGTTGTGTTTAGCAGTCAATCAAGCATTCACGAGCAACCGGAAGTACAGCCCAGCGCCGCAGATGTAAACAAAACAAACCCATGTTTTTGCAATAGAAAATATCGTTTTTTCTCCATTTTAAGTGACAAAGTCGATTATTTATTAAGAGCATGGTATAAATAAAGCGAATAGGAAATAAGGTCGGTAATCAGATTTAAACCACGAGTTGGATAAGGGTTTTAACAACGAGGATCTGCCTCGTGATTAAAACCCTTATTCAACCAGTGGTTTAATTCTGATCTGCCCGAGTACCTATTTATTATGTATGTAAATATAACAGCGACAGAGAGAAAGCCGTGGTCATGTTTTCCCAATCGTTTATACCTTTTCTACCGACTTTAGATGACTTCCACCCAGGTGTTGTTTCCAGGTGTTATTTTACTAGTGACGCATTCGTTGTTTACCACAGTAAACAAGCTTTGATCGACTTCCCGGGGTTTCCACGCGGGGTGTATGTACGTAAATCTCGTTTTAAATTTTCTCCGTGCCGATCGTTCTTCGCTTTTGTTGTTCAATATATCCAAGTTATTTTGCTAGTGGAACCAAATATTCCAGAATGAAATTCTCTATGGCTAGTCTGAAGTAGAAAATATCTTACGATCACCATTTTTATTGGGATTTAACACTTTCAACAAGCAGTGTCCCCTCGTGTCGAAACGGGGGACCGTTCTATCAAGATTATTTTTTTTGTATACAAAGCAGGTTTTTGTGATAATGTATATGTACCTTGTTAAAAAAAACCCCACAGATTACACTGAGGAACGAGTCAATATATCAGCGGAATTTAAACACTAGTGAAATCCATAATATAATTTGACATAAAGGATTAAACAAACTAAAGCCAAGTGTAAAACAAACCCAAATTAACCAAATAAATTGTAAACAAGTGCTTGTTGGGCATCGACAGAGTTATTTTCATTCATTTACAAGATCATTCGGTAAACTATGTATACTGTCCAAAAAAAGTTAAGCCGTCCTTCTCGCCACCTCCCAATAATACCGGTGGGTATACAGTAAATGGGTGAATTCTCCTGCGAAAACCTGCTTTTTGCAGTAAGGGGAATATGCCTTATTAATGAAGCAAGGGTTTCTAGAGCTTTCTTTTTTATTGAATGAATATTAGGCACCGCTGACGACATCACAACGTTAAAAAACGTCACGTTCAGTTCTTGATGGAACAGCCTCGAGCATATCTAACACCTTAACCCTTTGTCTAACTTGAAAAGCTGACGACACTTGCAAACAAAATTCTTGAATAACTTTTTTTTTTAAATTTTTTCTCTCAAAAACATAGGTTATGACCCCTTGTGGGAACGAGCTCGACGAGCTCGTTCCAACGAGGGGTCATAACCTATGTTTTTGAGACAAAAAATGAAAAAGATTATGAAAATTGGCGATTTTTGAGAATGGTGCTGGCCGGTTTTGAGCGTTACGTTGGGTAAAAGATTAATCGGCGTGGCATGTTCATAACCTTCCGAATTTCTTTCGTTTTGATGTCTCATTTCTTTATGAGCACACGGCAGTGAAGTGGTCGATAGCCAGCAAATATTCACCTGTTTTAAGGATGTATGCCCGATCGATAGAGGAATGCAGAATGTCACAATATGAGCTATTCGTATACCCACAAGAATTATAGGGGGGGGGGGGGGGGGGTGCTTAACTTGTTTTGGACAGAATATTTGACCACAGAGCTTCAGCCCTCGCACTCTGATGATGCAACAATTTTCTCCAGTCACTGTTTTTATCCAGTTAATCTATGAATTTAATCAATATTTGACAGTAATCACTCAGCTCTGTCAAACAAGGTATATTTGATTAAATATCAAACTGCATTATGGTTAATATTTACTGCTGAAAACTTGGGTCATTTTGACTTGAGTGCAAGGGTTCATTTACAAGCTTCCAGAACCGATGATTATTGTTTATTGTTGAGATCTGTTCAGTTATCACCAATCCAGTACAGCATATTAACTCATAGCACTCTGGTAGTATTTCAAAACTTTCGTCAGTGACCTTATTGCCCCTGCAGCATGAACAATTTGACAAATTATATCTTGTTTGACAGAGCTCAATGAGCTCTGTCAAACAACATATTTATTAAATTCTCAGTTGCATTGTGGGAACAATCTGCTGCTGAAAACTTCGGAATTTTGACATCAGTGTTCAGAGAGTTAAACACTTAATGTTACTTTGTCTGATAATTCTTTGTCTATACAGAAAAAAGCGACCATTTCTTGCTAAATTCCAAACATCAATATCTTGCGAGTAATGAACGAAGTAAGCGCGTCATTTTAGCCAAGACTTGTGAAACGCAGATTATGATAATGATTTCGCGGAAAAACAGTTTAAAAGGCGAATTCCAAAAAATTCTAAAATTTACTAATCAGTCCATTTTTTAAGGCTTGTATATGTTTGTGCCCATGCTCAATGCCAAAGCTTATTCCCGAATAATGAGAGTCTAATGCAGACCTTCTGTCCACGTTCTAGTAATATCGTGCAACTCAGATGAAAAGAAAAGAACATGCCTATAATGACAATGTTTCGTCATATAAAGACAATGTTTCGTCATCGTCGAACAAGCAATTATGAAGGATGAAACCAAAGGCTAGCTGGTATTGCCTGGGTACTAATAATTGAGGGTGTATTGATTGGGTGCACACACAGCATTATAACGCTAGTGGGACGACTTCCTGGACATGGTTCCATTTTTAACTTTTAACCCTATAAACACTAGTGTTATTTATTAGGGTTTAACGACACATTAACAACCAAGGTCATATCGTGTCCGACAGTTTTACGGGTGGAGGAAGCCGGGGTACCAGGAGAGAACCGCCGAGCAACGACCAGCAGCAGCCAGCTACCCAACATAACTCCGCACTGCAGCACAGGCAGGGTTAGATTGGTTGAAGACATGTGCACCATCGACGTGCAGTACGCCTTAGTACACGACGTCATCGTGCCCACATGTGGACAATCGGGGTTAAGTGCCTTGACCAAGGACACGAATCGATCGCTCAGACGGTCACTCATCCAATGACGAGAAAAGGTTAACGCAACGCCATCGCGCCCCTAACTCTAGTAGTATCTTCCATGCCAGTTCAATGAGAGCAATTAGACGAGTCCGTATTAAATATTTGGAGTAAGCCAATCATTATCTTCAACGTGCAGCCCCGAGGCTGCGCGTTGAAAATATTGATTGGTCTTTCCCACACGTTTACTGAACAGCCATCCTATTTAATGACATAAGGACGCATTATATTCCTGGCCGGAAAAATATGGCCGCTGGGGTCCAAAGGGTAAAGGGAAGGCGGCGAGATTATATGTCCACACACAATCCACACACGTTTACAGTGATGCAACTCGTGAACTCACTTTCTTTTCTTGTGGGCAATACCAGCTTCACTCAAGGAGTTCGATCCATCTCATGGCCACGTTTCACCATCCTCTCACCTTGTGTTCTATTCCAACAAGTGAAATAAGTGTTGAGATATTGTATTTAGGAACCTTCCAACTGTCGGACAGCGCACCAAACTGTTGCATTTCTGAAATTGACTAACTTGCCTTCTGCAAGAAGAAAGATTAAAATTTGCCAATTACAAAAACATTTTACATTTTTAATTGAACTGCTCATGTGTTCCGTTGAATATTTATTTATTTATTGTTGTTTAAGGTCACATACTTCTGCACAATGGCTAATCATGACCACAACATGGAGATAAAGTCAAGGTCAGTCAATCATTTATACCCCATGTTGCCTATTTTAGAGGACTCGCACCCCAAGCATTAGTGACTGGGTCCTATTTTACCAGTGAAACAGAGCTTGTTTACCACAGTAAACAAGCACTGTTTCACTTCCCGGGGTTCCCACGGGGGGTTCCGTTGAATAGGGGATTGTCGAAAATGTGCCAAACGCCAGTGTTACGTTACCATGAAAGTCGACAGCCACATCGTGAATTTTTTTCAAATTTGGTTAAACCCTTTGGATTGGAAATTAATTCCACACCAATCGTTATTTGGTTCACACTATGCACAATTTTCTAGGTAGCAATTGCGGACAGTCCTTTGGGAGTAATCTTATGTGGGTCCAGCCTCTGGGCAAACGCAAAACAGAACAGGGAAAGACTTTATACGCTGAACTGGTCAGACAATCTTGTAAGGGCCTCATCTTTCAAAGTATGTGGACACCAGCTCAGCAGGTCCTCTCCATCCTCATGGTGAAACGCACCGAACTTGTATACAGGATCTAACGATTATAAGCAGTTTCTCGTCAAGTAGTTATGCGTTAACATATCTGAGGTGTCGTGGCATGTTAAATACAGAATGTGGGCATCGCAACATTTTATTCAATTAATACATTTAAAAAACAAGTGGGCGACCCTTTTATTACCCTAAAGACAGTGACAATGATGCGTTACAGAAAGGCAAGCAACCTTATGATGATCGCTTTTGTTCATTAACTGGTAGAGTGCTGGAAGCCCATATTTGGGCTTTATTCTTAAGTGCAGGTACTGCAACTTAAAGGCTTCAAATTCAGTAGCTGTGTTTCATATTATCTTTGAAGTGATATTATTTACTCTGTTAAGATTTGCCTTGTTACAATTTATAGGAGAGTGCCCACAGGTACTCTCCTATAAATTGTAACGAGGCAAAGACGTGTTAACAATTTTTGGTGGTCGAAAATAATTTAGCACTCTACAAGTTAATGATGTAGCTAACTTCCTCTACAAACAGCACTGATAGTTCTGGTGCTTTTAACCATTTGCAGGTTTCAAAGAAATTGAGAACCCTTCAGGGATTATGTTATCTAACGTTGAAAACCACTGGCGTAATATTAGTCTCAACAAGTTGTTTAGAAGATACATTTTTGAACGTACTGAAAAAGTTTGATGCCGCCGTCACCTCGTTCTGCGTCTATTTGCGAGACACACGTATGGATTTTTCTACATATGTTGGAATGCCAAATGTAAAAATTGGATGTGCATAAGAAGTCTGCAACCAATCACCGCCAACTCGAACAGTAACTTAACGCGCATGCCCAGCTTCAGAAACGACAAACCTTTTAAACTTGAACTCAGCGACCGTGTTTTACAAAACGCCCATAACGGTGTTGTATGTAAAGTCTTGCGTGATAGACGTTTGATTGGGCGATTTGTGCGTCAACAAAAGGATTCCTTTATAATCACAGCCCAATTTGAGGAACTCTATTGGATCCTGAGGCGACATGTTTCTGTATAATGACTAAAAGAATTGCTAAGGGGATATCTTTAATATCTTATTTCATCCCCCGAGTTCCAATGTGTTCTCTGTGCCTACTGGCCCAGACAACACATTGGAACTCAGAGGACGATTTGTCAATGTTTCATTGACTAGCAATAATTCCTGACCCACTGTTTTGCATTTCAATAGATTTTAAGTGTAGAAGACAATCAGATAATTGAATGCAACACTTTGAATAATGAGAAGATGTGTGCGCCGATTTTTCCACTATGTAGCTGAATTTAGTATAATTTTTCAGTCACAATATTAATACCTTCAAGTGAATATTACCAAAATAGCATAGAAGTTTTTGCATTGAAAATTTCAGGTGCAACTGCACTCCCAAGCAATCTGAGGAGGGCAACTGTTTTGCACTCCTTGATTTTCTAGATTGCCAGGCCTGGGTACTTGTAGGTTGCTGAAAGTGATATCACATTTGTATTTTGAGGCAAAGGTGAATTTACTGAGTACCCGTTCACCAAAGTATTTCAAATATGATAACCCGCAAATGAACTAAACTTGTATAATCAGAATTTTTCTCCAACAGGTAAAGTGTTGATGCTCCCTGAAAAGAAAAACACTGTACCAGTTACCAAATATCTAGCTTTGGTGATATGTTTATTTCATTTATTCAATTCCTTGACAGTTTTCAGCGATATTGAAAATTGCGCCCGACACCGATATCCTGGGACCAATACAACAAAACTTTTACAATTGTATTTTCTAGAATTGTATTTTCTTGTTATGACTATAAATTTGTTGAAATGAATCAGCGTTTTCAAAGATGTGGCTATTTGACAGTTGCCATCTGTTAAAACGTTAATGATTTCTTTTAGTCTTATATTAATAGGTAGAATACAATTCTAGAATATACAATTGTAAACGTTTTATTGTATTCGCTCCTGAATAGTCTACCGTACAATTTTAGTACGAAATGAATTATTACACACACACCTCAGTTTCCAGCAATAAATCAAAGGAACCAATAAAAACATTTTCAGCTAAGAGGATACCGATGAAACCTTTATTCATTACCTGGCCGCAGAATTTTGGTTATGTCGATCTAACACTGTTTATAATTGACGTACAAGCAATATACGGGACCATCAGTAAAAGGCGAGGGTGACACCAATATTTTTCGAGTATGGTTTGTTGTTTGTTTGTTGGTGGTTAACGTCACATATTTATGCACCATGGCTAATCGTGACACAACATGGAGATGAAGTCAAGTTTAGTCAATCGTTGATCAACATGTTGCCCATTTTAGAGGACTTTCACCCCAAGCATTGGTGACTGGGTCCTATTTTACTAGTAAAGCGGAACTGGTTTACCACAGTAAACAAGTGCTGCTTACTTCCCGGGGTTCCCACGGGGAGTTTCGAGTATGGACTTTGACTTTAAATCAAAGTACTAGATATAGATTTAGTGGCGTTTAAGGTCACATTTTGTACAATGGCTGACCGTGACCGCATCAGAGATAGAGTCAAGTCTAATCAATCTTATACACACCCACACTGCAAATTTTAGAGAACTTCCACCCCAAGCCCGGGTGTGGATTCTATTTTACCAGTTTAACAGCCCGTTTAATAAGCATGGACTGCCTAAGTTTCCGGGGTTCCGACGGGGGTAGATTTCGATTAACTGCTACTGGTAACCAAGCACTTTCTTACTACTAATAATACTTTGACAGGCCGCTGATTTGTCGCGGTTTTCGGGTGAGAAGGCCTTGGTTACCTGTCCTCAAAACTGCCTCCCTATTCCCACGCTGCTTCTCTCCTCCCAACACTCGGAGACGAACTGCTTGATGACATCCCTTGTCCCATTCTTCCCAATCCCTCCGATTAGCATATTAACCCTCTCCTTTGAGTATCTCACTAACCACGTGTCCTTCATTCTCCCATCCCACTTACCCATTATACTTAAAGTGAATCTCATTCTTACAAGTAGGCCCCTGCGAATATTCGTTTGAGTCTAAGTCGAGGCGATAATATAATCACGAATATAAACACAGTATGACAAAAACTAAAAGAAATGTCTCAGTATACGTACATTCGTACATTTAATACTGGCTAAAATGTCAAAACAATGCGAATAAGTGAGCGCGAGCCGGAAACACGCATCGTCAACATGGAACTTGTAGTGTATTGCCAATGTCATTTGGAATCACGCGTTTCGCTTGATTCCAAATGACGTCGGTAATACCTTCATATTTTATAGTGGATAAAACTACGGCTACATACACATGTAATACATGTAAGGGTTCCTGCACCTGACCTGACATGAAATTCCAGGCTTTTCCAGGCCATATACACCCCAAATTCAAGGAGTTTCATGGCTAATAGAAAGTTAAATTCAAGGTTTTTCCATGCTTCTCGTAGTTGAACCATTCGAACTGCCACGGACGTATTTCATTCATCTCAACTCGGCGCGCAATGCTTCATTTTTCAAGGCTTTTCCAGGCCCAGGGAGCCAAATCAAGGCTTTTCAAGGCCTTGAATTTCATTTTTGAAATTCCAGGCTTATCATGGCCCACAGGAACCCTGCAAGTGACAGGGACTACATCACACCTCCGGTACACTTCAGTAAGCATGCCTGGAAATAAGCAGACTCATCTGCAAAATGAGGCCTCCAGAGGGTGAATTTGGTGATGGTACCCTGCACAGCAGGGTAGCATCACTAAATTTACCCTCTGAAGCTCAGTCTGAATCAAGGAGTCCAGCCTAAACAGAAAGAGGTACCCAGAGGATAAACTGGCCCACTGTATGCGATATCATGAGGAAATTCACCCTCTTGAGACCTCATTCTGCAAATATTTCCAGGCTTGAGTAAGTAGCATCCATCGCTTCGAGATAATGAAAACTGGACGATGCCAAGCTTAAAGCTGAGAAGGGAGCACAGCAATCACAGGGACATTCAGATTATTTGTCTCCTATTCAACCATGCGATCAAGTGTGTTGCATTGTTAACGCACGAACTGCTGAATATTAGCATTAATGTGGATAAATCATTACTCCAATGCCAAAACAATCCTAATGCGGGTATTTTAAACTGGAACTATTGAGAACGAATATCAACAGATGGTGAATTTACTTATTTGTGTATTGGTGTTTAAGATCACATATTTTTGCACAAGGGCTAATCATGACCACAACATAAGTATCGACTCAAGACCAGTAGTGAGCGTTAATAAGCCATGTTGCCCATTTTAGAGAAGGTTTGCACCTCCCAAGCATTGGTTACTGGGTCCTATTTTACCAGTAAAACAGCCTGTTTACCGCAGTGAACAGGCACTACTTCACTTCCCGGGGTTCCCGCGGGGAAATAGATGGTGAAAACGCAGTTCTTTTTAAATGGGTTTCAAAATAGAAGTCAAACGTTCAAACTGATGGGTTAAAAAATGTAAAAAAAATAAGCTTTTGTATTTTTATACCACTCTGCAAGAAAATGTCTTAAATTTGTGAAATAATGCCCATATTGATGATACAAATTCGCTAACATTTATATTAAGCAGTGGCGTTTAACGATACTTTCGACAGCCAGGGTCACCCGTGTCGGACATATTTACGAGTGGAGGAAACCAGAGTACCCGGAGAGAACAACCAAGCTAGGCGAATTGACTCCACATAGGCAGGGTTAACATTGGTTAAATCTCACTGCACCATTGACGTGCAGTACGCCTTCGTGGGTAGTTGGATTAGGTGTCTTGCCCAAGGACAACGTGGTTGCCGAGTGGAGATTCGAAACTATGACCTCTCTGCTTGCAGCTTGCATCTCTTCGTACGGAGACAGCGCTCCGCGACCTGCCTGTAAAAATTACATTTTCAAAGTGGCGTCCGAAGTTAGGAAAGCCCAAGGCTCCATGAGGAAATAGCACCATTTTAAATGCATTTAAATGCACAAAGTTTGATAACGGAATTATTTTATTCCGTTAAACCTACCTGTGGACATTTGTAACAGTGGTCTCTTGATAACGACCCCTACAGCGATTTGTGATGAATCATGTCAGATAATGACAAAACTATTAAACACGTGTAAAAAAGTTGATATTTTCAAAATGGCGTCGGAATTCAGCTCAACGGCCACGCGGCTATTGTTGGTAGGGGGTGCGGTGGCGTTGCGGTAACCGGTTCTCGTCAGATCACCGACGTTAAGCAAGGTCGAGCACGGTTAGTCCTCGGATGGGTGACCGTCTGAGCGATCGATTCGGGCCCCCGCGTTGTGTCCTTGGGAAAGGCATTTAACCCCGATTGTCCACATGGGGACACGATGACGCCGTGTACTAAGGCGTACTGCACGTCGACGGTGCGCATGTCTCCAACCAATCTATCCCTGTCTGTGCTGCAGTGCGGAGTAACGATGTTGGGGAGCTGGCAGCTGCTCGTCGTTGCTCGGTGGTTCTCTCCGGCTTCCTCCACTCGTAAAACTGCCACAGTCATGATTAGTCATTGTGCATAGGTGTGTGGCCTCAACTACCAATAAATAAATCAACAAATTGTTGGGTAACTTAGAACTTTCAAATGGGCGTGGTAAAATGACAATTTCAAAATGGCACCGGCATTTCAGCTTCACGTACTATATATGCGTCAACTGCCGGATTCTCTTGAATGGAACTGCGTGGTATTGCGTCACAATAAATAAGTCCGACGACTCCATTCCATGGCTATCAATTGCGCTGCATTCTAAAATGAATAGTCCAAAATCAGCATGGATAACGACAAGGACGGGAGGAATCCAACTGCTACGCCCTGGACCTCAACGTCCCGACGGTTCAACTCGAGGCTCAAAAGGTCAAAAGGCTTGTATCGTATTCAAATCTCGCAAAACCGTTCATTCCCACTGGACCAATTCCCACGAGGCCAATTCCCACGAGGCCAATTCCCACGAGGCCAATTCCCACGAGGCCAATTCCCACGAGGCCAATTCCCATTAGACCAAATGATGTGTTCTACTTTTTAAATAATTTGATATATTTATAAATATTTATAAATGTATGCAATGTTATTGATATTCAAGCCTGAAAATAAGTAGTCTCATTTGCAGAATGAGATCCCCAGAGAGTGAATTTGCTGATGTTATCCCATAGATTGGGCCAGTTTATCCTCTGGGTACCTCTTTCTGTTTATGTTTGAGAAAATGATTTAGGTTGAGGTTCACAGAGGGTAAATTTAGTGATGCCGCCCTGCTATGCAGGATAGCATCACCAAATTCACCCTCTGGGGACCTCATTTTTCAGATGATCGTCTTATTTTCAGGCTTGTTGATATTTTACAGATGTTAGGCAGATTTTTCATTACAATCGTTATAGTAATCACACTTTCAAAAGCTGTGATTCTTTGTTTTGTGGTAACCAGATGTTGAGCTGATTTCCATAACAAAACAATCCTTTGTTTGTATTGATGTTATAAATCTACATTTTTTGTAAAATGTTATATGTACTGAGCTGTGCTGAAATGTTATAAACCTATATTTGTATGTTATGCGTATAAATATTTTTTTTTATCAAATAAAGTGCTTATCAGTAAATAAATGTTTTCTTAATTATCCTTAATCAACCCTTAATAACAGTATGTAGTTGGTCTAAGGGGAATTGGTCTTTTGGGAATTGGCCTAAAGGGAATTGGTCAAGTGGGAAGACACCCGCAAAACGCATTATTGGCCTACTTTATGTCTTCTGTTATGTGCTTCTTTAACCGTTTTGACACTGATTGTATTTTAGTACAAGTCAAGAGCCATCAATTGTTAAGAGGCTATATTTGTTACTTTGTTGAAAATCTTGATTGGTACAGCACTCAAATTCACTGACCCTCTGTCTACTTCATAAATACAGGTCGTTTCGCGATTTTGGTCCGGAAAAGCGGACTTTCGAGTTCATATGGTTACGTATATAGAGTCACAGAGTACTAAAAGTAAACTGCATATTCGTCAGGTACACTGACTCACGGAAGTTTCGAACGTAACTATAATTGATAAGGCCATGATCCCACCTCTAATCCAAATTTAACTCCCTTCACTCTGATGTCAAAATATACAAATTTCAAGTAGCCATTTCCCCCCATAATGCAACTGGGAATTTAACCAATTCAATCTTGTTTGACAGAGCTCAATGAGATCTGTCAAACAAGATTGAATTGGTTAAATTTCTAGTTGCGTTATGGGAAAAAAATTGCACCCTAAACTTTCGATATTTTGACATCGGTGTGTAGGGGGTTAAGCAGTTCTCGGGGCATCTCTTCTGAGAGTCGAGGATTTTGCTCCTTTTCATTTGCAAATTTATTCTCCACTGGGCCGAACCATGATACAAGCGGTACGTTTTACGGACCCTTATGCGTTATTGTCACGGACAACCACCTCCATCCCGCCGCAACCGCAGGGGGGGGGGGGGGGGGTGGAATGCAGAATGGTCACACCCTCGAATCAACACCCTCCTGCAATGCCCTGGAGATAAACGGATAATAAATAAACACAGTATGGGTTGTCGTAAACGGGATTTCAAGCTGGAAAAAGGGCGTAAATCCTGGTGGGAGTGTGGGGGTGTTTCACCCCCAGAAATATTAATATATTTTGTCCGCATGGCAGCGAGTAGGGCAAGCCCAAAGCCTACGCTGTGGTGCCCAGCCTGTAACTGGTTACCGCCGTCCGCGGCCCACGCAACTACTGCCCTGACAAGGAATTATTTACCAGAATGTCACCTTGCCTAACAGAATAGAGCTCAAGGGCTTGATCCCACTGCGTACCTGATATATCATGGTCTTGTACAACTTCTATCTCCGTTCAATTCGCCGACAGTAGGGCAGAATGATGATTTCCCCCCCCCCCCCCCCATTCCCCTCAAAACTTTTTGGTAGTTATGGGGCTGGCTGGCTGGTAGCAACCGAAATCGTCATTGTTCCTTCGGTACGCGCTTGTGCTTTGCACAGCAATTTCTTGTTTTCTCTTTGTGCCTTTCCTGCTTTCGATTTGGTGCCCGGTAGGTTCCAGTATATAACGGCGCGTTGCTTCCTGGGATTTTATCACGAATAGGTATCATACCATGTATGACCCTGGGTAATAAATTCTGAATTTAATATGATACTTTGATATGCGATGTGTGACCCAGTATCGTGCAAGTTGAAACTGCATCATGTTATTAGAGTACGAGAGGATCAGAATTTTGAATTTAGTTTAATAGTAAAAATAAGTATGATAGTAAAATAATTATGTTACTAAAATATAGTATGATACTAAAATAATTTTGTTAGTTACTTAATTTAGCACGATACTTTAGCACGATACTTTAGCACGATACTTTAGCACGATACTTTAGCACGATACTTTAGCACGATACTTTAGCACGATACTTTAGCACGATACTTTAGCACGATACTTTAGCACGATCCTTTAGCACGATACTTTAGCACGATACTTTAGCACGATACTTTAGCACGATACTTTAGCACGATACTTTAGCACGATACTTTAGCACGATACTTTAGCACGATACTTTAGCACGATACTTTAGCACGATACTTTAGCACGATACTTTAGCACGATACTTTAGCACGATACTTTAGCACGATACTTTAGCAAGATACTTTAGCAAGATACTTTAGCAAGATACTTTAGCAAGATACTTTAGCAAGATACTTTAGCAAGATACTTTAGCAAGATACTTTAGCAAGATACTTTAGCATGATACTTTAGCATGATACTTTAGCATGATACTTTAGCATGATACTTTAGCATGATAATTTAGCATGATAATTTAGCATGATAATTTAGCATGATACTTAATTTAGCATGATAATTTAGCATGATAATTTAGCATGATAATTTAGCATGATAATTTAGCACGATAATTTAGCACGATAATTTAGCACGATAATTTAGCACGATAATTTAGCACGATAATTTAGCATGATACTTAATTTAGCATGATACTTAATTTAGCATGATACTTAATTTAGCATGATACTTAATTTAGCATGATAATTTAGCACGATACTTAATTTAGCACGATAATTTAGCACGATAATTTAGCACGATAATTTAGCACGATAATTTAGCATGATACTTAATTTAGCATGATACTTAATTTAGCATGATACTTAATTTAGCATGATACTTAATTTAGCATGATAATTTAGCACGATACTTAATTTAGCACGATAATTTAGCACGATAATTTAGCACGATAATTTAGCACGATAATTTAGCATGATAATTTAGCATGATTTTAGCATGATAATTTAGCATGATAATTTAGCATGATAATTTAGCATGATAATTTAGCATGATAATTTAGCATGATAATTTAGCATGATACTTAATTTAGCATGATACTTAATTTAGCATGATACTTAATTTAGCATGATACTTAATTTAGCATGATACTTAATTTAGCATGATACTTAATTTAGCATGATACTTAATTTAGCATGATACTTAATTTAGCATGATACTTAATTTAGCATGATACTTAATTTAGCATGATACTTACTTTATTTTAGCATCATACTGGGATATTTATGGTAATACTGAAATAGCAGTTTGATGGTTTGTTTTAGAGAGAAGAGAAAGAAACCCAAACAAGTCGCTGGTCTGGGAGCAGCCCCAGCATATTATCCATAACGGTTATATAAAAGGAAAAAAGTCCACCAAGATTTGTTTTGGGAAATTGAGAGACGCACATCAGCCTTTGAAGGAGTGCATCTGTGAAAAGTAAAAAAACACATGATCAACACAGACAAACACATATTAGTTATTATTTATTTATTTATTGATGTTTAAGGTCACATATTTATGCACAATGGCTAATCATTACCGTGACAGTTTTACGGTAGAGGAAGCCGGAGTACCCGGAGAGAACCACCGAGCAACGACGAGCAACTGCCAGCTCCCCAACATCGTAACTCCGCACTGCAGCACAGGCAGGGTTCGATTGGTTGAAGACATGCGTACCATCGACGTGCAGTACGCCGTAGTACACGGCGTCATCGTGCCCCCACATGGGCAATGGGGGGTGAAGTGTCTTGCCCAAGGACACAACGCGGTTGCCGCAGGTGGGATATTAGTTATTAATTACCTACGACCAACCGGGTGGGTGAGACTAACCCTATTAAGTATACTAAAATGAAGAATTTTGACCTTAATCGTACGTCATAAACGTGCGTATGAAAATGACATTAAAATTGAGCTCAACGCACCATGTGGACATTTGTCGGGTTCTCTTGCACAGTATTTCCCAATTTCAATTTTAAGGTGCTAGATAACCAAGGTAAATTAATTTACTCAAATTCCCAAGTCTCATTTTATAAACAAATTAAATATACAAATACCTGAAGCACATTTGGCCACGAGTTATTCTCCTGAAATATTTTATTACCAGTTCTGGTAAGAATACGCTTGCAGACCTCCAGAAACCAATAATGCCTGCTCTGAACGGCGAGTTGAATGCATATATTTGTTATTTGTTTATTTATTGGTGTTTAAGGTCACATACTTATACACAATGGCCAATCGTGACCGTGACAGTTTTACGGGTGGAAAAAGCCGGGATATCCGTGGAGAACCACCGAGCATCGACGAGCAACTGTCAGCTCCTCAACATTCTAACTGTTCAAGCTCCGCTCAAGCAGGGTTACAGCGGTTGAAGACATGTGCACCATCGAAGTGAAGTACGCCATAGTACACGGCGTCATCGTGCCCCCATGTAGGCAACAGGGATAGAGTGCCTTGCCCAAGGACAACGCGGATCGTCCAGGACGGGGATTGAACTCGGGACCTCTAGCATAGAAGTCCAACAGTCTTCCACTGAGCCACCGTTTCCACCGTTATGTTCTATACATCACAACCTTAATTTTGAAATATTCGTGTATATATAATTTAACTTTATGGAATATCAGGTGGGAATTTCAAAAAAATAAATTTCCCGTTACTTATATAGAACCTTGAATCGGACATCTCTCGTTTCCGCGATTTTCAAATACCATACATTGGAAGACGACATGTCCAAAATGGCGTATACACTTTGAAAAACTCATGCAATGACAGCTTTTCGTTTTCGACCTAGAACACCGCTTTTTTGAATAGATCAGGTCTTGGAACAATTGTTACTATTCGACGTGCGCGTACAAATTACATTTTCAACATGGCGACCGATGTAAAGAAAACACCTGGTTTCTAGAGTAAATGGCATTATTTTATTTAAATTCACCAAGTTGGATAACTCTGAATTGTTTAATTCTTTCAATCCAACAACTCTCGTTTCAACGATTTTCAACAGCGCTATTCACAGGTGACATGTCCAAAATGGCGTACAAAATCGTTTGTGCTCTCGACAAAGACAGTTTTTCGTTTTATGGCCTGGAATAAAGCCATTTTAAATAAATGAAGTCTGGGAAGTCGTCTTTTACCTTTCGACCTGCCTGTAAAAATTATATTTCCAACATGGCGTCAGAATAAAAAAAAAACAAACTACAATTTTAAATGCAAAATGAGTTGGGTAACTTAATTCTCGTAATCCTAACTGAACTTGTCATTTGAAAAGGGTCGTCACTCGATGACTCCACCCGAAATCATTTGTAATGAATCAAGTCGCATAACTTAGAACTATCAAATGGCCTCCAATGCCAAATTTCAGGTTCCATGAGGAAACACCATTTTAAATGTAAAGTGGAATTATTCAAATCTTAAAACTACTTGTGAATTTCATGACATTTCGAAAAATGGTTATCATTTGATGATACCATCTGAAGACGTTTGTAATGAATCCAGTTCGTTAACTTGTTAACCCTTTACACAAAGTAACGGCAAAAACCGACCAGCGCTATTCTCAAAAATCGCCAATTTTTATTATATTTTCATTTTTTGTCTCAAAAACATAGGTTATGACCCCTCTTTGGAACGAGCTCGTCTCTAATGGTATTCCGCCCGTTTACGTCCGACATGCCTTTCCCGCGATATTCGATAGTGCTGTTATCGAAGAAATGTTAAAATAGAGAAAAATTTAGCTGGGCTCACGACTGACAAATAACGATTCTTTTTCGGCCCATAAAGCAGACATTTTGAATAGAACAATGATCTTGTATTGAGCTGGTTATTTACTGTCGGGTAAAAATAGTATTTCCAACATGGCGTCCTTATTAAAAAAAAAAAAAAAACGCGGGGTTTCTTGAGTAACTCAGGCTACTTAAAGGTGATGTTTACATGACCCAAAAGGGGTTGCAGTGGCTCACCGGTTACGGTAAAGGCCTACGGTTCGATCCCCTGCGTTGTGTCTTTGGGCAAGACACTTACTCCCGATTATCCACATAGGGCGTGGTGGCGCTGTGTACTAAGGTGGTACACTTCATCTTCAACGAATGTTAACCCTGCTTCTAATGAGTTGGTACGTTGGGAAGTCTGATAGTTGCTTACTGTTGCACGGTGGTTATCTACAGGTGCCGACTTCTTCCACCTCAATCTGTCCGACACGTGGTAACCCAGCACCTTGAAACGGTTTGAATTGACTTAATTTGATCTGAGTTCAGGTATGGCCACTCATTGCGAAACTAAATGTATTTGAGGAGTCATGTGGCATCTATAACTAAATGAGTAAGAAATAAAGATAAATTTAAACTCACTCAGAATTGTTTGCTTTTCATCAGCACAAGATTAATAAGTGTCTAAATATTCCAGAAATATGGTGAAAGTTGCAAAAACAAACACTGCAGTAATTGAGTCACACAAAACATCTACAGTACCTGGAGAGTATTATCACTACATCACCCGCAGAGTGGAGACCCCACCCAAGCAATAATTGCAAGTTTGTTGCAAATCATAACAAGCACAAGCAAAGTTTTATCCAATGGACCTCCGGGTTAAACCCAGAGGTCCATTGGCTGAAACATTGCTTGTGTTTTTATTAAATATATACAAAATTTTAAAGATATAGTTCGGATGATAACTCCACTCCGCGGGTGATTTAGTTACAAGCCACTCTCCACGTACTGTAAAAACATTCTTCAATTGGAATTTAAAAAATAGATCTGTTTTATCATGTGGACGAATTAAATGACGTCCATTTAAGAGGGAGCCGTTTATGACCGCATGTTTAGTCCAACCCGGTTCAAAGGTTTTGATCAGTCGACCTGTAATAAAAGCCTCGACGATTTGGTTAACACTGAAACACTGAAGAAGCATGCTATTTTGAACATCTCTCTCTTAAATGGGAACCATTGAATTCATTTTTAATTTTAAGTCCGGCAAACCCCTTAGTTTTCCCAACTTTCATCAGTGCAGCTTTCAAACTAAGACTTGTTCATAATAGCGGGCCAGATTTAGTTGGATTCACCAGGAAGTCAGCTACAAATTTTCACATCGAATACCACTATTTTGAATAAATGAAGTCCGACAATTAACATGTACAAGCCGACCTGCCTCCGAATTAATGTCGCTCTTTTCCTACCAACTGATATAATCCGGACGATTGAATTTGAAATATTTCATATACTAAAAGTTTGCTAAGTACCACATATTTGACATCATTGTGAAATTTTCTTGTGACACATTTGCGACATTTTGGGGGTATATGACTGGGAATTTGAGGAATGTATTGAGATGGTCCCCAGTGTTTACATTAGCTCTCTTGACAGGCAGACTTTTCGTGACAGTCATGGAAAGCATGTACCACTTGATTTCCATAATGTTTTCGTGTACTGTCTACGTGTGGACGAGATGTGTAGGGTATTCAGCCTTCGTTTCAACACAAACCCTTGTAATGATTGAATATGGCGAATGCAAATGTAAGACATTTGTCTGAAGCAGAAATGTGATGGGCTGTAGGGATGGTGGAACAAGGGGCTGCCCATCGTCAGGTTGGCGAATCCGTCAGTGTGCACCATACGATGATCACCAGAGCCTGGGCAAGATTTCAGAAGTATGGCACACCAGTCAGACGACATGGTGGTGGCAGAGAGAGCAACACCTGCCGGTTTAGATCGGTTTTTGATCATTCAGGCCCGTAAGAACCGCTTTGACACAGCAACCCAGCTTCGCGGTGACCTTCAGAATGCATCCGCATAATGTTTCGACACAGACTATCCGGGCAAGGTTGCACGAACATTGTCTCTGATCGAGAAAACCCTGTATTCGCATTCAGAAGCACCGCCAGGCACGATATGAAAGGGTCATGGATCACGTTGGATGGACCGGAGAAGATTGACGACCTGTACTTTTTACACATGAGTCAAGGTACTGCCTAGACAACACAGCTAGGCGTTCTAGGGTATGGAGAAGACCAGGAGAGCGACTCCATGCAGCCAACATTGCTGAGCATGACCGCTATTTTGGAGGGTCAATAATGGTTTGTGGCGGCATCAGCTGGGATGGACGTACCGAGCTCTGTGTCCTTGACCGTGGTACATTGACTGCTCAGCGGTATATTGATGAGATCCTGGATGTCCACGTCAGGTTGTATGCAGGTGCAGTGGGTGGTAGATTCATTCTGATGGACGATAATGCCCGTCCTCATGTTGCCTATGCTGTCCGGGACTACCGACAGAGGAGGGGGGGGGGGGGGGGGGTGGGTGGTGAGCGTATGGACTGGCTAGCAAGATCCTCGGACCTCAGTCCAATCGAACATGTTTGGAATGAGTTGCAGCTTGGAATTTCAGCCCGTCCAGTCCAACCAAGAAGTGTTCAGGAGCTTGGTGCCATGCTGGTCCAAGAATGGAACAACATCACACAAAGAACCTGATTGGGAGCATGAGAAGGCGCTGCCAAGCTGTAATTAATAATGGGTCTCATACTCGATACTGAAAGCTTATCAGTTCTCAGTCAACTTTTTGGCAAATTTGAAAAATTTCCTCTTTTACCAATAATATCCATTTTCCATGGTTATCGTATTCAAAAGCTAAAACAATGTCAAACAAAATCCCAGTTTCTGTGCTTAAATCATTAAAGATATAATAAAATATAAAATGTATACACTTTTCATTACAAAATTTCAACTAAAACGTAAAACAGGTAGCTGGATATACTTGGTGCTTAGCAACCTTTTAGTATATAACATTGAGAATTTGTGAATCAAAGTCCCAAATGTTACTTAACCCTTTAAACAATGTAACGGCCAAACCGGCCAGCGCTATTTTCAAATCGCCAATTAATTTTCATTATTTGAAACTAGAGGCCCCATGGGGCCTGAACCGTTCATCTTGAACAGAATATAAACAGAGTCCAAGAATGAGTCCACATTAAGCAAGCCATCTCCATAGGCTACACTGTCAATCCTCGAGTCCCTCAGGAGTTACAAAAATAATCCGGGCATCATGCCTTTTCAGATGATCATAATGTAAAATGTAGAGCTTCCCATATGAAGCCCATTGATACAACCTATGTGGATTAATTAATCTTAGTTACACACCTCTGGAGGGTACTGAATACAATTTTTTTTAATTCTTAGGCAAAATGACCAATTCCGGCTCCCATTTGGGAACCCAAATATTAACCCAGGCGCTCGATTCGAACACAGTTGAGTCTGACTTCCCTGGAGATGTGTACCAAATATGAAAGCATTCTGTTGGACCTGAAATTTTAAAGAAATTTCTTCATATTGCACTGCATGCAAGTTAAAATTAGGGCTGCCATAGCGAGCAAATATTAACCTATAGATCCGATTTGAAAAAAACTTGAATCTGACCAACTTGAGATGTTGTATAACAAATATGAAAGCATTCTGACTTGTGGATCTGAAGATTTTAAAAAATTATCCCCATATTGAACAAAGTTAAAATTTGGGCTTCCGTAGGAAGCCCAAATATTAACCTAGGGACTTGGTTTGAACAATCTTGGATCTGACCATCATAACAATGATGTATTCCAAACATTAAAAGATTCTGACTGGTGGTTCTGAAGATTTTTAAAGAATATTCCCCATATTACCCTGTGTTAAAAAATTCGGGCTCCTGTATTGAGCCCAAATATGAACCAATGGGCTTTATTTCAACAAACTTGTATCTGACAAACTTGTATGAACCAATGGGCTTTATTTCAACAAACTTGTATCTGACCCCCCCCCCCCCCCCCCCCCCCTATGAATGCTGTATACCGAATATCACAAGATTTTGATGATTGGTTCGGAAGGAAAGATTTTTAAAATTTTTTGCTAATATGCTGACTCTGCATTTTTTCGATGCTCATTACAGAACACTAACATAACCGATGGCAATTTTTTTACCATTCAATTCTACTGGTCCTAAGGATACTTCATACCAAATAACGGCTCTCTGTTCCGTGGGGTTTGGGAAATATGGGCGTTTGAAAATATTTCTATTTTTATCTCCCAGGGTTCCCATGGTGATGCGGGAATTTTTTTTTTTTTTGCATCGGTTAAGTACTTATGACCTAATGATACCACATACCAAATTGGGTTCAAACCGGACCAGCGGTTCAGAAAATGGAAATTTTGGGCGGGGCCAAAAATCTTAACCCCTCCCATTATAAAGCCAAATATTGCTTCACGAACTTCGTTTGAACAAACTTGATTCTACACCTAAAAAGGAAGCTCCAATGGCATATATCAAGTCATTGTACACACCGGTTCTTAATATTTTGGCATTTGGCATTTTCCCCCCACTCCCTCCCTATGGGGCTGGGTATGTTGAGTTGAACAAAACTGCAATACCCCTTCGGGACCATCACCCACACAAACTTTCACTTGAATTGGTCCAGTGGCTTTGGAGGAGAAGACCAAAACATGGTGTTGACGGACGGACGGACGGACGGACGGACGGACGGACGGACGGACGGACGGACGGACGGCGAGCGATGAGATTAGCTCAGCTTGACTGTCAAGGTGAGCTAAAAAAAATAGTTCAAGAATTGTTTTTGCAAGTGTCGTCTGCTTTTCATGTTAGATAAAGGGTTAATCGAAACTATAATTGATAGACATTTTGGTGATATTACAACCTGGAAGTCGCGACCAGTTTTGTGATTTCGAAATGACAAATTATGTCAATCTTGATGGTTTCAGGGTTAAATACTTATTGATTGGAAAATCTAACCGCGGGGGAATTTCTTGGAGTTTTTAAGGTCACATTTCCGCAAAATGGTTAATCATGACTACGACAGTTTTTCGGGTGGGGTTAGCCGGAGCAACGGCGAGCAACTGTCAGCTCCAACATACTAACTCCACACAAGCAGGGTAAGCATGGTTGAAGACAGTGCACCATCGACGTGAGCAGCAAGGAAGGAGGGGGGTGCACCACTTTGTAGGCCCGGGGGAGGACCACCACCCTCGCCGGCTCGGGGCCATCATACCACCTTTGGTGCCTGCCCAGGGGGGCGGACCACCACCCTCTCTAGCCCCGGGGATATCACCCCTTTTGGGGCCCGGAGACGGCCCATCGCCCCCACCGGCTCGGGAGGCCATCATACCACTTGGGGGCACCAGCATAGATTCACTTTCTACCCCAACACCAAACAGGCCCCAGCGTAGATGAGCAAAAGTAAATCTATCCCGAGAGCCAAAAGGGACACCCACAACCCTCGCCGGACCGGTAGGCCATCATACCACTTGGGGATGCCAGCGTAGATTCACTTTCTACCTCAACACCATACGGCCCAGCATAGATGAAGAATGGGCAAAAGCAAATCCACCCCGAGAGCCATAAAGGACGACCCACACCCTCGCCGGCCCCGAGGTTCTCTTGCAGTAACTCAACTACCTCGGGTTTCATATTCCCAAGCACTGGTGGGCGACAAAGTGTAATCGCAAAGAAATTAGTGCAAAAGAAAACCTTCCACGTGCTCATAGGCCGTTGGCTGGATGTGTAGCTCCGGCAGCCTGCATACAACTGCCCTCACACATCCTGAAGTGTCACTTATAGCTGTGACAGCTGGTACATTATAGTAAGCACCGGTTGATACACTCCAGCAGTATCCACTGTCAACAGGCAATGGGCTGAAGCATTTGTCTCGGTGACCTAGCCCAGAGCTAGTGCGGGCCAGAACTGCGCGCCGGGCAGCTGATGGGTTGAACCGCACCACACCTAACGGACTTTACATACCCACCACGGAATTGTCAATCCCGCTAGCGTCAGATACATATCGAACCCTCTGTACCCTGTACTTGTTATAAAAACAATTTGTGCTTATATAAGACACTAAAATCTTTTCGACACTCTAGTGGTGTTCAAGCGACAACTGTTCTTGACAGCTTGTTTACATACGGACTAAAAATAGCGGGACCCATTTCTTGACAGCAGACAGCGCGATCGATAATGACTCAAAACCTATTTGCTTAGTTAAACTCAAATAGTATTAGGACATACTCGGTTGTAGTATTATTAGTCTTTCCCAAACCCAGTTTGGGAAAGACTCTTGTTATTCTTTTTCAAAATTTTCCTTTTTTTTTTTTCTTTTTTTTGAACTGCTCAAAAACAAGCTGTACGATTTTAACCAAATTTGGCATACTTGTGTAGTGTCAAAATCTAGTGAAATGCAGTATCGTCATGTCCGTGAAAACGCCTATTTTCAAAATATTCTGCCAAAACAGTAAAAATTTCACCATTTTTCAAATGTCAAAATTGTTTACAGTTGTTTAGGTCAAATTTTCCACACATTCAGAGAATAATATAATACACCACGAATACCACTCAAATCTTTCAACTTTAACCCCCTTGGCCAAAAAATGACATGAATATAGATTTTTTCGTCAAAATTGACCAACTTCAAGAGCAAATTTATCTAATTACAAGGTTGTTGTATCAATTATTTTGGTATGGATAGATGCAACAATGATTGCGGAAGAAAGTTACTGTTTACTTTTTAATCTCAGATTTAACCTTCAAGCACAATGAGGGCGGGAATAAGAGTACCGTTTGAAAATGCCAAAATTAGCCAACTTTGTTTGCTTTTTCTATCATTTTGGAAAGGGTTAATGTCAACAACTTTTCATGTACGTATTCACAATTGACTACCAAACATATTTGCTGTTGTAAGTTTGGTTGTAAAGTTTAACCCTATCCCATTCTGGATGCATAAAAGTTGGTACCTGTCAAGAAAAAAATTTTTTTTGCAGAATTTGGTTAGTTTAGGTCACGATTTACTCCATTTTTAATTGATTGAGCTCTGAATGTTTTCCATGGCTGCATGCAGCAGTCATAGTATGACAAATTTTGTTCTATATGCTATTATTAAAAGTTTAACCCTTGGCAGATTTGAGACTTCCTGTAAGGGTACTGTCGGAATAATTGTTATTTTCGCGAAAATTTACATGCAATTTCTCAGCACTGAGCCATATTTTCTCAAAACGTTTCCCGTGAGAAGATAGGACATTCATCCAAGAACAATTTTGCCGTTATATGTTTTATTCCAAGTTTTAACCCTCACCCAGTAGTCGTGCCTCGACTTGGAGCACCCTCAACTTGTACATGTTCATTGAAATACCAAGATTCAAGGTTCCGCCACGTCTCTTATCTGACACTCAGTCTGTAGTTGATCTTCACACATTTAGAGCATATATGATGCACTAAAATCACTACACAAATATTTTGAAATTAACCCCTATTGGCCACAAATGATAGTAATACAGCATTTTATCTTCGAGATTGACTAACTTCAAGCGCTAATTTCTCTAACTGCCATGTTGTTGTAACAATTATTTTTGTATGCATAGATGCAACAATGCTTGAAGAAAGTTACTGTTTAGTTTTTAATTTCATCTTTAACCCTCAGGCACAATGAGGGTAAGATTTCCATTCGTAAATGTTAAAATTAGCTAACTTCGGTTACATTTTACTGTCATTTTGGAAAGGCTTTATTTTAGATACTTTGTTTTGCTATAGGTAGAGATGCTTAATCAACAAATCCGCTGCTGTAAGTTATGCTTTGGGGCTTAACCCAACATATGCTTTGGCCATGTAAAGAATAGTGTTGGCCGACAAAAATCTAAATTTTATAGTTAATTTCCTTTCTTATTATACCTACGCAATTGTTTGCTACAGGCTTGCACTACAGTGGAAGAACCTAACTCGGATAAAATACTCTCTATTTTAATCTTTCCCAAGAGATTTGGGAAAGAAAAGTGGTGTAAAAACACCATGAAAAATAAGCCAAAACTGGGTCGAGCGCCATCGGCGCACACCCAGTATGGGACGCTCTTTCATAGTACAAATCCACGACTTCCGTAAATCAATGCGCAGTGCGTCAATTCATCATTCTTTTGATTCCGACCCGAATAAGACGGGAGGGCCTCCATGCAAACAATAGCGGTAGGTATAATAAAGGAAATTTACTATAAAATTTAGATTTCTTATCAACCTACCTTGCAATTGTTTATCACAGGCTGAATAAACACTAGGATGGAGGGAATCACATAACCAACCCACACATAACTCAACTGCACTGGAACCGTGGACAGAGGAAGAGATCCCTAGGCCTAAGAAACCATAGCATCACAAACATTAGTAAAAGACAATGAAGGATGAGGCGTATGGTGAAGTGCGACGCACAGATAGAAAGGGAAGTAGCAGCACAGAGCTGGAACTGACCTAGAAAAAAGCTGAATGGCTGGGATAGACAACAGCCTGAGCCGAAGAAAGAGGGCCCCAAGGACAGGTCCTCTGTCGGCTCCTGCAATTGTCGCAGATAAAAGGAGAATGTAGCATTTCTCCAGTTGGCTGCCAGTATAGCATCAGTCATCCGACAACATGACAGTTATTAAAAGAGGAAGACAATGCACGCACCTCGTGGCAGAAAAAAACAATTGGTAATACAATCACCAGTAGCCAGACGAGCGGAAGCTGCACGAATAGCAAGACAAAGCCATCGAGAAATGGATGCAGGAGAGATCTGGCATGTGAAAAAACGCATATCCGTCCAGGATAAAGGCGCGAACGCCCCCGCCCCAAGCAGAGCAGCGCCCAAGAAAGTGACCATCTTGGAGTAAACTGCAAAGTCCTAGGCCTTTTCAAGGAAAAGAGCTGAACAAGCTTGGGAGGGGGGGGGGGGGGCAAGGATGAGTGTCGAAACAATGCGGTACCACATATGAAAAAGGTCTCCGAAGCATGGACTTCTACGCATTGCTGGAGACCCCCAGAAACAAACATACCAGAAGCTCTGCAAGCGGTGTGAAGGAGTGACAGAAGCAACAGAGTGATCGAACACCATCGAGAGGCTAAACCAGTGGAGTGAGTGCCTCCTTGAAGAAAAGCAACTCCACTGCGTGTCTCCAAAAACCACGACAAAGGAGACAGTACCCAATAAAAGACATGCGCGAAGGCACAATGAAGTCGGGCCAACGTGAAACCTCCTCGGGCGACTTTGGCAAAGAAAGTCGCGAGGTAGAAGCAGACATACCGGAACCGCCGCTAACAGAGCGGAGCAGATTGATCCATACCCACCGGGGCGACGGTAGTGATCGAAAGGATTCGACGACTGCAAGTTCATATCTGGGAGAGAACCTGAGGCGGAATCGGAACCGGCAGGAAGGCGTAGCCGACAAGACCGTCCCAAAGGAGGGCCAGAGCGTCCACGGCGAAAGCCAGAGCATCTGGACACGGGGACACGAAAGTGTCCACCTGATGGTTCCAACGAGTCGCAAAGAGATCGATGGAACCCGACATGTGGAGCATCCACTCGGTGGAAATGACTGTGCCCCGATGGGACAGGGAGTCGGCTAGGACGTTCAGACGACCGGGAATGTGACGAACAACCACTCCGGCGTGAACATCCTCAGCGAGCAGTAGAAGATCCCGAGCTAATTCGTACATCGGAACCGAGTGCGTGCCGCCCTGGTTCCGAATGTAAGCAACCACTGTCAAATTGTCGGATAGCAGAAGGACCTGGCGATTCGACAGGTGAGGGATCCACTGCCTGAAACCCAGAAGAAGAGCAAGAAGCTCCTTCTGGTTGATGTGTAGAGCTGCCTGATCCTGGCCCCACATCCCGTGAAGGGAAAGACCAAGACGATCCAACGTCGTACTCCATCCGAGATCGCTGGCATCTGCCATCAGAACGCGATCGGACGGGGTAAGTCCAACGGAACACTGCGTAAGCCACTGGACATCCGTCCAGGGAGAAGGTGAGGATAAAGATATTCTGGAAACTCAAGCACCAGATCCAGAGAATCTACATTCGGCCTCCAACGACTGAGCAGAAAGTGTTGGAGAGGTCTGACACGCAGCCGACCTAGAGGAATGCGATCCGTCACCGAACCGCAGAGACCGATCAGCCGGAGAATACTCCGTGCCGTCGCTGATGTGGACTGGGACAGAGTCAGAGCAAAAGCTGAGAGAATCACAGCCTTGGACTGGGGAACCGCCACCAAATTGAATTGGGGGCGGAAAGCCATCCCCAGATGGCAAAACGACTGAGAAGGGACCAGGTCAGACTTCTCGTTGACTGAATCCTAGCGACGTGAGAAAGCTCAACAGAGTGGCGACATCCGACTCCAGTACGGCAGCATTGGAATGCTTCTGGAGGAGATCGTCCAGATATGCCGAAGTAGTCACCCTGGACTGTGTGCGATGGAAAGCTATCACATGTGACATCAATCTGGTGAAGGCCCAAAGATCCATGTTGAGGCCGAAAGGCATGGCCTTGAACTGGTAAACTCGCCCCAGAAAAGCGAACCTGAGATACTTCCGTGACGCCCGATGAATCGGAACGCGAAAGTAAGCGGCTCGCAGGTCGATGCTGGAAGCGAAATCTCCCTGGTGAATTGAACGGAGGACCGACCTGAAAGTCTCCATGCTGAACTTAGGAGCAATGATAGACTGGTTCAGGATACTCAGATCGATAATCGGTCCGAGTCGGCCGTCCTCCTTCGGCTCCAAGAAAGGCGGGAATAGAACCCCACTGACTGAATGTTCTTGACCTCGATCGTACCCTTTGTCAGGAGATTGTCTATCTCCGAGGACAAAAGTTACCGAGGTAAAACGTCTGAAGGAACTGTGGTTGGAAGAGGCACCCGTGACAGTGGGGTGCCTTCGGAAGGATATTCGCAGCCCGGACCGAACAACATCTAACACCCAAGGAACGGATGTGATGGTGACCCAACGGTCTGCGAACTCTGGTATCATTCCTCCAACCTGGGACGAGTCGAAGTGAGGACCTTCATTTCGAGCCCCGACGCGGCCCTCGAGAGGAGAAACCACCTCCTCTACTGAACGAAGAATCCTAAGACTTCCCTCTAGTCTGCCGACGCTTACCCTTACCCCTTGAGTAAGAAGTAGAAGCGGTGGCAAAAGGATCAGCCTTTTGCTTTGCACAGGAAGCAGAAGGGTACTTGTTAGGCTCGGAACGGCCCCTGCCTCCCCTAGAAGGCTGATCAAGCTGATGAAACAGCAGCTGATCTTTGGAATGACGTAGGACTTCATCCCGGACCGTCGACACGGAACCATGGAAAAGTTGCGGACCTGCCGAAGAAACAGATCAAAGAACAGCGCGCTGCTCCTCAGGAAGGGATCGGCCTGTGTCCAGCAGAGTCCCTTCGAACTAATTCCAGATTAGCCGTGTTGCAGGCATGCGTGTGTGTAAGATGCATGAGCACCTTGGACAGCACACGCAAAGGAGCCTGTACCTCGCCAAGCTTATCTGGAGGCAGATAAGCAGCTAAAGCTGAGGCAACGTGATCTGAGAGAGAAAGAATACCAAGCATCTCTCTCGATAAGCCCAATGTGGACTCCAGAGTCGTCATCGGAAATGACGGCAGACTTGGGCTTGGAAAGCCCGAGGGAATTGTAGTCCTGATCCAGAACCGTCAAAGTCTGGCAGACCGACGGATTGGCGGAATCGTAGGAACGATAACGCGCCGGAGGCAAAAAGGCGTCAACCCTGGTTAAGAACGAAGCCTTCATAGCCTTGGAATTCAGCTTCGAGTCCAAGGCTGAAAATGCTTCAACCACCTGTACCGACTGACAAGGTCGAATACGCCCAGAAGCAGGTTGCTCCATAGGCTGTTGGCACGCGACCGATGATCGCGGCCTGGCTGACACTGTCGGCTGGTTTTATGGTTTGAGACCCGGAAGGAACCCAAACACAAATCAAGAGCAGCCCCCAAGTCCGAAGACTGCTGGCTCTCGACATCAAGCATGTCTGACTCTTCCCCTGAGTCGGAAGACACAGCCCATCGTGGGCAAACCAGCCGACGCCTCCCATGGTGTCGGAACACCAGGGGGATCAGAAAGCGGCCCGTTTCCAATCCGGGGAGGCGGCGCCATAGGGGGCGCCTGGAAACCACTCGCTGGAAGCAACGGGAAGGCTCTTGACAGAACCTGAATGAGTAAGGAGAGGGCCTCCCTAAGCTCACTGCACGTACTGGCCGGTTCGACAGGGGAACGAACCGGCAAAGTGGCTTCACCTCTGACCCTCTTAACCAGCGAAGGGTCACGATCCTCCAAAACACCCGACGCGGGACGATGGGCGGCAGCCGAAACATCTGAAGGCAGACGTGTATAGGGATACGACACACCCCGAGGATCAGCATAGCGGGAATTCATGAGAGTCACCGCGGACCTCTGCGGGGCAGAAGGTCCATGCTGCACAAAAGACATTGGTCCCACAAAACTGGTCGTGTGGCCAGAATGAGTGGACGGAAACGCCACGGTGTCCTCACTAAGAACATCCGAATCCAATGAGACAACTGTGGTGCTCGACGGCGCAGAGACCACAGCAGAGGGTCCGGCCGGCAGCCCCTTCCAACTTCGCCGAGTTGAAGTCAGGGAAGGCCGAGGCCGATACACCCACGTCTACACTCCTAGACACCGCAGCAGACCACTGCAGATATAAAACTACTGTGCTCAACGGCTGAGAGGGCACAGTAGGGGGTTCAGTCGGCAACCACTTCCGACTTCGCCGAGTTGAAGTCGGGGAAGGCTGAGGCCGATACCCCACAACCACACTACAGACATCCCTGCAGACGCTTGCAGGGATAAGCCGAGGCCGTCTAAAAACGATGCCCAATGACGTAGACGGAACAGCAGTAGCAGCAGATACGACGGGAGCTGTTGGAACTGGCGGAAAAGCGGAGAGAGCTACCTAGCTCGGCCTCCAAAGGAGGAGTCACAACCCTAGTGACAGCATCAGATGTCGACTGGAGAGGGCGCTTAGTCCCGGAACCAGGCATCTCTTCACCAGAAATCCAACAGCTCCCGCAGTATCCACCACGGTAAAAAAAACCTGCACATTCCCCACGTAAGGGGAATAACTCACCAGACATGGTCGAGTCGGGAAGCCTCGAAACGAAAGCGTCCCCCCCCCCCCGGGGGCGGGAGGTGCTGCACATCCCCCAAGGAGGGGCAGCAATTCTCACCAGACGTGGTCGAGTCGGGCGGCCCCGAAACGACAGCGTTCCCCACTCCCGCGGGAGCGGGAAGAGCTGCACATCCCATACGGAGAGGGTAAAACTCACACCACACGTGGTCGAGTCGGGGGCCCCGAAACGACAGCGTCCCCCCCCCCGCGGGTGCGGGAGAAGCGGCACATCCCCCACGGAGGGTGTATAACTCACACCAGACGTGGTCGAGTCGGGAGGCTCCCGAAACGACAGCGTTCCACACCACCCGCGGGTGCGGAAGAAACGGCCGCGAGAACGCACCAAAGCGAGGGCAAAAGGAATGCCCTAAAGGAACCGAACTAGAAATAACAGGTCAGAGCAGTAGAAGAATAAGGTGAACTCAACAGAAACAGGAAGTAGAAGAACACCCTCAACTACGAGAGAAGGTGGCAGAAAACTGGGTACACGACAGAACCCAGACGGTCGACAGGGACAGAAAAAAACAAATTCAGCCCTCAACAGAGTTAAGAAATCCTGTCCAGACAGTCCCTGATTGACACCTCCAATAACAATTAAATTATCAACCGAAAAATTCGTCGAATCGCTTTGACACGATGTCGAAAACAAAACATTCGCGAAAACGGAATAGTAAATAATATACAATGAGAATGTGGTTGAAAATATTACCGAGAATATATAAAACAGTCGTGTTATTATACGATCTTCAGATCTATAATTCCAGTCACAGGAAAACCATTATCGACGTGTTAAATTACCACTGTTACGGAGCGAAATGACACACATCCACCACGTGTACGGATAATCAAAAGAATGATGAATTGACGCACTGCGCATTGATTTACGGAAGACGTGGATTGGTACTATTTAAGAGCGTCCCAGGGTGTGCGCCGATGGCGCTCGACCCAGTTTTGGCTTATTTTTTCGTGGTGTTTTTACACCACTTTTCTTTCCCAAATCTCTTGGGAAAGATTAAAATAGAGAGTATTTTATCCGAGTTAGGTTCTTCCACTGTAGTGCAAGCCTGTAGTAAACAATTGCAAGGTAGGTTGATAAGAAATTGATTTTCAGTGAATTTTGCAAAACATCTGTACTCATTTCCTCTAATTGCAAGGTTGTTTTAGCAATTATTTTGGTATGGATAGATTTAACAATGATTGCAGAAGAAAGTTACTGTTTACTTTTTAATCTCACGATTTAACCCCCAAGCAAAATGAGTGCGTGAATAAGAGAACCGTGAGAGAATGCCAAAAATGGTCAACTTTGGATGCTTCTGGTCTATCATTTTGGAAATGGATAATTTCAAGCACTTTGCTTTTGCTACATGTAGTCTGCATTTTCACATTGGAAAGTTTGGAAAGCCCGTAATTTGTCCAACAAATTATAATTCTCTAGTTATTATTATCTATTCAGAGCAAATACTTTCGCCGAGAGGTTTCAGTGTAAGACATTAACTTTGTACACACGATGGCTCTTTTTGATGTCTGGTCTCCCAGAAGCCTTTCAGTGCAATGCCGGTGCCACATACAAGGCTGGCAGATTCTACAACCACAAAAAACTAGGCGATATCAAAATTCATATGGCTGTATCCCCTCCACAGCTTAGAAACCTAGAGTTTTGAAACCAATCATTTGGACATCTTAAAGTTTAAACACCCTGATATAAATTCTGGAGCAGTCATCAAGCAATGGCGGAGCACGCTCATGGCCTTATGGCAAAACCAGATGAACTTCGCTGTATGGTGTGCGACGACAGAGTGTGGGGTCTCCGCTACTGACCACCTGAACCAAACCACAGACTTGTTCGCCAGAGGCTTCTGGCCATTTCATTTCTACTACCAGACACAGTGGATTTTAGCCGAAATGAAAGTTGCCTTACCCCGGGAACATGCATGGTCTAGATACAATAACTCATGACAGACGCGCTTTTGAAAGACTATTAAATGTTTTCGGTGTGTCGCCCGATACAGATTGGAGAGAAAAGGGGAAGGGGATTATAATGACGGGTTGGGCACTTTATACCAAGTCGTACCGTACTACAGCTATCTCCTGACATTACACCCGCCGGGTCGAAGATACAACCATACGGTTACATTCACCGAACGCTCTGGGCACGGGCATACTCATGCAGACTTTATCATGCAGATTTTACTAAGTTTATAGTTGACGAGGCAAACAGGTTTACAAGGGCAGGGATAAAAAAAATCAATGAGCCCATTAGGACATCCGTCTGGGCAATAATCGGGTACCAGGATCAAACCCGTTCATCGCTTCTCGGAACCGGTGCAGCGTTCGACGTCCAAAAGCAGTTTGAGGCTTATGTGGAAAATGCCATTGTCCGCCCAATGGACCTGGAGAGTGGAATTAAACGCCATCAGGACGTGTTATCCCACGCAGAGTCAAGAACGGATTATGTATTCGGGCAAGGCCTCAACATGGCGCCTTCTGATATGGAACTAGGTGGCCTTTCACATGGTCTCGTGGGGGTACAACTAGATCGTTATTGTCACAACCGCTCAGACCCTGGGACTAAATACAAATACTGCACCAACCTCACCCGTCGTGTCTACGGGGGAGACGGGACTGGTCAAGCCATCGCATCGTATTGATGCGCCTACTGTGGAAGCGGGAACAGGTAGCGGAGCTGCCTCTGATGCAGAGTCGGCGGCATCAGGAAGCACGACAGTAACTGCGGCAGCAAGCTATCATGACGACAAAACTGCCATTATTGTGGGTGGGTTACAGTTGGCTTACACGCGCTTTGGTTCCTTCGAAGATAGCAACTGACGAGCCATCAAAAGAAGCAGACCTCCGACAGAAAGGACCATGACCCACAGGTTTTCGGCCAGTCAGCCTACAGTGTTTGCGGGTAGGTTGAGAAGCCATGAAATAATGGAGCCTATAATTCCAGGTAGCGCAGCCGCCGCCGCCTTGCCAGCTAGCTTGGCTTGGATGCGCCCAAGAGACTGTAGGTGCTTTTCCGCCCACTCTTTGAGGCCACCCTCAGCAGATGGTGGAGGAGCGGTAGCGAGGGTACTAGGGTCGAGATTGCCATTCCAATTGCTGTGAGGATAGATACGATCGTAATCCCTTGTTCCCGGAAGAGGGTGCAAATGTGCTCACTGAGCGTCGTGTTCGAGGATCCGATTGGTCGTCTCTCCGATTCGGGTGATTTGAGATCGGAGAGCCTCTATTCGTTGCGACCGCCTCCATGCGGGAATCTCGTTCATCTTGCAGGTTGCGCAGGCGTTCTGCAATCCGGCGCTTAACTGATCATCTGGAGCTTCATCGAGCTTTCTTTTTTCTAAAGCGATGTGCTCATCCAGTTCGGACAGTCTGGCCAGGTTGTTCGTTAACTCACCTCGGATGGTCTGCATTGCCCTGTCCAGTACGCGGAGCTCTTTGATGCTGTTCTCCAGTCCCACAGTATCAAGTGGAGGGTCATGTAAGGTTTTAAGTGCAGTTTCTTCCTCCTCGGTAAGACTTTCCACCACGTTTTGAGCGGAATTTGACGCAGCATTAGCCACCTGTCCCAAGTCTTGCAGTTCTGTCGTATCCGATCCGATCCTAGAAGCTGCTCACCCAACTCATTGTCAATGACGTCGAGGTCAAAGTCCGCCATTGAATTGAAGGCCGATCAAAGACAAGTTCAGTTTATTCGTCATGTCTTCAAACCTATATGGACGCAAGCTTAACCCATACCGTAGACTACGGAGCCTTCTTGGGGTAAAGGAAGTTCGGCAGTCGGTTGTGATCACGCACAATCCCAGTACGATTGACCTGAACCAACAGCTCAATATCCAGTTCTCAAACCTCGGGTCCCACGATCTTATCGTACCGGGTACAGTGCGCCTGGCATTTGCAGTCACCCTGAACAACAGATGACAGGTCAGTCTTTCAGAATCTTGGCCGTGCGTTCGTCAAAAAAATGGCAATCAAGATCAGCGGGAATGAGGTGATGTCGGTCGACGATGCAGACTTGTACCACTGCTACCTTGGCCTCTGGAAGACAGCCTCCGAGCGCAAAAATGCACACTACCAGGGCATTGATACCTCTGCGAAAAAAAATGCTGCCAAGCTGCGGGTCGGCGCAGAAGACAATGACTCTGTTGCTGTAGACAAGGCTATCGCTGATGCCTATGGCAATCGGTTCTGTATGTCGCTGGACTTCGAACTCCTCGAGGTTCATATGCCTTTCTACCAGAGTGCGCTTGGGGATCGGCTCGAATACGAGCTGACATTCAACGATTACAGTCGAGTGGCCTTGGCCACAGGCGATGCCAATGCCAGTTACACCATTGATATCAGCCTGGAATATGAAATGGTCACCCAATCTGAACTTGCGCATGGTCTGCAACCAGAACGCTGGTTGTCTCGCCATCCTATAAGACCGCGTCCTTCGCCACCGCAAAATGACCAAAGACATCAACATCAACGTTGCCGCACGGAGCATGAAAGGGGTCCTGCTGCTGTTCGATGACCCTGCTACAGCGGTGTAGCTTTCGTAGGAATCCCGAAGTCTTTTATAACCCCAAGATCACCAAAGTTGAGGTTATCGAAGGGTTGCCCAACCAGCTGTACTCCCAGAAATTGCGTGCCACTCGGCACTTTGGAGCTTGCCCCAGCAGCAAAAGAGATCCTGAGGTGGATCTGGTCGCAAAGGAGCTATCTCTGGCTGATGTCAAACTGGGAGAGTTCTTGACCAACAAGCATGCATTATGGCTTGACCTGCGGACCAACGGATGATGGCGAGCTACACGGCACTGCCCTGCATGTAGAAAACACCAGTGAAGGTATCACTATCCAGATCACAAAGACAGCAGAGGCGAGCGGCGCGTTGAGCATATATCTGTACGTTTTCATGGATGTGCAGCTTAACATTGAAGATGGCCGGTTCACCAACACACTTTAATCACCTTTTCCAAACAGACCCACGCAGCCATTATGTGCGGTCAAACAGGCTGTGGCAAGACAGTAATCGGTCTAGACCTGCTGGAGGGCCCTTACCGGGGTGTGTTTCGGCAGGTTGTGGTGCTCTGTCCCACAATCAAATACAAAACATACCACGACCGTCCATGGATTTGGGATGACCCCGATGTGTACATAGCAAATCCCGATGAACACCTCCACTTATATCTACGGCGTTCTGTCAGATGTTCCAGGGGGAACCAGACTTGTGCATTATCAACGATTGCTCGCTATGAAAGCTTTGACACAAAAGACATGCTGTTTGAGCTAGCCTTCTCGGGTCGTCAGGCGCAGCAGAGCATTTGGGTTTTGACTCAGATTCTCAGAAGTATAACTCTGTCTTAAAGGATCTCGGCGAGCAGACCCGCTGGGCTTGCCTGTTCCACTGTAAGGACAGACAGCTTCGATGACTTTCTACGAGAGATTGATGTGAATAGAAGCCTTGAGGAACGTGTAGCAGTTCGCCAGGCATTTGCGGAGAACAAGCATGCCCGGCTAGTGTTACAAACAGACCAACCAACCACTTATAAAGTGTTATATTAAACTCAAACGGCGTGCATGTACGTATACACCATCATGGATTGCGAAGATATTTACCAACTGCTGGGAGAGCAAGGAGGCAATACAGGAGGCAAGGCATCAGTAGATCCTGCCTTTTCCGAAGGAAGAACAGACCGATGGGGCCAAACGCGAAAGGCTAGCTGTAGTTGCTTCCGTGGACAGGCTAAGCAGTATCTAGGTAAAAAATATCTCGCTTGACCAGCTCGACGCAGTGAACGATAAGGAAATCGATAAATTCTATGCCCGATATGCGGCACGGCTCAGCGCAGTGATGAAAACTCCAGGGACCGACGCTCTACAATTCTACACATCGGTGGTCTGCATGTTTCTTCCCATACCCCCGGAAATCCATCAAAAATTGGTTGCTGATCTTGAGGCAGATCCATTTGTTGAGCACGCGCCAAGCAGTACCACGTGCGAGCTATATCATCGCTATGGCATGTACTTAGCAACACTATCCACGATGCTAACCACCGCTAAACATTTCCGATTCGGACACACCTGCCCTTTAACAAATCAAGACGATGGCATCGATGACACAGCCAAACCTGCGGATAGTTACTGCGCAACAGGTGGAGAGTGTGACAGCTGCACCAACCACCGAGTCGTCGGTTGTTCCTGTTCCGATGGAACAGAAACCGCGACAGAAAGCCCTCTAAATAGTGGCCGCCGGACGGGCAGGAGCTGTCACCCGGAATGCAAAACAAGAAGCATTGGTCCAGTTGCAAGAAGAGAAGGCCAATCTCCAGAGAATGGCCGTATTTATTTATTTATTTTTATTTATTTATTTTATTTATTTTATTTATTTTATTTATTTTATTTATTTTATTTATTTATTTTATTTATTGGTGTTTAAGGTCACATATTTCTGCACAATGGCTAATCATGACGTCGACAGTTTTACGAGTGGAGGAAGCCGGAGTAACCGGAGAGAACCAATGAGCAACGGCGAGCAACTGTCAGCTCTCAACATACTAACTCCACATAAGCAGGGTTAGCATTGGCTGAAGACGGTGCAGTACGCCTCAATACACAACGTCACCGTGCCCCCACGAGGGCAATGAGGGTGAAGTGAGAGAATGGCCGTAAACAACGCATTTGCAACCCAAGTGGCTGATGGACCCGTTGTCCCGTTCCGAAGGAACAACGGGAACAAGGGGTCTCGAATGCAATGCATCACGAACGCAGTTCATTGGATGACTGGTCCCCATGGATTGCTGGGGCGGTTGGGTTGGCTAGCTTGGCATCGTGGTTTTGCAGTTCCTAAGAAACAGGAACAATAAGCCTGCGGCCAATCTAATGACACCACTTGTTGATCTGTTCAACCGCAGCGCGGCACCTCCGAATAAGCATTTAGAGGCATCTTCAGACCCATTCTTTTTGGATGTTTGTTTGTTGGTGGTTAACGTCACATTTATGCACCATGGCTAATCGTGACACAAAATGGAGATGAAGTCAAGTTTAGTCAATCGTTGATCAACATGTTGACCATTTTAGAGGACTTTCACCCCAAGCATTGGTGACTGGGTCCTATTTTACTAGTAAAGCGGAACTGGTTTACCACAGTAAACAAGTGCTGCTTACTTCCCGGGGTTCCCACGGGGAATTCTTTTTGGAGAAGTATATATATATATATCTACATATACACAATGTCTTCAGCCAATGGAAAGATGCTGGTCAATGCTGCCACGTGACCACAACATGGAGATCAAGTCATGGTCAGTCAATCGTTTATCACTGTCGCTGCCGAAAGCGACTATAGTGGCCTATTTTATGATGATTATCTACGTTCTTGTATGCGCAGATCCAACATACCATCTGATTACTTGATGGAAAGGGCTCAAAATCAGATGATAGAGTTTCAAGTATGTCATAAAAGTTATTCAACTTCCTGGCATACAGACAGATGCCCACCATATATGGCACACAGGGCTTATATTTCGTCTAAATTTATGACAATCCATTTGGATTCTCGTGAAAATGGTTGCGAGAATCCATACCTACTATGAGTGTCCCAGGATCCCATGACACCACCAAGGTTGAACCACTGTTGTATACTGATTAACACGTGTTAACCTTTTACCCAACACACTTTTTTAATTTTTAAAACTAAGTTTGATAATTTTTAAACAATAAATAATAAATAAATGATAATATAATTAAATGAACAATATTTTCCAATAAAACCTTACAAATATGGCTGTCATTGGAACCGGCTCATTGAGCCGGTTCCAATGACAGCCATATTTGTAAGGTTTTATTGACAAAGTGTCAGGATATTTCAGGTCATGTTAGCCTTCTATTGGTTAATTTGTTGCCGCTGTGTTAGTTGAAGGGTTAAATTGACTCAATTTTTTTCACGCGAATCCCAGCAGAGGTGCAGCGAGAATCTACATGGATTCTCGGCAGTTTTATTCGCGAATCTTTGTGCGAATCGATTCTCCGATTCTCGTCGAAATATAAGCCCTGGGCTCAAGTGGGCGTGGCAATAAAGGGTTATACCCCATGTTGCCTATTTTAGAAAACTCACACCCCAATCATTTGTGACTTGGTCCTATTTTACCAGTGAAACTTCTTCACTTCCTGAGGTTCCCGCGGGGTAACAATTTAATAGCGAATCTGGTATTCCATGTGTCTATTAGCAATAAACAATAAACTGGACTTGTTGGCTATCCGAACATTAGAGCGCATGGGATTTCCCAATAAAATGAAGCAGAGTAAGGTTTGGAGATCCATTCTGTAATTGAACTTTAGTGATCGACGCTATATTTTCACAATACAATAAATGAGTCATGTCACGCCGGGTTTATTAATTGGATGTAAAAATGGAATTTTCATCGTATTTTAATCCGATGCCTTATCACCCTACTGAATAGAGCTTAAGGTGCTATATAAGTTATGGAACTTTGTTTATCTTGAAATTCTCCGATATTCCTTAAATTCAAATTGAATATACAAAAATTATACATCAAAATGAAGGATGAAATGTATAGAAGACGAAACGTGTATGTAGTCAACTCACAGAGTTGACAGAGGGCACCACTGCTTCCTGGATGTCTGCTACCGTATTCGTACCAGAACTGATAATACAATATTATTTCCGGAGAACTTGTGGCCAATTGTGCTTCACAATCCAAGAAAGCTAAGGCATCAAAATCCTTCAAAACACAACGACAGAGCATCATGGGTGTCAATTCCAAAATTGACGGCGTTGTTATACCCCCCGCAAACAAAGTTGGGGGGGGGGGGGGGTATATAGGAATCACCATGTCCGTCCGTCTGTCCGTCCGTCCGTCCGTCCGTCTGTCTATCCATCGTAAGCGCAACTCCTCCTAAACCGTTTGAAGAATTTTCATGAAACTTTACACAATGGAAGAACTCCATATGAAGATGTGCATGAAGCAATATAATTCCGTTCTGACATTTCCAAGGGGAGATAATCTAACTTATACATTTCAGGCGCGGGGGGTATCACTTTGCGAGTTTGCTCACAGTACCTCTAGTTTACATAAAAATGTTTGCATATATTCTTACTTTCGATTTCCGGTCAACGTCACCGGACGGAAAAAGCATCGAAAAACAGCGCCGTCTAAAATCAACTGAGAAAGATCGCCTTTATACTGCATACTATTATACGAAGACTGCGCGTTTGCCATATTCTATGTGAGGTATCATGACACCTCGTCGGCTGAGTGCTCGAATGTTCTATGTCCCATAGGGGACATAGAACATTCTAGCACTCAGGCGACGACCTGGTGAAATTTCTTAGAATTACGATTGCTTTTCGATGGAAATTCGTGGTATTGAGTGATTTGCGCATGTCAGTCGAATATGGATTCCATCTTCAGTAAACAAGAGGCCCCAAGGGCGCTCACCTGACATGGTAGCCTAAATATCAACCCGGAGAATTGATTTCAACAAGTTGCATCTGCTCCTCCTCCTAAGAAAAGCTTATACCAAATATCCAAAGATTCTGACCAGTGGATCTAAAAAAAAAAAAGATTTTTAAAGAATATTCCTCATATTGAACTAAGTTATAATTCAGGCTCCCACAGGGAGCCCATATATGAACCCAGGAACTTGGCCTTAACAAACTTGAATCTCACCCCCACCCCGCACCCCCCTAAGGATGCTGCACACCAAATATCAGAACATTCCGACTGCTGGATCTGAAGATGATTTTTTAAAGAAAATTCCTAATTTCGAACTAAGTTATAATTCGGGCTACCACAGTGAGCCCAAATATGAACCCAGGGACTTGGCTTGAACAAACTTGAATCTCACCCCCCTAAGCATGGTGCATACCCAATATCAAGATTCTGCCTGCTGGATCTTGGGAAGAAGATTTTCAAAGAAATTTGCCTGAAATGCACTATGTTCAAATTTGGGCTCCTATAGTGAGCCCAAATATGAATCCAGGGGGCCGATTTGAACCAACTTGAATCAGATCCTCCCCACAATGTTGTATACCAAATATCAAAAGATTCTGCCTGCTGGATCTGGAAAAGAAGATTTTCAAAGAAATTTGCCTGAAATGCACTATGTTCAAATTTGGGCTCCTATAGTGAGCCCAAATATGAATCCAGGGGGCCGATTTGAACCAACTTGAATCAGATCCTCCCCACAATGTTGTATACCAAATATCAAAAGATTCTGCCTGCTGGATCTGGAAAAGAAGATTTTTTTTTATGTTTTTCCCCATTGCCTACAGTGTTAAAAAGTGCCGACTCGGCACTTTTTCAAAGTCCTCTAAAAAGTACCTTGTGATCAAATTGATAGGGATTTTTTTTAACCATTCTATTCTACTGGATAAAAGTAAGCTTTATACGAAATAAGAATTATCTGTGCCCTGTAGTTTTGGAGATATGGCAGTTTTAAGGTTTTTCCTATTTTTAGCTCCCGAGGTTCCCACGGGGCAATGAGAATTTTTTTTTTTTTGCATCAATCAACTACTTATGACCCATTATCATCTCATATCAAATTTGGTTCAAATCGACCTCACGGTTCAGAAAATAGAAATTTTAGGCCTGGCCAAAATTTTTTCCCCTCCCATAACGAAGGCAAATAATGCCCGACAAACTTCTCTTGAACAAACTTGACTCTAAACCTCAAAAGGACTCTGTATACCACATATCAAGTCTCTGCTACTGGTGGTTCATTAGATTTTCAAAACATTTGGCCATTTTTTCCCCACACCTCTGCTCAATATGAGCCGAAACCTAATTTGGATAAATATCAAAATGCCCCTATATAACCACTATTTACATAAAATTTAATTAAAATGTGGCCAGTGGTTTAGGAGAAAGAGGCTCAAACACCACCTTCACGCAGGACGACGGACGAAGAGTGATAAGAAAAGCTCACCCTGACTTTCAGTTAGGTGAGCTAAAAATGCAGACAGTGTTGTCTTTTTCCCAAATGCAGTCCCATCGCTGCATCCAAAAGTGTTTTGATTGCCTAGCTTTGTTCTTGGATACGTGAAGAAAAGTTGGCAAGTTGTTTTTCTCAGGAAATATTTTATCAGTTCTGGTACGAATACGGTAGCAGACGTCCAGGAACCAGTGGTGCCTGTTAACTATGAGTTGATGTCATTTTTCATTTTCTATACATCCCAACCTTCATTTTGGTGTATAATTTGTGTACTTAATTTGAATTTAAGGAATATCAGGTGTGGCAATTCCAAAATACACAAAATTCCATTACTTATTTAGCACCTTAAACAATGGAGGAAAACACTGAATTGAGGCAACTTGTTAACTGCTATGAGAGAGGCTTTTTGTTACACAACGAATGAACATACTCAGTTTGAAACACTTGAAATTCCATGAGATATATCGCTCATTGTATAGATTATCAATGCAATATAACCGTATATTAGTCTTTTATATCGAACATATGTTTTGAACATGCCCAGGTGATATATCTATAAGAGGGGCAGGGAAGAAAACCTGTATCTCTTTGTAAGTAAAGTCACATGACATCAACGGTCGTAGACGCGCAAATTTCCACAAAAGTGGGTTAAGAAATAACCCATAACAGCATCGAATTCTGAGCTTGGGCATACAGGTGTATGAGGCATCAATTTCTAGGTTGTTCCCTTATATATTCAGTCCGTTCTACGCAGGTGGCTACATTTTTATCTGTCCGATTTAAGAATTGTATCATGTTGCGACTCTTACGACAGGTTTCCTGCGAATGTCAAAATTTGAGTTTAATTGAATCCCGAAAATTACTAGGATTTGGAATGGAATCTAATCGAATTTCTAAGCAAATATTGCGCCTTACAACTGCACCAGTCTTCTTTCACGTGTTCTGATCAACGGTGACTCGCGTCTGTTTGGGCAAGTCAGTCATCAAAGTAGAATATTAAAAAAAAATCCGTAACTATACCTAACCCACCCCATATTGTAGTTGTGACTATTCCCAGGATTGACACCATTTCTTCTTTCAATACCAACACTGCCTTAACACGCGATCGATCCTGCTGAATGTTCTTGTCAGGTACGTTATCACGAACTTTTTTATGGCAAACTCGGCTTAACCATAAAGCAGAACGAAATTATATTTGGAACGTCCAGTCAATTATCTTATCGTCTGGTCGATTTGAGTAACTCCAACCCTATCCTTTGTCAGTCCAGACTCACATCCAATTGCATGAAAGACGGAGAGTGTGGAGTGCTCTTTGATGCAATGACTGCGGTTAGTGATAATACCCCACTGTCAGCAGGTTAGCTTAGATAACGCAAACCCTTCATTCACCTACACTTCCATTTTTGTTTTTAAAATAACTTTTCTTTACTTTTATTGATGTATCTATGCCGCAAATTGTAAGTTTAGTTTTCGAGGAGACGAGTGTCGTACGTAAGTTGTTATAAATTGTTATCCAATGCTTTGTAATTAGTGGCAAATAAAATATACTTTATTAAAACTTTATTTAAAAATTAGTTTGCTAAGCGCCACATATTTGTGAAATTTTCTTGTGACACATTTGCGATATTTTTGGTGGATATGATTGAGGAATGTATTGAGATGGTCCCCAGTGTTTACATTAGCTCTCTTGACAGGCAGACCTTTCGTGACAGTCATGGAAAGCATGTACCCCTTGATTTCCATGATATTTTCGTGTACTGTCTACATGTGCATGACATGTGTAGGGTATTCAGTCTTCATTTCAACACAAACCCTTGTGATTTAATGATTGAATATGGCAAATGCAAATGTACGAAGACATTTGTCTTAAACAAATGTGGCGGGCTGTAGGTATGGTGGAGCAAGGGGCCACCCATCGTCAGGTTGGAGAAGCCCTTGGTAGGCACCATACGGTGATCACCAGAGCCTGGTCAAGATTTCAGCAGTGTGGCACACCAGTCAGACGACATTGTGGTGGCAGAGACAGGGCAACATCTGCAGGTGAAGACCGGTTTTTGATCATTCAGGCCCGTAGGAACCGCTTTGACACAGCAAGCCAGCTTCGCAGTGACCTTCAGAATGCATCCGGGTAATGTTTCGACGCAGACTATACGGGCAAGGTTGCACGAACGTGGTCTCTGATAGAAAAGACCATGTATTCGCATTCAGCTGTCTCAGAACCACCGCCAGGCACGATATGAATAGGCCATGGATCACGTTGGATGGACCAGAGAAAATTGACGACCTGTCCTTTTTACAGATGAGTCAAGGTACTGCCTAAACACAGCTAGGCGTTCTAGGGTATGGAGACATGGTGGTGGAAGAGACAGGGCAACATCTGCAAGTGAAGACCGGTTTTTGATCATTCAGACACGTAGGAGGCGTTTTGACACAGCAACCCAGCTTCGCAGTGACTTTCAGAATGCATCTGGGGTAAATGTTTCGACGCAGAGTATCTGGGTAAGGTTGCACGAAGGTGGTTTCCGATAGAGAAGGCCATGTATTCGCATTCAGCTGTCCCAGAACCACCGCCAGGCACGATATGAATGGGCCATGGATCACACTGAATGGACCAGAGAAGATTGACGACCTGTCCTTTTTATACATGAGTCAAGGTACTGCCTAAACACAGGCGTTCTGGGGTATGTTGAAGAACATGAGAGCGATATTCCATGCAGCCAACATTGCTGAGCATGTCCGCTATGGTGGAGGGTCAATAATGGTCTGTGGTGGCATCAGCTGGGATGGCTGTACGGAACTCTGCGTCCTTGACCGTGGTACATTGACTACACAGCAGTATATTGAGATCCTGGATGCCCACAGCAGATTGTATGCAGATACAGTGGGTGAGATTTATTCTGATGGACGGTAATGCCCGTCCTCATGTTTCCCATGTTGTCCGGGAGTACTGACGGAGGAAGGGGACCGAGCGTATGGACTGGCCAGCAAGATCCCCTGACCTCAATTCAATCGAACATGGCTGGAATGAGTTGCAGCTTGCAATTTCAGTCCGTCCAGTCCAACCAAGAAGTGTCCAGGAGCTTGGTGCCATGCTGGTCCAAGAATGGAACAACATCACACAAAGGATCATCTGGAACCTGATTTGGAGCATGAGAAGGCGTTGTCAAGCTGTAATTAATAATGGGTCTTATACTCGATATTGAATCCATATCAGTTCGCTCCGTCAACTTTTTGGCAAATTTGAAAAATTTCCTCTTTTACCAATAATATCCATTTTTCATGGTTATCGTATTCAAAAGCTAAAAAATAATGTCAAACACAAACAAAATCTTAATTTCTGTACTTAAATCATTAAAGATATAATTAAATATAAAATATATACACTTTTCATCACAATATTTCAACTAAAACGTAAAACAGGTAGTTGGATATACTTGGTGCTTAGCAAACTGAGTAGTATATGTTTAATCTAATATTCAAAACTGAATCGCAAATTTCATTTCCAACATGGCGTCCGAAATAAACAGTCAAAGTTCCATGCTGAAATAATGCATTTAAAGTTCGATAACTTATTTTAATCTATAGATATTATTTATCCTTGTGTGTTCCAGGGTGTATGGGAATTTACACTGGCTTCGGAACTGATACACCCTGAGGCGATGCCGAAGGATGTATGAATTCCCCGACCGGGAGCCGGTGAAAACACAAGGACAGCGGATTTATTTCCGAAAATTTTGGTGCACTTAATTTAACCTAAATTGTGGTAAAAAAAACTGACTTATAATGTGTACTTTGTAAGTTTCTTAATAAAACCAGGCAAATATGGATGAGCCAGTTGCAATGGCATCCATATCTAACATTTTATTACACAAATATTAGATTTCCTGTATTTTTATTTTTCAGCAATATGTGTATTGTGTATTCTTGTTTTTGCACCTAAAAAAGCTACTGTGGTTTGCAGGTTACACCGTACCTCACAGCCAATCAAAATGCAGTATTTTGTTTCATTTGGAAATGTTCTTTTATTTAACCCTTTACCCAACGTAACGGCCAAAACTTGCCAGCTCTATTCACAAGAAATCGCCAATTAATTTATTATTTTTTCATTTTTTGTCTCAAAAACATAGGTTATGACCCCTCACTGGAACGAGCTCGATGAGCTCGTTCCAATGAGGGGCCATAACCTATGTTTTTGAGACAAAAAATGAAAATATGAGTTATTCAAGAATTTTGTTTACAAGTGTCGTCTGTTTTTCAGGTTAGGTAAAGGGTTAACGGTGTAGTTTTATATACAATTTCGGATCTGTCAGAACAATTTTTCCTATTCGACCTGCCTGCGAAAAATTACATTTCCAACAAAGCGTCCGGATTAAATGAAACTTCAGGTTCCATGAGACACCATTTTAAATGTACGATGTTCGATAGCTGACTTGTGTAGTTTTCTTAATCCTTTGAACTTGACATATGAAAAATGGCGACCCCTTCGATGTCGCAACCTTAAGCTATTTGTAATAATTACACTGTTAATGTAGTTATACGTTTTGAATCCAAATACTCAATTCCCATTGGTCAGCTGGGTGAAAACGTCATGACCAAATGTAATTCATTTGCCAATGAATACATTTGGTCGAACTTTGACCCGCATTTACGGTAGAACGCAGCTGACAATGTAATTCGGGCGGTGTTTGGGCGGGTTTGTAACTTTTAGCGCCTCTCGCAGTGATCAACTCCGCTGCTGTTTCTTTGGTGACATTTCCCAACTGTGGCATAAAGCCCGTTACTAAAATACTCTTATCCATTTCTAAAGTTGTGAAAATTAAAAATCAGTTGTGCGCTTTGTATTTTGTGTGAGGGTGGTTTTTCGCCTCGTTCGTTTGTACATGTTTTATTTCGTCTTTCTGCTTTGTTTGGTAAAAAGTAGTTTAAACAGTTACGGAATGTAATTATAATTGAATGCAATTTTTATAATCTTTATTGGAGTATGAACGTGTCGGAATGAGTACAAATTGTATGAATCCCTTCGGGATTTATCCATAATTTATACCTATTCCCATACGTTCATACTCCAATAAAGATTATAAAAATTGCGTTCAATTCTTAAATGAATCAAGTTGGATAATGTCAGAGCTATGAACCGTACCAGTAAAAACGGCGATATTTTCAAAATGGCGTCAGCATTCAGCTCAACGCACCATGCGATAATCTACGGGGTTCACTTGCGTGATATTACACCACTTTAAGGAAGTCCGATAACTCGTTTTCGAGGTTTTCAATAGTTCTGCATTCGAAGATATGTCGAAATTGGCCTGCCAAATTTATTTGGGCTCACGACAAATACTTTTCGTTTTTCAGGATAGAATGCCGCCATTTTGAATAAGTCAAAATTTGACAACTAATTTTTTACTATTCGACCTTCCTCTAAAAATAACATTTCCAGTATGGCGTCCGAAGTAAAGAATACTCCGGGTTCCATGAGGAAATGAATGCACAAAGTTCCATAAGAGTTATTTAATTCATCCTACCTGTGAATTGCTGACATTTAAAAAATGGTGCTCCCTCTATAACGCCACCTGAAGACATTTGTAATAAATCGAGTCGGATAACTTATTTTAAACCGTTTAACGTGTCGAATTGATGACATTTTCGTAATGGCGTCGGGATTCAGCTCAATGCACCATGTTGTCACCTGTCGGGTCCTCCTGCATGGTATTGCCCCACTAAGTTTGGCAACTGGCGTTTCAGATGTTGAATTGCGCTGCATTTGAAAACATGTTCAAAATAACGTATAAATGTAGCTGGACTCACTGCAAAGATAGCCTTTCTATTTTCAGTCTGGAATGCCGCAGTTTCAGATAAATCAAGTCCAATAACTCATTTTTAATTATTCCATCTGCCTGTAAAAATTACAGTTCCAAAATGGCGTCCGAGGTTAAGAAAACACCAGGTTCCGTGACGAGATGACGCCAATTTCAAGTGCTGCTATATTTGGGCGAAATTAAACTTGGAAATAGGCAATGTTATTTTCGATGGCGTAAAATATCTAAAAATGTTATTTTTTCATTTTGTGGCCTTCGGAACTGCGAAGCATTGATCATAAACACAGATGGACAGCAAAAACATTATAAATTAGTATTTTGTTTAGACTATTCATGACATCGAAACTAACCTGTCGCATACCGATTTTCAAGCCAAGTTTTCATTACTTTTATAACACCTTTAAGATGGTTACATCGCTAAAAATGGTTGAAAGTGACTGAACATTTTATTTGTGTCCGGAAATATATGGACACTTAAGGTGCTATATAAGTAATAGAATTTTGTTTATTCTGAAATTCCCACCTCTGATATTCCTCAAATTCAAATTAAATACACAAAATTTGCATCAAAATGAAGTTTGGGAGGTATAGAACACGAAAAATATATGAAATCAACTCAGTTAACAGGCACCACAGGTTTCTGAAAGTCTGCTACCGTATTCGTACCAGAACTGTTAAGTAAATATTTCCAGAGAACTTGTGGCCAAATGTGCTTCACATCAAAATTCTTCATAACGCAGTGGCAGAGCTGCAAGGGGTAAATTCCAAAACCTTCGCTTTTGTTCACATTCAAGTGTACTTTCGATTTCCGGTCAACGTCATCGGACGGAAAGAACATCAATATAAAACACAATGAGAAAGATCGCCCTAATACAGCATACTGTTATTATATAGAGACTGCACAGTTGCCTTATTCTATGCAAGCTATCATAACACCTGTTGAAATTTCTTAAAATTACTATTGTTTTTCGATGGAAATTCGTGGTATCAAGTGATTTGCGCCTGTCGGTCGAACATGGAATCCATCTTCAATTAAAAATTACAGACAGTGTTCTTTTCCCCAATGCAGTCCTGTCGCTGCGTTCGAAAGTGTTGTGAATGTCTAGCTTTGTTATTGGATATGTTTAGCTCGTTTGGTCACAAGTAGTACTCGTGAAATATTATTTAAGGCGCTATATACGTCACAATTTGGTTTATTTTGAAATTCCCACCCCTGATATTCCTTAAATTCAAATTACATATACACAAATTGTACATCAAAATGAAGGTTGAGATGTATGGAACACGAAACATGTAATCGACTCATAGGGTGGACAGCAGGCACCACTGGTTCCCGGAAGTCTGCTACCGTATTCGTACCAGAACTGATAAGGATATAATATTTCACAAGAACTTGTGCCCAAATGTGAACAAACAAAGCTAGGGCATCAAAATTCTTCAAAACACAGCGACAGAGATGCATGGGGGTAAATTCCAAAACTGACTGTTTTGTTTACGATTCGTTTTACTTTCGATTTCCGGTCAACGTCATCAGACGGAGAAAGCGCCGAAAAACGCCGTCTAAAATCAAATAATGCTTAAGATCACCTTAGGGTGCTATATAAGTAATGGAATTTTGTTTATTTGTAATTCCCACAACCTGATATTCCTTAAATTGAAATTAAATATACACAAACTGTACATCAAAAAGGTATATAATACGAAAAATATATGAAATCAACTCCAAGGGTTGACAGCAGGCACCACTGGTTCCTGGAAGTCTGCTACCGTATTCGTACAAGAACTAATAAAATAATATCTCCCGAGAACGTCGTATGGCCAAATTTCCTTCACATATCCTAGAACAAAGCTAGGCATTCAAAACACTTTAGGATGCAGCGATCAGACTGCATTTGTGAAAAGGTCATCACTGTCTACATTTTTTATTGAATATGGAAACCATGTTCGACGGACATGCGCAAATCACTCGATACAACGAACTTCCATTAAAAAACAAAATCGTAATTCCAAGAAAATTCACCAGGTGTCATGATACCTTGCATTGAACATTGCAACTTTGCAGCCTATATATAATGATAGTGTGCAGTATTAAGGCGATCTTTCTCATTAGTTGATTATAGACAACGTTGTTTTTCGATGCTTTCTCCGTCCGATGACGTTGACCGGAAATCTTAAAATATGTAAACGCCCTCAATTTTGGAATTTACCCCCATGTAGCTACGTCGTCGTGTTTTGAGGATTTTAATGCCTTGTTTCGTTTTTTTGGATATGTGAAGCACATTTGGCCACATGTTCTCAAGAAATAATTATTGCCAGTTCTGGTACGTACGGTTGTAGACTTTCAAGAACCAATGGTGCCTGCTGTCAACATTATGAGTTGATTACATATGTTTCGTGTTATATATATCTCAACCTTCATTTTGGTGTATAATTTGTGTATATTTAATTTTTATATAACCTTTTACCCAACGTAATGGCCAAAACCGGCCAGCGCTATTCTCAACTAGAGGGGGTATCGGTACCCCGTGGCTCACCAACAGGTGGCCAATGTAAAGGGGTGGCTGGAGTAAAAAAGTTCAAAACCTGCACACAAATGTCCAAAATTAAAGAAAATAAGCAGCTAAAGGGTTAAATAATATAATAATAGCCCCAAGAAGCATGCTAACATAAAATGGAAACCATGGCAATATGCTACAAGGTAAGTCTCCACTTTGAAGAAAAGAAAGACAAACCTCAAAACCTGTACATAAAAGTAAAAAAAAAGTATCACATTTGTTTCCAGGTGTTAAATTGAGAAAAATAACCAGAAATGTTAAGGAAACCACCATGGCAATATGCCAGTAAGGTAAAACTCCACTTGAAGACAATTTCAAAACCTGTACACAAAAGTCCAAAATTCAAGTTACTAAGCATGGAAAGGGTTGAATAAAATATTACTATCCCTGAAAAGCATGCAGACATAAACAATAAATAGAGGGGGTATCAGTACCCCGTGGCTCACCAACAGGTGACCAATGTAAAGGGGTGGCTGGAGTAAAAAAAAAAAAAGGTTCAAACCCTGCAAAAAAAGTCCAAAATTAAAGAAAATAAGCAGCTAAAGGGTTAAATAATATAAAAATATCCCCTAAGAAGCATGCAAACATAAAATAGAAACCATGGTAATATGCTACAAGGTAAGTCTCCACTTTGAAGGAAAGAAAGACAAACCTCAAAACCTGTACATAAATGTAAAAAAAAAGTATCACATTTGTTTCAGTGGGTAAAAATCGAGAAAAATACCCTGATAATGTCACAGTAACCACCATGGCAATATGCCAGTAAGGTGAAACCCTACCTGAAAAAAATATCCACTTGGAAGAAAAGAAAGAAAAACCTCAAAACCTGCACATAAAAGTAAAAAAAGCATCACATTTGTTTCAAAGGGTTAAAATTTAGTAAAATACCCTGAAAATGTTCCAGTAACCACCATGACAATATGCCAGTGAGGTAAAACTCCACTTTAAAAAAATATCAAAACCTGCACACAAAAGTCCAAAACCTGCACGCAAAAATCCAAAATTAAAGTAAATAAGCAGCTAAAGGGTTAAATAATATAACAATAGCCCCAAGAAGCATCCTAACATAAAATAGGAAGCATGGCAATATGCTACAAGGTAAGTGGCCACTTGGAAGAAAAGGAAGACAAACCTCAAAACCTGCACATAAAAGTAAAAACAAGAGCACCGCTGGGCATTGCATCATACGCCCGTGAACTGTTCAAATTGTGCCATTTTAACACATTTGCAATTTTTTTTTAGAGTGCGAGAAATTTATACTGGCATATATATATATGTTACGGTCAGACTTTGAAATCAGTGATTTTGTGAAATAACTAAATTTTTCAGTCATTTGAGAAAAAGACTAACAAGTTTGAAGCCAATCGAAAAACAAATACTAAAGTTATCATCCGGAAACCAAATATTTGACGAAGAATTCTAAGTCCAACAGGGGCCATAATTCAGGCAAAAATTGTTCAGACCGACCCCATATTCGAACTTGACCTGTATTTTGTTGTGATTAAACCACATACCAAATTTGGAGCCAATCGGAAAACAAATACTAAAGTTATCATCCGGAAACCAAACGGACGGACGGACAGACAGACGGACGGACGGACGGACGGACAACGCCATACTATTATACGTCCCGTTTTTCAAAAAAGCATATAAAAAGTAACACATTTGTTTCAAGGGGTTAAAATTGAGAAAAATACCCTGTCACAGTAACCACAACGTCAATATGCCAGTAAGGTGAAACTCTACTTGAAAAATATCCACTTGGAAGAAAAGAAAGGCAAACCACAAAACCTGCATATAAGTCAAAAAGCATCAAAACCTGCACGCAAACGTCAAAATATGTCTAATAAAAATCGATTGAAAGGGTTAAAATTTAAAAAAAAAAATGCACTGGAAAGATATCAATGTTATAGTAACCACCACTGCAATATGCAGTGAGGTCAACCTCAATTTAATTTTTTTTTATCACAACCTGTACATAAAAGTAAAAAGCTGTAAGCCTAAGTCCAAAAGCTGTACATAAAAGTCCAACATTAAAGTAATTCAGCGGGAAAAGGGTTAAATAATACAAACTTAGCCCTAAGATGCATGTTTACATACAATAGAAAGCATGGCCATATGCTGCAAGGTAAATCTCCACTTGAAAGAAAGGGAAAAAAAACCATCAAAACCTGCACGCAAACATCAAAATAAGTCTAAAATTTGATTCAAAGGCTTAAAATTAAGACAAAATACCATGCAAAAGAGTTAAATGTTATAGTGAAACACCATAGCAATATGCAGAAACTAAAAATTTTAAAAAGCCCAAAAATCAAAACCTGTACACAAAAGTTCAAAATATTTGAGAGCGGACGCCGACGCCGACATGAGGACACAACTAACGTTGGTGAGCCAAAGAAGCAAAAAAAATAAATAAATAAATAAATAAAATCAAAACCTGCACACAAAAGTTCAAAATGAATGAATCAGGACGCCGACACCGACATGACGGCTATGCCATTGGCTCACAACTATCGTTGGTGAGCCAAAAATCGCCAATTAATTTTCATTATTTTTTCATTTTTTTGTCTCAAAAACATAGGTTATGACCCCTCGTTGGAACGAGCTCGTTCCAACGAGGGGTCATAACTTATGTTTTTGAAACAAAAAATGAAAAATTCGTTATTCAAAAATTCTTTTTTGCAAGTGTCGTCTGCTTTTCAGGTTAGGTAAAGGGTTAAGGAATATCGAGGTGGGAATTTCAAAATAAACACAATTCCATTTCTTATATAGCACCTTAATACAGCATACATACTATTATATTGACTTCACGGTTGCCATATTCTATGCAAGGTATGTCACCTGTCGAAATATCTGAGAATTGCGATTTTGTTTTCGACGCTAATTCTTGGTATTGGGCGATCTATTTGCGCATGTCAGTGGTACACGGAAACCATCTTCAATAAAAAATGCAGAGTGTTGTCTTTTTCCCAAATGCATGCAGTTCTATCGCTAAATTCGAAAGTGTTTTGAATGTCCAGCTTTGTTATTGGATATCTGAAGCACATTTGGACACTTGTGGAATATTATTTTATTGTCAGTTTTAATACGAAACGGTTGCAGAAGTCCAGGAACCAGTGGTGTTTGTTAACACTTTACCTAACCTGAAAAATAGACGACACTTGCAAAAATAATTCTTGAATAACTAATTTTTTTCATTTTTCGTCTCAATAACATAGGTTATGACCCCTCGTTGGAACGAGCTCGACGAGCTCGTTCCAACGAGGGGTCATAACCTATGTTTTTGAGACAAAAAATTAAAAAAAATAATGAAAATTGGCGATTTTTGAGAATAGCGCTGGCCGGTTTTGGCCGTTACGTTAGGTAAAGGGTTAACTCAATGAGTTGATTACATATGTTTCGTTTTCTGTACATCTCAACCTTCATTTTGATGTATAATTTGTGTATATTTAATTTGAATATAAATATTCTATTACTTGTATAGCACCTTAAGAAACTAAATTTATTTTCAAGTAATGAGTCATGTGGCATCTTTGTTGTAAACGAATGTTATAGATGAAATATGATAGATGAAAAATTACAATTTGAAGATATGTCGAAGATCGCGTACAATTTTTTTCTGGACTAATGACAAAGGACAACTTGTCCTTTTCAGCCTAGAATGTTGTCATTTTGAATGAATCAAGTCAAAACTCATTTTTTATTATTCAACTTACCTATTAAAATTACATTTCCAATATGGCGTCCAAAGTATAGAAAGCTCCCGATTCCGTGAAAAAATTACGCCATTTTAAATGCACAACGTTAGATAACTTATTTAATCCCATCTGTGAAACTGATGACATTTGAAAAATGGTTAAGTCTCGATATCGTCACCGGAAGCAAGATGCAATGAAACAAGTCGGGTAACGTCAAGACTGTACTACTCAGTTTGCTAAGCACCAGGTATATCCAACTACCTGTTTTACATTTTAGTTAAAATATTTGAATGACAAGTGAATATATTTAATTATATCTTTAATGATTTAGGCACAGAAATTAAGATTTTATTTGTGTTTGACATTTTTAGCTTTTGAATAAGATAACCATGGAAAATGGATATTATTGAAGAAAAAGATTTTTTGAATTTGCCAAAAAGTTGACAGAGCGAACTGGTATGGCTTCAGTATCGAGTATGAGACCCATTATTGTTAATTACAGCCTGACAACGCCTTATGCTCCTATGAGGTCTGGCATTATCGTCCACCAGAATGAATCTATCACCCACTGCACCTGCATACAATTTGGCTTGGACATCCAGGATCTCATCAATATAACGCTGTCGTATATTTTCAACAGCTCTGTACGTCCATCCCAGCCGATGCAACCACAGACCATTATTGACTCTCCAGATGAGTCAAGGTACTGCCTACACCACAGATAGAGGGTCGAGGTATGGAGAAGACCAGAAAAGCGATTCCATGCAGCCAACATTGCTGAGCATGACCGCTATGGTGGAGGGTCAGTCATGGTCTGGGGCGGCATCAGCAGGGATGGAGGTACAGAGCTCTGTGCCCTTGACCGTGGTACATTGACTACACAGCGGTATATTGATGAGATCCTGTGTGAACACGTCAGAATGTATGCAGTTGCAGTGGGTGATAGATTCATTCTGATGGACGATAATGCCCGTCGTCATGTTGTCCATACTGTCGGGGAGTACCGACAGAGGGAGGGGATTGAGGGTATGGACTGGCCAGCAAGATCCCCTGACCTCAATCCAATCGAATATGTTTGGAATGAGTTGCAGCTTGCAATTTCAGTCCGTCCAGTCCAACCAAGAAGTGTCCAGGAGATTGGTGCCATGCTGGTCCAAGAATGAACAGCACCCCGCAAAGACCACCAGGAACCTGATTGGGAGCATGAGAAGGCGTTTTTAAGCTGTAATTAGCGTTAATGGGTCTCATACTCGATATTGAACCCATACCAGTTCGATCCGTCAACTTTTTGGCAAATTGAAATATTTGCTCTTCTACCAATAATATTCATTTTCCATGGTTATCGTATTCAAAAGCTTAAAAATAATGTCAAACACAAATTAAATCTTAATTTCTGTACTTAAGTCATTAAAGAGATCATTAAATAAAAAATATATACACTTTTCATTACAATATTTCAACTAAAACGTAAAACAGGTAGTTGGATATACCTGGTGCTAAGCAAACTTTTAGAATAAATTATCAGTTCTGGTACGAATACAGTAGCAGACTTCCAGGAACCAGTGGTGCCCACTGTCGACTCCATGAGTTGATTGCACATGTGTTTCGTGTTCTATACATCTCATTCTTCATTTTGGCGTACAATTTGTGTATATTTAATTTGAATTTATGGAATATCAGAGGTGGGGGATTTTCAAAATAAACAAAATTCCATTACTTATATAGCCCCTTAAGGGCTTAACCTCTCGTTGTCTTTAAATTCAAATTAAATATACACATATTATACATCAAAATGAAGGTTGTGATGTATAGAATACGAAACACATATATAATTAACTCATCGAGCTGACAGAAGGCACCACTGGCTCCTGGAAGTCTGCTACTGTATTCGTACCAGAACTGACAAAATAATATTTCATCAGAACAACCTGTGGCCAAACATGCTTCACATATCTAAGAACAAAGCTAGGCATTCAAAACACTTTCGAATGCAGTGATAGGACTGCATTTGGGAAAAGGACAACACTGTCTGCATTTTTTATTGAAGTTGGATTCCAAGTGCAACGGACATGCGCAAATCACTCGATACCACGAATTTCCATAAAAAACAAAACCGTAATTCTAAGAAATTTCACCAGGTGTCATAATACCTTGCATTGAATATGGCAACTTTGCAGCCTATTTATAATGATGGTATGCTGTATTAAAGCGATCATTCTAATTATTTGATTTTAGACCGCGTTGTTTTTCGATGCGTTTCCCGTTCGATGACGTAGACCGGAAATCGAAAGTAAGAATATTTGTAAACGAGCAGTCACATTGAGAATTTACCCCCATGCAGCTCTGTCGCTGTGTTTTGAAGGATTTTGATGCCCAAGCTTTGTTCTTGGGTAGGTGAAGCACAATTGGCCACAAGTTGTTCTCGGGAAATATTATTGTATTATCAGTTCTGGTACGAATACGGTATCAGACTTTCAGGAACCATTGGTGCCTGCTTTCAACTCTACGAGTTGATTTCATATATTTTTCGTGTTCTCGATCGCCAAACCATTATGGTGTATAATTTGTGTATATTTAATTTGAATTTAAGGAATATCAGTGGTGGGAATTTCAAAATAAACAAAATTCCATTACTTATATAGCCCCTTAAGACGATTTTCCCATTATTTCATTTTAGACATATCGATGCTTTCTTCGTCTGATGACTTAGACCGAAAATCGAAAGTAAAAATGATTGTAAACAAAAAGCGATGGCTTTGGTATCCCTCCCCCCCCCCCCCCCCCATGCAGCTCTGCAGCTGTGTTGTGGGGAACTTTGATACCCCAGCTTTGTACTTTGATATGTGAAGCACATTTGGCCACAAGTTGTTCTCGTGAAATTTTATTAAATTACCGGTTCTGGTACGAATACGGTAGCAGACTTCCAGGAACCAGTGATGTCTGATGTCAACCTTTTGAGTTGATTACATATGTGTTTCGTATTCTATGCATCTCAACCTTCATTTTGGTGTATAATTTGTGTATATTTAATTTGTATTTAATGCGATTCTAAACTGAAGATTGTAGTTTGAGTGGACAGGTGGGAAACATTTTTTCATTACTTTTCAATAGTAAAGGTTATTTAATTTAATACAAGAATGATTGCTTCCTACCTAATAGATTACAAAAATGTGATAAAAATTGAAAAAAAAGTATTTACTCACCAAAAAAATGCTTTTGAAAATCCCGAACTCACGGTCAACTTCCTGCCACCAAAACTTAAAATATGAATCTCACATTGAAGGATATGTTTTCTATATGCACTATAGAGAACAGTTGAGTCATAACTTTTTAATAAATCCAATTGTATGTTAATTTAAATTTTTGAAGGACCACTGCATGCACTGGTCCAGCCATTTTTTCACAGGGAACTATTTGCAGTTCAAAAGTATGGCACACCACACTAATCAGTAATCTAGTTTACCTTCCCTGCCAATATTAGCCATACAAGTGATATATCTGTTCTGCCCTCTTCCACAAGTAAAACTGTCTTGACATGAGATGACCCTTAAGTTATTATAGGGAAACCACAGTGGGACGGATACACGGACGGACGGACACCGGCTATTTTAATAGTCCCCCGAAAAAATTGTACAGGGAAAAAAGGTACACATTAATATTGCCTGCAGCAGTAATAGGCCAACTCAGCATTTGATGCTGGTTCACATCCCATCCACAATAGAGACCCCTTTAACAGTGACACATTTCCAGATTGGACTGGAATCACGCAGCATTCCCAAACCAGCTTCAATTTCCACCTGTATTCAGTATTTTTGTCAAAGGTTTTCTCTTGATTCTTGTGCCCTCTTACTAGTACGTACACTGAAACCTGTGCAGTAAATATTGTAAACAGTGCGTTCAGGTTTTAGGCTCTAGTGTTGACAGACTATATTATTCTGATTCAGTATGACCTGCAGACTTGTACCACCCACACCCCCAGTGGTATGATACAGTTATGCATTCTTCAACCATTTTGCTTGACATTATGTTTTCATGAAAATTTGTTTCCCGAAAACACCCATTCAAGATGTCGAAGAGTCCCATGAAATGACAATCTCTTACCTCTTTATCACTATGTACTTATATTTAATATAATTGTTAGACAATATTTATGACAACTTTCTTTCAAGTATTTATCTAACACACTGATCAAATCACTATTGTTGCACAGATAAATGACCATTCAGATTTCATTATTTGTACAAATTTTGCAACACAAACATAGCAAGTGATTATGATCTTCAACGGTAACTGATGAGCTTACTGGAGCCATTCCAACGGGAGGTTATGAGCTGTTTTTTATAGGCAGGAAGTGTACATATTCTGTGATACAAGAAAACATCACAGAAGTGCCTCCTTTCCCCAGCCTTATTGAAAGTGTTAATCGTTTGCCTCCCATGAGCAATCCTTTCCATTCCAACCAAAGCTTGTTCACATGAGGTGTTCGTTGAGGTACAGAAAATAAAACAAAGAAAACCTTTCAATTATATGTTGGGGAATGGTGCTGCTTTGAAATGCCCACTACATCAGAGCTTCATGTGGTCACATTCTGAGGCCAAATTGAGGCCTCATTCCCAATGGGGTACATGCAATGAAATTACTAATATCTGGCACAAAACATTATTACTCCTTAACTTTTCCAGCATTATCAGGTCACAAAACTAGTGTTTTTCTGACAGTTGATTCTAATAAACTGATGCCCATTTTAACCTGTATTCTCTCTGGAATACAGCTTCCAGTTGGGTTTATGTCTAGATGACTAAATGAATAATTTCCCCAAGATCATGCAAAAGGCCCCTTTCCCAATTTACCTGGATCAAACCCAGAACTGTACATGTAGGTTAGATACAGTGCTTTTCATATCCAGTCAAGTTAATACATTTAAAAAGCTGTGTTTTACCCATGGCCACCAAGTTAAACGAACACACGGGAATATATGAAAAACGTTTGCTAGAATTTACTTTTAACCTTTTTCCTAATACTGTGAATCCATCCACCCTGTGTTATTAGTAAGAATTTTAGAATACCTTGACCTTGTTGAATAATAGTGCTAGATTACTGTTATACATGAAAATTTGAAGAAAAATTTCAGTCACCACTATTATTTAAAAGATCACAAAGGAGAAAATGCCATCAATATTATTAATTTTCAATAACTTTTATCACATTTTTCAGCCATCACTATTATGAGGCAAGTAAGAGTGTAATGCAACGGACAGATGGACGGACATACTTTGCCTGAAAATATATTGCCTGATTTGTAGAATGTGTAATGTCTTGTGAAGATTACGTAAATTTATTTTTGGTGTGTGTGTGTGGATCTCTTACTCTTGTGCTATTCAGAGTGACTGAGCCATTGGCAATGAATTCGTATATAATCTTCTTGGTATTTTGGTTACCTAATTACTGTTTTTTAATTCCGTTTTCTGGATTTTTGATTATTTAGAGGTCCTATTTGTAACTTTGTGCAGAGATTTTTTGTGAAAATGAGGATTTATTAGCCAATATTTCGATAAGGCACAGCATTCAAAAATTTGAAGCTCGATTATGCCTTGTGTGTGCTGCCATACTTCACTTTCGTTGAGAATTTCTATGTAACGACTGATAAAATAATTTCCTAGAGAAAAATTTCATGTTCACACTTCTGTCATATTTTAATTTGTGATTAGGAGGTCTAGTGGGGTGGAAAAATATTTTTCGCACTTTGAACAAGCGACTTACCAACGCATGTGACTTTCCGGTGACAACTTCGATCAACAAATACTTGCAGGCATGAGTCTAATAGCCCACAGATTATTCTTATTGTGGATTGCAAACAAATGTAATGAAATACATCGTTTACAATGATTCGCAATGTAAATCACACATCGCAAAATTAGGAGCATTATTTCTGGAACTCACCGAAACCAGACCGAAACGGGGCCGAATGAGACCAATAAAATTTTTCCATCAATATTACATGACGAACAATGGTTCCCCCGATTTGCGATTAAAAGAAATGAAAAAGCAACCAGTTCACTAATATTTCAACAACGAAAGAATACAACATCGGTTTCTAATTCCACTATATGTCAGTTTTGTTAATTAAAGATAACTGAATTTTTTGTTCTCTATTGGTAATTTTGGCGCATGAATACAAATAATGGCAAGGTCGACCCATGTAAACAAATTGATTGCTTCAGTTGGTGAGGGAAGAATATTTACATAGAACAGACAATCAATGCAATTTGCCTCTTAGTCTGCTTCCCTTGATATATCGACAATCTGAATTTCAGCAGTGGCATTGTCATGAGAATTTACGGAACATATGGAGAGATCTTTCGTCGCAATGTTGCCCAAAACCTTCCGTGTTTTGAATTTCCCACCGTAAACATGGCGGACACTTTTGAGACAAACGACCCAAGTTGACAACGTGCTTAGTCCCATCTTCGATGTGTTTTATTGAAAATTAAGACTCAACTGTTGCAGTACATTACTGATAGCTCACGTTGGTTGTTCATTGGAGGTGAGGCGTCTCGCTATTTTTTGAAAACCTGACCACGCCATTTCCGACTTTTTGACAGTACACATTTTCTAATGTCTCCAAATGACTCGTAAATTTGTTAAATGCATATTTTGCGGGTCCCATCACGTTCTATGTGACATGACCATTCCCCCAACTCTGGTATTCAAGGGCAAGGCTGTTTCGTTGCCAAGTTATTGTTCAATGAAATGTTCACATTTTTCTATGTTTCTGGCTTCCATGTTGGCAGCCATGACTTTAGAATCACCTTAAGGTGATTCTAAACTGAAGATTGTCGTTTGAGTGGACAGGTCGAAAACATGTTTTTTTTCATTACTTTTCAATAGAAATGGTTATTTAATACATGAATGATTGCTTCCAACCTAATAGATTAAAAAAATGTGATAAAAATTTTTAAAGAATTTACTCACCAAAAAAATGCTTTTGAAAATCCCTAACTCACGGTCAACTTCCTGCCACAAAAACTTAAAATATGAATCTCACATTGAAGAATGTTTTCTATGTGCACTAGAGAACAACAGTTGAGTCATAACTTCTTAAAAAATAAATCCAATTGTATGCTTATTTAAATTTTTGATGGACCACTGCATGCACGGAACCAGCCATTTTTGCACAGGGAACTATTTACAGTTCAAAAGTATGGCACACTGCACTAATCAGTAATCTAGTTGACCGCCCCTGGAAATATTAGCCATACAAGTGATATATCTGTTCTGCCCTCTTCCACAAGTAAAACTGTCTTGACATGAAATGACCCTGTTGAAAGTGTATCGTCAAATCCCAATAATAGAAAATAAAAGACTGCGTGGCCACACCTCCCCCCCCCCCCCCCCCACCACAAAAAAAATGGAATTTTTCAAAATTGAAAAAGGGACATAACTCTGGCAAAAATTGTTGGATCAAACCCTGATTTGACTTGTCTTGCATTTTATGTTGTTGAACCTACACAACCAATTTTATTTGATTCTGCCAATTACAGCTCAAGTTATTGGTTGGAAACTAAAAAAAGGAGTTTTCAAAGTTGAAAAAGTGTGACACTGGAATCACCTACCAGGACTACATGCAGGCTCGAAGGGAAGTTATGGAATTGAATTCTGCCAATAAGTCGTATCATCGATTGACCAATACTTACAGTGCTCAAAGTATAAAATATTCGTCCAGTTATTGAAAAAATCCGATAAGGTGGTTAATGTATAAAAGTGTTTTTAATGTGTTAAATGCCATGTTTTGGATCATGAATAAACTCATGTTGTGTAAGAAACCTACCTTGTATTATTTTTTTTGGTGGGAGTTGACCCGTGGCGACTTGACCCGGTAGCGAGTTAACCCGTTCCCAAAAATTTGAAGCTCGATTGTGCCTTGTGTGTGTTGCCATACTTCACTTTCGTTGAGAATTCCTATGCAACGACTGATAAAATAATTTTCTAGAGAAAAATTTCATGTACACACTTCTGTCATATTTTATTTGTGATGGGGGTCTAGTGGGTGGATAGAAAGAAAAAAAAATATTTTTCGCACTTTGAACAAGCGCCTTACCAACGCATGTGGCTTTCCGGTGACAACAACTTCGATCAACAAACACTTGCAGGCATGAGGCTAATAGCCCACAGATTATTCGAAATTATCGATGATCTTTGTGGATTGCAAACAAATTTAATGAAATGCATCGTTTACAATGATTCGCAATGTAAATCACACCAGATCGCAAAATTAGGAGCATTATTTCTGGAACTCACCGAAACCAGACCGAAACGGGGCCGAATGACAGACCAATAAAGTTAACCATCAATATTACATGACGAACAATAGTTCCCCAGATTTGCGATTAAAAGAAGTGAAAAAGCAACCAGTTTACGAATATTTCAACAACGAAAGAATACAACATGGGTTTCTAATTCCACTATATGTCACTGTTTTGTTAATTAAAGAAAATTGAAATTTTTGTTCTCTATTGGTAATTTTGGCGCTTGAATACAAACTAATGGCAAGGTCGATCCATGTAAACAAATTAATTGCTTCAGTTGGTGAGGGAAGAATATTTACATAGAACAGACAATCAATGCAATTTGCCTCTATTAGTCTGCCTCCCTTGAGATATATCGACAATCAGAATTTCAGCAGTGGCATTGTCATGAGAATTTACGGGACATGTGGCGAGATCTTTTGTCGCAATGTTGCCCACAACCTTCAATGTTTTGAATTTCCCACCGTAAACATGGCGGACACTTTTGAGACTGAAACGACCCATGAGTTTAGAATCGCCTTTAGGAATATCGGGGTGAGAATTTCAAAAACAAAATTCTACTTCTATAGCACCTTAAAAATTTAAAAATGTTACATTTTTCATTTTTTGGTGTTCAAACTTGCTTAGAAATGTTCATAAATACCGATGGACAGCCGAAAATTCATCAAGTATTGTGTTTAGATTTTTTACGACATCGAAAATAACCATTCACCTAATTTTAAGCTAAGTGAACCTAAGATGCCCACGCTGCAGTAACATTCCCCGGCGATGGCTACTGGGTCCTATTTTACCACTAAAATAGTATTTGTTTACCAGAGTAAACAAGCACTGCTAGACTTTCTCAGGATCCCACGGGGATATTTCAGTGTAATTCCACGAGGACTCAGAAATATATAAGTTACACATTGGTAAACAATTATATGTCTTCTGGATTTAGATTCTAACAAGGGATGCGAATAATAAAATATCATTTTGAACAAGAAATCAAAGATAATCAGAAAAAAGCACTCACCACGACAACGGCATTGTTCCAGTTTTGTCACTTACAACCAGCCTCGGCAACCCAAGTCAACTAAATGAACAAATCACTACAAAAGACTACGTCACATGTCGGGTTCATACAGGAACAACAAAAAAGCGTGCAGAACGCTTCACGATGTGTCACAAACATTGTCACGTTTTGGGGATGTTCAAAAGATGACTTCAAGGTCATTGTCAACCCTTTGTCAACTACGAAGAGTAACAACTCTTTCACACTTTTTGTTTTGAATGGCTTGATAGTTTCAACGTGGACACCAAACATAGCTAAATATTATATCTCGTTGCAATGAGCTGGACGAGTTTGGCTTTGGAGGCAAAAATTGATAAAAATATTAAAATTTGATTAACACTTTCTGTGAATACTCTGGGGTGCAGTAGCACTCCTCAACCTCTTCACATGGGACGTTTTTAGTGGCTATCCTGTTATTTTCAAAGTGACACACCTTCCGAGTTAACCCTTTACCGAACGAATCGATTACATCTGTCTACGTAATTTACAAGTAAGACAGCTGAAAAAAATATATTTTTCAAAAAAATTCAACAAAACCATATCATGTGACCCTCCTTGGAACGAGCTCGTCGAGCTCGTTCCAATGAGGTGTCACATAATATGGTTTTGTTGAAATTTGTTGAAAAATTAATAAAAAAAAAACAATGATTAAAATAATAAATTTTGATATTCTGTGAGTTGGGTAAAGGGTTAATTTATTATTTATTGGGATTTAACGACACTTTCGACAGCCAGGCTCACCTCATGTCGGATAGTTTTACGGGTAGACGAAGCCAGAGAGAATCACCGTGCATCTGCGAGCAACTGTCAGAAAAGGGTTAACGCAATAGATGAGATAGCCAATCCAGGATACTGCAGCTCATTTTATGACCAAGGGTATTTAATTATTTATTGGTGTTTAAGGTCACTGTCAGCATCAATGGCTATATCACGAATGCTACATAGATATCAAGTCAAGTTTAGCCAATCGTTTGTACCCATGTTGGCTATAGTAGTGGACTTCCACCCCAGGTATTGGTTACCAGGTCCTGTGTTTTGCCAGTAAAGCAGACTTTTATGACCTCGATAAACAAGAACAGCGTCACTTCCCGCGGTTCCGGCATGGACAACTGATGATATATTGTGATGTAATAGAGTTTTGGGTGTTATTTATTTAATGATGTTCAAGATCACTGTCTGCATCTATTGCTATACCATGACCACAACATAAGTATGGAGTCAAGTTTAGCCAACCGTTTATACCCATGCTACCCACTTTGGAGGGATTTCACCCAGGCGTTTGTTTGCGAGGCCTATTTTATTTGTAAAGAAAAACTTATTAATTATTTATTGGGGTTTAACGACACTTTCGATAGCCTGGATCACCTCGTATCGGGCAGTTTTTGTTCGGGTGGAGGAGGCTGGAGTACCCGGAGAGAACCACCGAGCACTGGCGAGAAACTGCCAGACTCCCCAAGTTACTATATATTTATTTATTAGTATTTAAGGTTACATTCTTATGCACAATGGCTAATCGTGACCGTGACAGTTTTACGGGTGTAGGGAGCCGGAGTACCCGGAGAGAACCACCGAGCATCGACGAGCAACTGTCAGCTCCTCAACATTCTAACTCTGTTCAAGCTCCGCTCAAGCAGGGTACAGCTGTTGAAGACATGTGCACCATCAATCCCCAACTATTAAGCACGGGATGGTCAAACTCTATACTAATGAATAATAATGGGTGACGCCAGTAAAAGTTTTTAACTTTGCAGATGGCATTTTGTTCCTCTCAGAGGACGATATCCTACTCCAATCATTTCAACCAATCATATTCAAGAAACAACCATCTCAGTACTCGAAGCCACTGTATACAATCCTATTGTTTATTCTGGAATCACTATGATTGCTTAATAGGTGCCACGGAGGTTTGGGATGGGAGTTGTGGATTTCAGATGCCGTGTTCGACAGTTTCATGGGTGGAGGAAGCCGGAGCACCCGGAGGACCCAGAGGGTACCATCAGTGGCGGCGCCAGAGTTACAAAAGTGAGGGGGTACAGTTGGGGATTGTGAAGCGCCGAGCTGGAGTGGGTTTCGGGGGGGGGGGGGGGGGGGGGGGTCCTCTCCCGAAGTTGAGAAAATTTTTAACTGTTTTGCAACAAAATCATGCGAATATAGATATCATTGGAACCGGCTCAACAATGATATTCATATTTGCATGATTTCACTGAGTTATACCTTTGAGAATTTTTCTAAAATATTAAATTTTATTTATTTTTTAAAATTGCTGTAGGCTGAATTCCAAACGGATGCCTTGCACTCTCTCGATTCTAGCATTCGTCGAATACTCTTAAGCACTATGTTTCAGACCGTTCAAACGCGGCATGCCTTGTTGCAATTTGGACCCTCGACTCTTGTTTGTTGTTTGCAACTAGCGTGTGTGGGGAGGGGGGGGGGGGTGGCAAACATAATTTCAAAACTTCTCTGATTTAAGGCACTTTGGGAATATGGGATTAAGCATACCGACCCCCTAACCGCAACGTTCAGTATTGTTTTACTACGCTTGGCGAAAAAGTGGAGGGGTAAGTACCCCCACATACCCCTCCATGGCGCCGCCACTGGGTACCATCAGCAACGACGAGTAAAAGTCTGTCTCTGTAACTCACCAATAAGGCAGAAGTAGAGTTAACATCGGTAGACGACAAGTCAACCGTCGTTGTGCCTTACGTCTTAGTATCGGGCCCTGCGAAAATTCGAGATTCGATTCGATTTCGAATTTTAAATTGCTATTCGGTTAGATTTGAATCGGCTGCACGATTCGTTTCCAACCGAACATTTTCACTGGAATGTAGCCTGACATCAGCTATCTTCGTTGTCTCACAATACCTATAGTTCTGGTTGAAATTGTACACAAATAATATTGAAAATAAAGACTGGGTGCAGTTTCCGCTATCTAAGCAGACACAACAGCTATACCCATGCCACCAGTCATGCTATTTCCAGTCTCACTACACACTATCACTGATGAAAGAAAATTTAAAGATTCCAGGTCATATCAAAGATGAGTTGTTACTACGGCTAGCCTCGTGTAGTGCCTAGTACCGATGATTCTCGCACCCGTTTCTGTTTTTGAACCATAATCCTTATAGGGTAATATTCCAACTACATCATTAAGGCATGCTTTCGAGGAAGGCATGCCTTGGTGATGTAGTTGGAATATTTTATCAGCGGGACTTGAGAAATCACTGGTGGAACAAATCTTCAAGACACTCCTGATTCGATTCGAAGCGAAAATGGATGATTCGCAAATCCCTATGTTAGTACACAACGCCACCGTGCTTGCACATACGCAATCGGAATGAAGTAAGGACACGACGCAAACGACGAGTGTCAGGGTCGAACCGTCGACCTTTCGATAACAAGTCCATTGCTCTAAACAATGAGTCTCCGTCCCCCCTATTCTTCATCTAACGCTTCCCAAATACGACTACAAGATGACACTTGAAAAAACATCTCTTGAATAAGTAAAAAAATCCAAAATACAGCTAAGACCCCCTCATTGAAACGAGCTCGAAAAGCTCGTACCAGAGATATGTGATGGGCTACATTAGGGGGGGGGGGGGGGGTAATTGAACAGTAATTAAATTACTAAAATATAAATAGAGATTTCTGCGAATAGCACGGGCATTATAGGGTTGGTACGTTTACTAAGTGGTTAAATTACGACCCTAATGCTATGGATTATGGCAAATGGCAGGCAGTACATCATATTATTCAGGAACAAACATTAATGTCCGAAGTGAACACATTATTGTTTGCTGTTTGATAAATGAGTAATTTACTCATTTAAGCCAATAGATATACCGATAATCTCTTTTTGCATGTGTAAGAAGATAGAAATATGAGATGAATGACAATTTGAAAAACAAAGGTTCTTTTTAGAGGATTTTCAGGATCAGGTGTCCAACAGGGTACGTCATGCTGATCAAACACCCCCCAGATCTGCCACTGTACTAGCCAAGGAACAGAGCATAGTACCAAGGTATCAATGTGATGGAAGTTTCCCGTGATCAAGTTGTGGACACACAGCACATTAAACAGTGAATGTACCTTCAAAAAATAAACTGAAGTTAACCATCTCATACTGGTTAAAATTTCAAAATTTCATCCTGTACTTTTTTTCTCATCATTCAACAAGAAATTTGACCAATTCAGTGTTGTTTGAGAGAGCTTTTTGGCAAGAATTTGTTTCTTAAAATCTCATTCGACATCAGTTTAGTTTAACCCTTTGACACTCTAATTATCCTGACGTTCAAACTTCACTGGAAATTCAGATATTTTTCACATCAGTGATTATCTAGTTGAGGGCTAGATTATTTTTGGTGGACTGAATTTGTTATTCAAAACTTGTTTTATTACAAATTATTGGAGAGTGCCCGCAGGCACTCTCCAATAATTTGTAATAAAACAAATTTATATAAACAAAATATTATTTGCGTTTGTCAGACTGAATATGAAATATAAGCAAGTAAAGTGTTGGCTTTTGCTCTGGTATCCTCATTTTTTGAAAGCCCTGATAGTGGCTTTTTGCAATCAATCAGTTAAGAAGTCTTGACAGCAGGATTATATTAGTATTTTAAGCTGCGATAACATTTGGATCAACGGTTGTCACTGAGCACTATTCGGGAGAAAATAGCAATTGAGGTTAAACTTTCAAAAAATCGAAAAATAATAGCAAAACAAATGACCACAAAGTATCAACGCGCTGTTTGATTTCGTACGTCATAAGGCACACAAAAGTATCAACGCGCTGTTTGATTTCGTACGTCATAAGGCACACAAAAGTATCAACGCGCTGTTTGATTTCGTACGTCATAAGGCACACAAAAGTATCAACGCGCTGTTTGATTTCGTACGTCATAAGGCACACAAAAGTATCAACGCGCTGTTTGATTTCGTACGTCATAAGGCACACAAAAGTATCAACGCGCTGTTTGATTTCGTACGTCATAAGGCACACAAAAGTATCAACGCGCTGTTTGATTTCGTACGTCATAAGGCACACAAAAGTATCAACGCGCTGTTTGATTTCGTACGTCATAAGGCACACAAAAGTATCAAAGGGTTAAGCCGTATTTGAAAGAAAAGAATATTATGTTACACGCATACACAACATAAAACATAAAGAAGGAACACAACAATACAAAAAACACAGGACATAACATAACAATAGACAGGTTAGTAACATAAAAGATGAGGAATTCGACGAAAAGCTTCAAGCTTATATTTGTCGTCTCCCTAAAAGAATTTGCTGCTTAAAATTTCGGTATTTTGACATCAGTTTGGACAGCATTCAAGTTTTTGAGGCTTTCTTGAAGGATATTTCAAAAACCGACTAGCACCCAAGGCGATGGAACCACTGGGCACATAGGCATCCCCCCCCCCCCCCCTACACACACGAACTTTTTCACAGAGATGCTACATTCAGAAATTTACCATACGTGTCAATATTCGTACGTTCGTGTTTTACATTATTGCAAATATGAACAAAATTAGTTACATATGACCAGTCAGTCACCTTTCTTCTACTTCAATCCTGTTCCAGGATGAAGCCTAAAAAGGACGAAAACTTATTGTCCCCGATGAGCCAGATATTCTGAAGCATTCAATTCGGTCCCTGCGAATCACCCATTTTTGCTTCGAATCCAAAATTGAATTGAATCGGGCATTTTATTCGAATTCGAACCGAATCCCGAATCGAATCAGGGGCGTCTTGAAGAATCCCGACTTGGGGAAGGGGATGCTATAAACCTGATTTTTTTCACACAGTGATGGCTCAGGTCCCGATAGTAGTTTAATTGGGTGTTATCAACCCTTTTCATACCATCGAGTATTCATGTCAAATCACGGAATCCCGATCGGATAAGAATCGCACTTCCGGAATCCCTTTTTAGCATATGACTGTGGTTACAGAATCCCGTTTCGTCGTATGTGCCTATGTGCTGGTGCACAATGTGACACACTGTGCATTAGCACTTATTGGCACATCCCAGATGTGCCTTTATTATGCTAGCAAATTTGTTTACCCAATCAAATGAAGTTACTAAGAGACATAGACTCCGCAATATTAGGTTCAGGATGGCAGAAAAGAACCCAATATTAATTTAATATTAGATGCCGTCAGCCATTTTGTTTTATCATTATATCCACACGCCTCGCCTTTTAATTTACACAGACGTTCATGTTGCAGCGCAGTCGTACAGAAGACCCACCATATAAAATAACCCTGTCGTGTAAACGTTGCATTCGATTGAATGAAACTGTTATAATAAAATGCCAAACCAGCCCAAAACATTGGCGGTTATAGAACAAGTCACGAGTGATTTATTAGAATGCGGAAGCAAAATTACTCCCCTTGTTGCGTATGTAAACATCGTCTGCTTTGTTTACATTTTTCGAGAAGTGCGCATCATTTAACTATTCGTTCAATTAACTTCCCCAATGACATTTTAGCATGCCGTGCATAATAAATACGTTACAGGGCGTTTAGTTGGCAGATACAGTGTCATATACGGCGAAGAGAAAAACAATATTTGGTGAGGCGAAGCCTCACCTAATATTGTTTTCTCCGAGCCGAATATGACACTGTATCTGCCAACTAAACGCCCTGTAACTTACAGTATGTTAGTAATGGTACAAGTCTGTAAGGGGTACAGAGGCCTATAATATTAGGTGAATACAGTGGATTCAAGCTAATCATAGGACATGATGGAAACCGATGGTAAGACTATCTGTATAGGAGCTGTATAAGAGCTGTATGGTAGTTTGGGGGTGATTTTTATAATTTGGGGAAATTGTCAGATTGTTTATGTTAATTCTACAAAGTAAACGAACCGGGAAATTACTCCTAATCAATGGAACTACTTTTTAGAGACCTCTTGCCCCTATAAGACGCCTTCCAGGCTCATAGCAACCACGTGCTACCATAGTAACTAAGATGGCGGCCCCCAGTATACAAAATAGACGACGAAAACACGCATCACCCTAACAAAACGGGCTGCTCGTGCGCTCCAATACCACGTATCACTATGGTAATGGCGTCACAAGATGGCAGCTCACCCGGGATACCATGACAACCAAACATTGCGCCACTGGGTCACGTGACATGACATCACTTTCAGGTCTCTTGTGGGGTCCCCCTGATCAGGCTCGTTTGATCCCTCACATACTACTCAAGTAGAGGGCATTTCGATAAACCAACAGTCTATGCAATCAAATCCATTGCGCCTTTTGGTCATTTTCACGAAATTTCAGGCACCAACAAGTGTCGGGCGGCGTAAATTCTGGGGTCCTGGGTTGGGTTAAACATATTTTTATTTGCCAAAAAAATAAGTTGCAAATTGGGATAGGAGGACTAGTGCTTTCCACTTAGTATACCTTCCGCTCCCTTAACACGATTACAAAAAAAAAAAATCAATACAATGGCGAAACAAACAAATGAGAGAAATGTAAAAAATATATACAAGAAAATCTAACTTCGCAATAAAAAAAGAGTGAGAGAGAGAGAGAAAAAAAAATGTGATTGATTGATTGATGTCCTTTCTGCACCTATGGGGGCACGATGACGCCGTGTACTAAGGCGTACTGCACGTCGATGGTACGCATGTCTTCAACCAATCTAACCCTGCCTGTGGTGCTGTGCGGAGTTACGATGTTGGGGAGCTGGCAGCTGCTCGTCGTTGCTCGGTGGTTCTCTCCGGGTACTCCGGCTTCCTCCACCCGTAAAACTGCCACGGTCATGATTAGCCATTGTGCATAAATGTGACCTTAAACATCAATAAATAAATAAATAAATTTCTGCACCTTGAGTCTGTCTCTGTCAATTTGATTTTCCATGCCGAGGGTCGACCAGGCGCTGCACTGAGTGGTTGTTCTTCCCATAACACTAAACTTCCGTTTCTACTATAGCTACCACTACTGTTACTATTACTACCACATCATCACTGCTACTGCTATAGATAATACTTTTACTATCGCGCTCAAATCTTACCACCGACATAGCACTCCTACGGCGAATAATACCACAAATAATAATAATAATAATAATAATAATAATAATAATAAAATAATAATAATAATAATAATAATAATATATTAATTTCTGTAATCATCCATTGGTTACACTTTCGCCGCCTAATCACGCGCCTAAGGAGTCGTAATGAACTGCATGTGTTAAACAATAATAGGATGGAAACTCATTATCGAATCTTCGAGTGTTACGAATAAATTTTTGAACAAATTTAAAAAGTGAGGTATTAGTTTTATGTTCTAAAATCGCCGTACAGTAAAATATCAACGGAGTCAAATTAACATTAATTTCCAATAGTTTTCCAATGAGAGCGTTTCGAGAGTCTGAATAAAAGGGGCAAAAGAGGAAATAGTGCTCTGCGTCCTCAACAACAGCTGGACAATGGGAACAGTATGGAGATTCGGAGATGTAATTGAGAAACTTATCACTGTTCAAATCGCTGCAACAAGTTCGAATTCTACTATTAATAATGTTGTATTTTCTGACACCACGGGAGAAGTATCCTGGAGGTCTCCCTTCAGGCGGTGATATGAGTTTTTTGAATTCATTAAGTGAACTGCTGTTTCGTACGGACACTGGTAGACTATGCCATGTTCCTGTAAAGGAGGGAAAAATGATCTTTTGAATAGCTCTGTTCGCATGCAATAAGGCATAAAATTTGCCGAATTTTGAAGGTTATAACCAGATGTGACACGAACTCTTGGTGGTAGTAATTCCTGCAGATAAACGGGCGCATAGTTGTTTACGATTTTGTAGAAGGTACACAACTTTTGTCTGTGTCTTCTTGTTTCGAGGCTGTCCCTCCCACCCAACTTCAATCAAAAGGAGATCTCGCAATACTGATCTCATCAGCCCTTTTACGATTCGTGCGGCATCACAGTGTATATTCTCTAGGCGCTTCATCATATATTGGTGAGCTCTGCACAACACTAGACTCCCATATTCCAATATTGGCAAAGCAAAAGGAAGGCATTATACATCTTATTCAAAATCTGTCGATTGAAAATATGCTTTAGTTTTCTTAACTGTGAAAGTCTAACACAGGCTTTTTTACAAATGTTATCAATATGCGCTTCCCAGCCCAAGTTTGATTGGATGGGTAAACCCAAGTGTTTGTGGACGCCAACGAAGTCAAGTGTTTCGCTGTCGAACAAAACACTTGGAATAATGATGACATCCCTACTGAGTGTAAACAACACAGCGTTGGTTTTTTTAGCATTAAATGTGACCAGCCAGGTATCGGCCCATTTATTGATTTGGAGTTCGATGTTCATTTTTGACTCAATAATATGAATGTTAATAGATGATTCGGTCAAACAGGTATCGTCAGCGAAGAGTCTAACAATAGACTCAATATCGTTGGCAAAATCATTGATGTAGACCAAAAATAAAAAATGTCCAAGAACAGACCCCTGAGGAACCCCCGCTTCTATGTTCCAGTACTCGGATTTACATTCGTTAATGTTCACCATTTGACTTCTGTGTGCCAAATAGCTTTGAAACCATCGCAGCAAGGGACCAGAAACCCCATATTGCTTCAGGTTGAAAATTAGACCGCTGTGCCAAACCCTGTCAAAGGTCTTGGAAATATAAAAAAAAAACACCACAAGTTTGCATATGTTTATCTATGGCGTTGCAACGGTTATGATAGACCTCTATCAACTGGTACACTGTACTATTATTCGGCAAAAATCCTGACTGGAATTTGTAAAATAAACTATTTTCAAGGAAATATTTGTGGATATCTCAAATGACAACTCGTTCCATTATTTTACCGATACAGCATAACAACGATATGGGTCAATAATCTTTCGGGTCGTATTTGTCTCCTTTCATATAAAGTGGAATTACATCAGCCAGTTACCACTCGTCGGGGTAGACGCACTCTGACAATAATTTACTGAAGAGGAGAAAAAGGGGTCTGCTAACAGAATATTTTGTTTCCTTCAACATTTTGTGACCTATTCCGTCGTGACCATGTGACTTTTTAGTTTTCAAACTTTTTAGAATATCCGAGATGTCCTGCTCAGAGAACGATATGCTGCTAATGGAGTGAGGGCATCTCTGTTTGAAGGGCGGAAGGGTTTTTGAACACGAGTTCAATGCACTGTTACTTCTAAAAGTTTCGTTTAGGAGGTTTGCTTTCTCTGTATCGTTCTCGATAATTTCACAGCCTTCCTCGGATAGGCGGTGAAGATGGGTTATGCCAGAAGTACTCGCAGATGTTTCAGAAGTTGACATGTCCTTACTGAATGCGGGACCAGGGTTAACCTTAATGTCCCCATTCCTAATGATTAATAGTTGAAAGAAGAAGCTGGTAGCAAATAGAAAAAAATGTGGACAAGTATAATTTATTAACAAATGAGGAATTTGCACAGAATCCATGATGAACCCTCATCATGGAGTACATGGAGTTGTAGAAGACGCCCACTGACTGCCTGTATTGTGCTAATTCAATCCCCATGTTTATTCGATTGTGAGATACTTAGTAGAAAGTTGATCATCGAAACATAGTTTTTACTGTATTTAATTTGGTGTTGCCAACACAGATCCAGCTGAAAATGCAAAAAAGGACATCACTGAAAAGAAGAGAATGAACAAAAACTGTACAAACTGTTATAGAGAGGATAATGGGTGGGCAGGCAGGCAGGCAGGCGGGTGGGCGGGCGGGCGGGCGGGCGGGCGGGCGGGCGGGCAGGCAGGCAGGCAGGCAGGCAGGCAGGCAGGCAGGGGTGGCTCCTAATGAGAGGGGGGGGGGGGGGCACCGGTTTTCCATATGACCAGTCCGCATCTATTTCATGACTCCATGTGGGAGAAGATTGTTTTTATTTTAATTTTATTATTGAGATTCGGTTATTTGTGATGGTTGTAAAATCATCAACGTCAACGGGTGCAAATTCGAAAATAGTTTTGCAATTTTAACCATATACCCAAAAAATCGACCACATCCGCCCGCGTAATATGCAAATTCAGCAGCTGAAAAAATACTATTTTTCAAAAATTTTCAACAAAACCATATCATGTGACCCCTCTTTGGAACGAGCTCGTCGAGCTCGTTCCAATGAGGGGTCACATGATATGGTTTTGTTGAAATTTTGTGAAAAATTAAAAAAAATAATATTTAAAATAATAAATTTTTATATCGTCTGCGTTGGGTAAAGGGTTAATGAGCATACTGGATTGCTCCTGAAAAATTAAGTTTGAGACATCCAATCAGAGTAAAAAGTTGACAGAAACATTTATAGTAGTGTGCAGAGCATTCGTGCCAAATACGAATGCAAGCCATGTGGTGGTTTTGAAGATTACAGCGGACAATCAAACCAACAAACTGACACTGCATTTTATTGTTTTGATAGTACTTTTTTCAAATTGGAATTGTTCATCGCCACCAGGTGTAAGCTGCAAATATGACAAACCCTTATTTATTTATTTATTTATTTTTATTTATTTATTTATTTATTTATTTATTTATTTATTATTTATTTATTTTTATTATTTTTTTTTATCTGAGTTTAACGACACGAGCAATGGTGAGCAACTGTCAGACTCCCCAACGTACTAACTCCACACAAGCAGGGTTAGCATTGGTTGAATACAGGTGCACAGTCGACGTGGATTACGCCTTAGTTCACAGCGCCACCATTCCCCAATGTGGGCAATCGGGATTAAGTTAATTGCCTTTTCATTGTTTTATTGACATATTTTAATATATTTTGCCACCCCAAGAGACGCACTCGAGAAATCGACCCTCCTCTATTCAATTCCGCTGGTCGCACTGGATAAGAGGTTAACATCGTTTTGTTCACTTCGCGGAGCTCAAATTGTAATGCTCAATACTTCAATATATAGAAGATATGGAATGAGTGTTTTTCTCAATTAATATTTATGAAATGAGCCTCTGGCTCGCCCAAACGGAAAATTCGGACGAGTTTCATAAATATTATATGAGAAAAACACTCATTTCATATTCTATTTATCATACGACACACACACGAACAAATTAGCCACTGAGTATGACTTTTTAACCCATCACCTAACTTGAGTTGCAGACGGCATTTGGAAAAAAAACATCCTCGTATAACTAAAAATTTTAATTTTTTGCTTCCAAAACATAGGTTATGACCCCCCATTGGAACGAGTGCGACACGCTAGTTCCAATGAGGGATCATAACCTATGTTTTGGAAGCAAAAAGTGAAAATATAAAAAAAATGAATGGCGTTTTTCTTGTATTGCGTGAGACGGTTTTTGCCGTTACATTAGGTAAAAGATTAATACAATATAACCCACCCTAAATAGGACAGATAACGTAAATTCTCCCACTGAAATTATGCAAATGTGACCCAGTTGTATTTAGTTTAGCCAATCAAATTGTCCAGTTTTGAAATTGACCAATGAAATTGATGGAAGGCTTTATTTATCACTGATTAATATGAAAACAAAATATCAAATGTTTTAAAGTGAACAAAACGGACGAGTCATATGATAAATAATGTTATACCATGTAATTCTCAATCAAGGTACATCGGTTGTCAAGTAACCATAACATTGAGGACTTGTAGCGTGCGAATAAAAAAAAAAGTTTCAAATTGCAATATGTTAGTCCACATCGCTTACACCCTCGGAGGTTGTATTTCACAGTCTAAAGTAATCAGAATATCGAGTGCCTGAATATACTAAATCCTCAATCTTCTACAGGAGCTGAATTTATTAATGTTGACGAGTTACATGTTTCGCTAAAGGTAAGCTATATGTAGGCTATCTAGTGTTTTTTGAGTGGATACCGAAAATTATCCCATGCCAATGTAGTTATGTACATTTTTTTCCACAACAAATAAAAAATGAAACTTGTAAAGTGATTTTATTTTGTTCTTGTCCCTCCACATGGAAAAATGTCCATGAAAGAACTTGAAAAAAACCCCAATCCCCGAGGCCGAAAAACGCCAAACCCCGAGGCCGAAAAGCATTGGGCCGAAAAGCGTCAGGCTGAAAAGCGCGGGACCGAAAAGCGTGACGCCGAAACAGGTATCACAGAACTAAATATTTTCCCATAGGCGACCATTATAACGATCAGGCGGAAAAAAATATGATCGCATCACTTTAATTTTGGCATTCAAACATCTCTGTCAAGTATAGCCCTTCAGACAACTTTTTCTGATCTGAAAACAGGGGGTCATGCAACAAATGAGAGAGAAAAACTGACACAAAGGGAAGTATCGGTCACGTGCACATATTTGTCAATATATATATTGATGAAAATTTCCATTTGTCTCAATCACAAATGAGATACTTTTAGGCATCCACTCAAAACCACTATTAATAAGATTTTCTTTATATTATACGCCTTTTATAAGAATCTGATGATTCCACTAGTTTTGAACTGATGCATAAAAATAAACAGTGCATTGAATCATTGATACGCGGAAGTGAATTGATCCATAATCGGAACAGACAGCGTCTTGCAATCTGATTCAGCTGGCGGGTTTCTAGTCCAAACATGGACTGAAAGTCCGTAATATAAGTTTTTGGTTTGGTACATCCTTTCAAAGGACGTACCAAACCAAAAACTTATATATTTCCGGACTTTCAGGCCATGTTTGGACTGGCGGGTTTCATGCATCAATTCAAACTGAATGCGTGTTGAATTATTGCTGGTAATGATCGGTATCCACTCAAAAACAATAGATTCACTTTTCATTATACGTTTTTAGAACAAATTGATCATTTCCAGTGATCATTTAGCTCGTATTCACCTTGAAATGATGCTTTGAAAGCTGCCATTTTGATCAGTACCGTGAAACTGAAAATTTCTATATCTTCACAGAGGGGGATACGGTTTCTATCTTTCCGCATTTTTTTCGATAATCTATCGTTTAGCGTGTAATAAAAATCCATTACCTCCCTACACACTGATTTCGAAATATCTCAAATTCTAGCTGCGATTTAACTAAGATGTAAACCATTTCATTGAGCTCTGTCAAACAAGATTGAATTGGTTAAATTCCCAGTTGCATTGTGAGAACAGTTTCAGCATTTTGACATCCGTGAATACGGGGTCAAATAACTGTTCGCTCTGCAAACGAACACACGAAACGCAGCGATTTCTATCTTTCTGCAATTTCTTCGATCATCTATCGTTTAGAGTATAACAAAATGAATTTTGAACTACTTGGAGTTGATTCTCCAAAATAGTATCCCCCGAAGAAGAATAGTCCACGGGCCTCCACCTTCCTCCTCCAGGGCCACTATTTTTGTATAGCCAACGGAATGTCGTGCAATAATTGATATATGCCATCGAACAAACCTTGGAAGAATCTTGATACCCCTCGAGATTCCAATCCTAAGTATACTACGTATTGTCATGAATCTTACCCACAATAGGCGTTTTCATTATTATACACCTTTCGCATAATGAACGACGATTGATAAAAAATACGAATGGTTAATAGGAGTCGTAAATTCGTCGGGCGGTCAAACCTTTTTTGCATAATTGACGACTACGTGTCCGTTTGTGTTTCGCAATTTTCCCGTGTTGCGCAGCGACAAATGATTTGATTGTCAGTAAGAGATGGAAATTTAGGCCACATGGCGATTACGATCTAATGGCATAATCTTAGAGTAAACACCCACATTAAGTGGCAACGCTCTCAAACTTTTTGCAATATGATACACCTGCGTGTTTTCATGAGGAATCGTAATCGCAACTACGGATAAGGGAAAACGACAGCTGACAGGAAGAACACAAATTTAAATGACGTGTTACCCCATTCGTAATTTTCATCAGTCGTTGTTCATTGTGCGAAAGTCTCTGTTAGAGACCTTTCGCACAATCAAGGGCGAATGATAAGATTTACGAATGGGATACTACGTCACCAGACTTTGTGTTCTTCCAATCAGGCGTCGTTTTCGTTCTACCGTTATTGATCACAGGTTATCATCAAAACTCGCAAATATATCATATAGCAAAAAGTTTGAGAGCGTTTCTCGGCCCCTTAATAACATGGAAGTTCACGCTAAGAGATTGTGAGTAGTATGTCTCGTATGTTTCACCTCACATTTGGATAACCCCAGTGGATGACCCCGGGAGTGACGTCATGTCACTTGACCTAGTGGCGCCATGCTGTGTTGTCATGGTAACCCGCGTGAGCGGCCATCTTGTGACGTCATCCCCATAGTGATACGTGTTGTGAGTGCGCATGCATGTTGTTAGGGTGATACGTGTTTCGGTCGTCCATTTTGTATACTGGAGGCCGCCATCTTGGTTTCTATGGTAATACGTGATTGCTATGTTACCCAAAGGCCTACAACAAGACAGGGGTATGTTCGGAGGGTATGTTTGATTGAATCTGAGTAAATCAAATTACCACAAACAACCCGAGAAGTTTTACTATTTCGAATTCTTTCAGAATTCTCTGCTTCTATCTATATAGGCAATAGTTATCGTCTATCTGGCCATGTCTCTTTGTTCTAGAGTGTACTCCAGTAGCGTAGAAGAGCCTATTAGTTGGAACAGCTTTGCTTATTATTGTTATATTTAGCTATTCTGGTCTATTCTTAATAGTACTGACCCTATTCCAAGTACTCTTGTTGTTTCATTTATCTAGATCATTTATATAAATTATAACTAACCAATCAGATTGCTTGGTTTCCCATAATCTGTATGCAGAGTTATCTCCCTTCTGTACAACAAAAGCCTATATCATTCCCAAGGCCAATAAGCTATCGAGCAGTTACTGATAAGTCATTGCTCGAACGACTCTAAGCCCATCGAGAAAATGAGCCATAGAGTAATTGCTCGTTCGAGTGACTCGCCCATACGACTCTTCGACTCATTTCCGAAAAAAATAGGCCGATGAAATCGTCAGATGTGTACCCAATACGCGCAATTAGTAGAAAGCTGTATGGCGGAGGGCCACCACGGATGCTGACATAATGTACACCATACAAGGTACGGTTACATATAGAAATGGATTGGAGGAGTGTCTAATTTGATGGATAAAGGGTTAATATCTCCAGATCAAATTAACAGATGTACATAAAAACTATACAGCACAGCACATCAGTAACCTGAATAAATATATAAAGTAACATGACAATCGGATTGACATTTTTTGAGTTATTGAATGCCAAAGGGATTGGAGGATTTTTCAATTTGAAGGATAAAGGGTTAATATCTCAGGATCAAAATAACAGATTTACACCAAAAACTATACAGCTGAGCACAATAGTAACCTAAACACAATTATAAAGTAACTTGACAATCCAAGCAATATTTTTCAAGTTATCGAATGCCAAAGGGATTGGAGGAATTTTCAATTTGAAGGATAAAGGGTTAATATCTCGGGATCAAGTCATCAGATTTACACCAAAAACTATACAGCTTGGCAAATCAGTAACCCGAACAGAAATATAAAGTAACTTGACAATCCAAGAAATAGCATAACTGCACTAAGTTCATCAAAGGTCGTTGCCAGCGGCAACATTTTTTAACAGAAATTGAAGAAAATCGATAGCTCCCATTTAGAGGTCAACCCAAACAAGCATACCAAATTTCAAAGCAATCTGATCATAAATGCGACCCGTGAGGTGTGTCAAAGGAAAGTGTGGACGTACGTACGTACACCGACGGACGAGAAGTGATGGCAATAGCTCAGCTAGACTTTGTGAATTTGCTTAAGAAACTATTAAGACCCAAAATGGAGTTCTTGCTGCATGGCATAATTAAATGTATACATGGAATATAGTTTGGGGGAATTTGTCCAAGGGAAGTTAGGACGTGGTTATTGCATGCAAGGGTAGATGAAGAGGGCACAGAATTGAATTGAATTGAATTGAATTGAAATTTTTATTTGCAGTATAATTATTGTACAAAAATAACATTAAACTAATATGTGTACTGCGGGAAACAGCATAGCCCTGTTAGCTGTCTTCCTGCTATTCCCCAGCAATGATGAAGTTCTTGCTGCATGGCATAATTAAATGTATGCATGGAATATAGTTTGGGGGGAATATGTCCAAGGGAAGTTAGGACGTGAGTAGTATGTCGCGTATGTTTCACCCCACATTTGGATGATCTCATGGATGATCTCATGTGACGTCATAGTCACGTGACCCAGTGGCGCAATGTTGTGATGTCATGGTAACACGCGTGAGCGGCCATCTTTTGACGTTATCTCCATAGTGATACGTGGTATTAATGCGCATGCAAAGCGTGTTGTTAGGGTGATACGTGTTTCCGTCGTCCATTTTGTATACTGGAGGCCGCAATCTTGGTTTCTATGGTAGCACGTGGTTGCTATGTTATCCAAAGGTCTATAACAAGACAGGGTTATGTTCGGAGGGTGTGTTCGATTGAAATGGAGTATCACGAATTACCAGAAACAACCCGACAATCCCTCCAAATCACCAAAATCAACCCCAAATCAACGAAATTGACTTTATCTGATACGGATTTCCCATTTTATCGGCTTAGCACGTAGTGCTATAACACCGAGGGGGCTCCTGGCGGTGTGTTCGATTGAAGTGGAGTAATGTTCTGGTTCGGATTTTCCCAGAATCCCTTTTTGGATCCCATGACGTTTTTTCCCAATAAATTGTATAAGAATAGCACGTAGTGCTATAGGACAAATTTACCCCAAATCCTCTGCCTCTACTTGAAACTGTATTTTTATAAATTCCTACGCTCTAATTTTAGTAATATCCTTAACTGACCCCCTAATTGTTAGGGTCTATCTTTAGCAATTTCTTTAAATGCCCCCCCCCCCCACCCCCCAGCTACATGATTTTAAATAATAAATTAATGAGGGTCAAGATATTTCTACACTAACCAATCAGAGCGAAGTTAATCCACCAATCAGATTAGTATATTCTCATTTTGTTTCTTTTCCATTGACTTCTATACTAATTTTCTAACTTTCCCAACTTTAACTTATAATCCTATAGGAAACAAACACAAACGCCCATCGAGAATGAAAATATCGATGAAAAAACACTGTGACGTGGTGACGTTTTCAAAAACGTCCGTCACGTAGAAATAAATTCTGAAGAAGAGTAACGTCGCGTCATTCTGTTTCGATCCTTCGAACTGAACACATCGCTAGAGAGTTTTCTATAGGAGTTTTGCCTTCGCAAAACTTTTATGAAGATGGAGTCTGATGCTGCTACTGCCGTTACCAGGACTGATGTTTATGCCTGTGAAGAGTGTGGGAAGACCTTTACTGCAAGAACAAATCGAGATCGCCATTGCAGAAATACCCATGGAGAGAAGAAGACCTACGACTGCACCAACTGTAACAAGAGTTATGCTTCGAAGCAAAAGCTGGATCAACACCTGAAGAAATGTTTGGAGATCTATACATGTATGGAATGCGGCCAGGAGTTTAACCAACTACTCCGCATCAGAGCGTCGCCCACCGACCAGTTCCTGTACCAGCTAAAAGAAAGACCGATGAACCAAAAAGAGGACCAACCAAACAACCACGGACCACGACGATCACCCTTTATGATGTTGACCCGATTGATTTTGACAAGAATATGATGTCTGAAGAAGAGACCGATGAAGTTTTGAATGTGTACGAAGATAACTGGAGTTCTATTAGAACTCGCCACATGATGAACAGAAGAGTTCAGGACCAGTATAACTACCGGATCAACGATATGAACCTGAAGATAATGAATGATGAATTGATGACTACCATATATCTGCCACAACAGCTAAGATTTAAAATTAATCTAAGTTTTGGTTTTATCCTGCGACACAATGAAACGAATGAACTGAAGTATTACTATCCATCACAAAACAACGCTCGGGTTCTTGATATTCCACAACTAGTATGCTGCCAAGAAGACATTGAAGAATTCCTAGATGATGTCATGGAAGAAGATATCCTGGAATGGGCCAAGTTAAAACGACACAAGACCAAATGGCTTGTGGAGAGAGTTACGAACGTCACCTTTTATGTGAATAAGCTGAAAGACCACCCAATTGGAATGATAGAAGAACTTCCAGATTATATTCTCCAGAACAAAGCAGTAAATGCTTTCCTGAAAGATGAAGCTCGCCAGTTTTATTATGATGACAACCTGTGCATCTTCCGATGTTTAGCTCTATGGAGTGGTTCCACAGCACACAATTTGAATAATACAACAGATGCCATGTACAGCTAATATACAAAGAAGGCAAAGAATGAATTCCGTGGAGTAAGTTTAGCCGAATTACCCGACTTGGAGAAATGTTTTGAAATGAATATCCAAGTATATGAACTTGTCAGGACTTGTCAAGACTGATGATGACCAAACTATTGCCAAATTAGTACAGAGATCTCATAGAAAGTTTGAAAATACCATGTATGTGAACGTCTACAAGAACCATTTTAGCTACATCATCGATATAGACAAATACTGTAAATCCTTTGAATGCCGCAAACGCGGCAAATTATGGAAAAATGGATTTCTACTCAATCGGCACGAGAAAACAAGTACAGATGAAGTAAATTACCAGTATGTTTGCGGTGTATACCATCCATCCCAGTCCGTATTTGATCTGTTAGAAGATGAAGGTATAGAAGTGCCTGAAGAGAAGAAGTTTTATCCATGCAACCTTTGATTTTGAAAGTTACTTTGTCAAACCCAGTCTACCTGTCGACAGTGATAAACTGATATGGGAAGCAGAATACCGACCATTGGGTGTAAGTGTATGTAGTAATGTTCCAGAATACCAAGAACCGAAGTGTTTATTACAAATGGAAATTCTCAAGTACTTGTTGAAAAAATGATGACATACCTCACATATTTTTCATCTCATAGCCACCAACTGATGCAGATTTATTTATTTATTTATTGTTGTTTATGGTCACATACTTCTGCACAATGGCTAATCATGACCACAACATGGAGATAAAGTCAAGGTCAGTCAATCGTTTATACCCCATGTTGCCTATTTTAGAGGACTCGCACCCCAAGCATTAGTGACTCGGTCCTATTTTACCAGTGAAACAGTGCTTGTTTACCACAGTAAACAAGCACTGCCTCACTTCCCGGGGTTCCCACGGGGGAACTGATGCAGACCTATCATGCTTGGACCTTATTTAAACTCAGACAGAAAATTGATGAAAGGCTGGAAGCAGAAGCCAGAGCTACTGGAGAAGATACATCCAAGATGCACCCTTTACAGAAGTTGGAGAAGAAATTTCAAGACTACCTGCAAGAGATGCCCGTCATCGGATTCTACTCTGGAAAATACGATATGAATGTAGTCAATTGTGAACTGATGACATACCTGAAGAGACAGAATCCACTCAAGTTTGCAGTAAAGAAATCGAATAACTACATGTGTGTCTCGATAGAATCTTTCAAGTTTGTTGATATTTGCAACTACCTCGCTCCAGGATTCAGCTATGACAAGTTTTTGAAAGCATTTGGCTGATCCGTGACGAAGGGGCTTTTACCATATGAATGGATCGACAGCTTGGACAAATTGGATCAAGACCATCTACCTGACCATGAAGCCTTCTACAATTCTCTAAAGAAAGAAAATATATCCAATGAAGAATACCAGTACTGCCAGCATGTATGGAACGACCTGGAGATGACAACTTTCCGTGATTTTCTGATCTGGTATAATAACCGAGATGTAAAACCATTCCTTGAAGCAGTTGACAAGCAGTTTGCTTTCTATTAAGAACGCCACATCGATATGTTTAAAGATGGTATCAGTGTTCCGGGCCTCACGTTAAAATACCCGTTCCAGATCATGAATGATGACGCTTACTTCACATTATTTAACCAGAAAAACAAAGACCTGCATCACTTAGTGAAAGATAATATCGTTGGTGGACCTTCAATTATCTTCAACCGGTACCACGAGAAAGATGTTACCTGAACCAGAGAAACAAAATATGGCAAAGAAGCAAAACCATGTGGAAGTATTATAGGCTTTGATGCGAATGCATTATATCTTTGGTGCCTAATGCAAGAGATGCCAACGGATTGGAGTATTAGACGTCGTGAAGAAAACCTGTTTAAACCAGAACATCCAATGAAGTATGGTAAAATGGCTGAACAATGGTTCGAGTTTCTATCGATGAGAGATGACATCCACACCAGACATCAGTTTAACGGAACTGAAAAAATGATTGGTTGAAGACAGTTGCCTGTTGGTGGTTGGTGGAAAGAGACACAGACTGTATACCAATTCCATGGCTGCTTCTGACACGGACATACCTGCATGAAAGATAAGAATGGCCTTCCTATCCTCCATAATGAAGTCAGAGATAAACCCATGAAAGAACTGCTACAAGACACCTGTACCAATGCAAAGTACAACGCCGATTTGGGCTATAAACTTGATAAAATCTGCGAGTGTGAGTGGAGAGAGATGAAGAAGACCGATGCCACACTCAAAGCCTTCCTGAAAGAGAACTTTTCAGACAAAATAGATGGTGCAATGACAGATGAAGAAGTACTGAAGAAAGTGAAGTCCGGTGAACTGTTTGGTTTGGTCGAATGTGATATACATGTACCAGATCATCTGAAAGAGTACTTTGAAGAGATGACACCTATCTTCAAGAATACAGATATTTCCATAGATGATATCGGTGAACACATGAAGTCCTTTGCTGAGAAGAATGGAATGATGAAGAAACCCGTAGAAGTTTGATCGGAAGCTATGTAGCAGAAAAAATGTTGTTTGCAACCCCTTTGCTGCAGTGGTACCTCCAGCATGGTATTGATGTTGACCACGTCTATCAGGTTATCCAATATAAACCAAGAAGATGTTTTGAAAAATTTGGAGATGAAGTATCTGAAGCTAGAAGACAAGGAGATGTTGACCCTGACAAGTCGATCTTTGCCGACACCATGAAGCTGTTGGGAAATTCTGGATATGGGAAAACCGTTACCAACAAAGAGAAACATCGACGTGTGTGCTATTGCGACGATGAAGTAGTCACCAAAGCTGCAAATGACATGTCCTTCAGAGCCTTGAATCCATTAGATGAAACTTTATATGAAGTCGAACTCAACAAGAAGACCATCAAATTGAATCTGCCACTTCACATCGGATTCTTTATTTATCAGTATGCGAAACTCCGGATGCTTCAGTTCTATAATGATGTCATTGGTACTTTTATCAACCGCCAAGATTTTGAATATGCTGAAATGGACACAGATTCTGCATATCTATGTACCTCGTCACCATCCATAGATGAATTAGTGAAACCAGGGAAGAGAGTAGAATTTTACAAAGAGAATCACAAGTGGTTTCCATCAGAGTGTTGTGAGTTCCACAGAGATGATTATGTGAAAACCAAATTAGAAGGCAAAGAATGGCTGTCACCCTCATGTTGCCAAGAAAGAAAGCGTTTTGACAGTAGAACTCCAGGCTTGTTCAAGGTAGAATGGCAAGGAACCGGCATTGTTAGACTGTGTAGTAAAACATATTATTGTTTCAGTGCCACCAATAAATGTAGTTGTAAAGGAATCAGCAAACGCCACAATGATTTGACGAAAGACAAATATTTGGAAGTTTTGAAGACTCAACAAAGTGGATCTGGCATCAACCGAGGATTTGTTATGAATGACAACACTATGTATACCTACCAGCAGAGCAGAGATGGACTATCGTACTTCTACCCAAAACGAAGAGCGTTAGAAGATGGAGTTAGCACCATACCACTAGAGATTTAAAGAAGAATCAATTGAGTGAGTGTCATATTTTCTACAACCTGAACAAAGTCTAGCTTTTGCCTACAAAAAGTCCTGTTTAGTTGACCGAAAAATTCCTAAAAACCGAAATGGATTTTAGGTGGTCTACTCAATCATAAGAGGCTCACCAAATTTTTAAAGTCCAATATGGCAGTTTTTTTCTCTAAAGTCCTTTATGGTAGTCCTCATAAAGTCCTATATGGCATTCTCTAAAATCCTTTATGGCAAGTTTTTCTCTAATTAAAAAGTCCTATATGGCAGTCCTCACAAAGTCCTATATGGCAAGTTTTTACTCTCTAATTAAAAAGTCCTACATGGCATTCTCTAAAGTCCTTTATGGCAGTTTTTCTCTCTAATTAAAATGTCCTATATGGCATTCTCTAAAGACCTTTATGGCAGTTCTTCTCTCTAATTACAAAGTCCTATATGGCATTCTCTAAAGTCTTTTATGGCAGTTTTTCCCTCTAATTAAAAAGTCCTATATGTCATTCTCTAAAGTCCTTTATGGCAGTCATCATAAAGTCCTTTACGGCAGTATTTTTCTCTAATTAAAAAATAATCCTAAATGGCAAGTCTTACAAGGCAATACATTTTTCTGGCGTAAATATTTCTCAATTTTTTTATTTATTCCAATACAGAGAGTTTTTTTCATCACCATCATCATCATGTTCCTGGTATACTTTAGGCTAACCCAATTGGAAGTGGAGGATACTTCTTTATTCCAAACTTTTTAGTTTCATTCAAAACTTTTTAGTTCCATTTATTTTTTTTTTTAAATGTTGATTCATGGTATCTTTTAGGTTACACCTATTGGAACCAGTTGATACTTCTTTAATCCAAACTTAGTTTCATTCAAAACTTTTTAGTTTCATTCAAAACTTTTTAGTTTCATTTAAAAAAAAAAGTTGATTCCTGGTGTCTTTTAGGCTACCCCTATTGTATAACCAAAGGAATAATCATTTTCATCATCATTACTAAGAAATTCTCTGTTGTGAATATTTAAAAGAAATGAGAAATTTTTATGATAGAAAACTGAATTACTAAGTTGGACATGTTTTATTTTTTAATGAACAAAAAAAAATTCCCCCAAAGAGGATACGAACTATAGAGGGTAGGAATGCACTCGAGCTATTTGACTTGTCTCCATTGGACAGAGGTTTGTAGCTTGACCTGTCCCAAGCCAATATAAAATGCAGAGGGCCATATCCTACAGTTTAAGGATCAAGATTGCAGTTTGATCGCCAAATTGACCAATCATATCGAAGTTAATCAACCAATCAAATTTCTGCATTCTCATTGTCTTTCTTTCCCATTGACTTCTATACTAATTTTCTAAATTTTCTAACTTTAACCTATAATCCTATAGGAAACAAACCCAAACCCCAACCAAGAATCAAAAAGTCGATCAAAATTTGTTGAACTGGGTTTTCAAACATGTCCGTCAAAGATATATAAGATTAGGCAAAGCATGGACTTGGCATCATTCACGATCTAACCATTGACCAGAAAAGATGTTCTGAATTGGCACCAAGCAGACATATGCTAACGTCACCCAGTAGCAGGGTGAATTGAAGATTCATCACAGAAGATACTTTGAGGGAAAAGACAAGAAACCTTATCCTACGAAGACTGGTATTGCTCTATTTTTAGAAAAATGGAATGCCTTGAAGTCCCAAATAGAAGAAGTAGATGCAGCATCAAAACCCAACAAACAACTTTAACTGAAGTTCCTGAAGACACTAAACCTATTAAACCGACTAACCATGAAGACTTCAAAAAAAAAACAATTCAAAAACCACCTTTGAAGAAGAAGAAGAAAATCACAGTGAGAATAACCCAACCACGACCATTAATCATTGATGAAATTGATAGTGAACTCAGGCAAGTTCGCTTGCAACGTGAACTTTGCTTGGCATATGCTCATTATGTCGAAGAGAACATTGACGTTGTAGTGAAAGAAAAATGCTATGGATGTACAGTCGACCACCCAAGTCAGATTCAGCATAATGTATGCCTAACGATGTCTGAAGAAGAGAAGATTATAACATGTTTTAGTGAAGCACTTGAAAGAGTTAACAAGAATGATGTCCATCTACTGTGGCACCATAATACTTCTGGAATGAATCCACCACCAGCACAGAAAGAGTATGAAGACATGTTCGAGAAACCTCTCACAAATGAACAAAGACGTTGTATTATGGATTTGGTGATTGAATTCCTGACCTTCAAGAAAAAAAGTATAAAATGAAGAAAAAAAAAGGTGGGAATGACGCTTAAGTTATTTGATGTTTATCTTCATGACAAATATCAAACAAACTTGACCTGTCCCCAGCCAGTAAGTCAGAGGGCCACCAATGCTAAATATCTTTGGATGACGGTCATATTGACCACCTCTCCAAAAGGTATAAACGGGGAGTAGTACCCACATTCAGTGGGGGCCTACTCCCCAAAAAGGTATAAAAGACGGATCCTCGTTGGAAGCATCCATTTCACTTGTTTATTGTGTGGTCCCACAGGTAGTGGTAAATCATCCTTTGTAAATCGGGTTATTCAAAACATTAAAAATATTATATCACATGTTCCAAGTCACATCATTTGGCGTTATAGTGAATGGCAACTATTATACAATACTTTACCCCAAGTAGAATTCGTAGAGGGTCTCCCTCAAGAATTAAAATCTGATAGTTTTTTTCATATTGGATGATCTGATGCTCGATGCAGATGATCGAGTGTCTAGATTATTTACTAAAGGTAGTTATCACTGTACGATTGGTGTGATGCACATTGTTCAAAATTTATTCGACAGAAATAAAGTCCATAGGACTGTAGCTCTCAATAGTCATTACATGATCTTGTTTAAAAATCCTAAGGATCGTTCTGAGATCTCACTCTTGGCAGCACAATGTATCCTGGTCATTCCAAGTTTCTGAGAGAAGTTTTCGAAGATGCCACTTCGACACCATATGGTTACCTTTTAATAGAGCTCAAACAAGATACTCCTGAACACATGAGATTAAGAAGTCAAATTTTTCCAGGGGAAACCCAATATGTGTACCTCCGAAAAGTATAAAAAGGGAGCAACAAGTCTGACTCAAATCAGAAGCATGTCTGACCGTCTCAAGTGCAACATCGCTCTTCTCAAGGTTCTCATTAAATCGAATCCCACGTTCGTCAAATCCATACTAAAACATGCAGACAAAGAATTGATTACTTGTCTGTGTGACTGTGCCTCGAATATACTGAAGGGAGCAGTACCTCTGACCAAAGCTCAGAGAACCAAACTCGTTCGTCAGAAACAACTAGTGAGGGCAGTGGCAAATAAAGGTACCTCTGACAAAAAGAGGAGACAAATCTTGCAGAAAGGGGGATTCTTGGGGACATTGTCACCTCCTGTACTATTGGGTGCTGTTAAAGGTATTTTTGGATGATGGAATATGCAAAGAAGATGGCTTTGGTAGAACCAAGGTTATTGGAACGTCTACAAAAACTCCAAGACAACCGAATGAACTGGCTGTTTCATCACTGGATAGAGAAATGAGAGATATTCTCGATGCCCCTTTTCCTTCAGCTGATGAAAAGGTGACTCTATATAATCAAATTTTACAAAGATATTTGACATTTCAACAAAAGGTAATGGCTCCTCGACCAATTAAAGTCGAATTCGAGAAAAATAATAAAGACGAAGACATTCTCGATTCTGTTCCTATGACAATGAAGAGAAAGGGAAAGTTGTATTAGAAGTGACCCAAATATATCTTGGAATGAGAAGGGTGAATTAATCTACAAAGATCAAACAATGGTAGGGTCGAATGTAACAGATCTTTTAAACGATTTACTTAGAAGACGAAAATTTTTTCAACCAAAGGGATGGGAAGTGTTGGCCGAAGCTTTGAGATAGTAACATACCCCAAGAATCAAATGGTCATAAAGAACGCTGGGATTTTATGAAACAGGCACCGATAAAGTCGGAACCTAAACAACCAAAGAAAACAGAAACGCCAAAGTGGACCGAAAAAAGGTATAAATAGAGTTGACACTTGAACAAGGCAGTCATGGAAGCATTATACTATGATTCTGAAGCACCTGGTAGTTTTGGTGGTGTAGACGGTCTTCGTAGAGCGTCCAAGAAAAAAACTGAACAAGTTGTAAAATGGTTAGAGACTCAAGACACATACACTCTTCACAAACCTGTTCGTCGTACATTTCCTAGACGGAAAGTAATAGTTAGTGGTATAGATGCACAATGGCAAGCTGACTTGGTAGATGTTTCAAACATAAGTAAATTCAACAAAGACATACATTTTTGTTGACATGTATAGATGTGTTTAGTAAATATGCTTGGGTCATATCCCTCAAAAACAAACTTAGTGATTCCAAAGTAAAAGCTTTTACTAAAATTTTCAAACAAGGTCGTAAACCAGAAAAATCACAAACTGATCAAGGCAAAGAATTTCTAAACAGAATATTTCACAATTTTCTCAAAGATCACAAAGTCGAATTTATCACTACACAAAATGTTGAAACAAAATGTTCCATAGTAGAAAGATTTAACAGAACTTTGAAAACCAAGAAGTGGAAATATTTTACCAAGAACAATACACTAACTTTTCCACTTCAAAACTTGGTGAAATCATATAATCATTCTCATCATCGTAGTATGGGTATGGCCACCATTGCCGTGAAATTTGAAAATCAAGAAGAGGTTTGGCAAAGGTGGTATGAACAACCCATAAAACACAAGACTCCAAAGTACAAAGTAGGAGACAGAGTGAGAATCAGTAAAGTTAAGAAAACTTTTGAGAAAGGTTATTTGCCCAATTGGACCGAAGAGTTATTCACAGTGGTAGCCATCAAGAAAGGACATCCAGTCACATACATCTTACAAGATGATAACGGGGAAGTATTGAAAGGGTCGTCCTACACTGAAGAGCTTTAGCGAGTTTCATATAAAACTATTTACAAAATCGAACACGTACTCAAGAAACGTAGTCGAGGTAAGAAAAGTGAATTGTTCGTAAAGTGGTTGGGATACCCCACTTCCTTCAATTCGTGGATCAAGCAGAGTCAGCTCACCTATAAAAGGAAGTGAACCTCTGAGGTTTCTTCAAAATGGAAGAAGGCTCGAACGGTTCTTGGTCTCTGTTTGGGAAAAGAATTCCAAAGGGCGAGATCACTTACTTTTCACAAATAATCATTTTGTACATCATCATCATCATTACCAGTGTCGTTAATCGCACTCTCGAGAACACAGACAGCAAGTTGTGGACTGCTCTCTTGAGTAGTAGCATAGGATATTTGTTACCAAATCCAACCATTAAGAAAAAGTAATGTTTTATTTGACTCTACCAAGTAATAGTTCTATGAACGTGTTTCCTGAAAATACGTTGACAACGTACACCACTCAGTTATCACAACCAGTGAATCTCACGGAAGAATGGGAAGTAGGTCTGGCCGAGATTCAGTATCCAAATACTTGGTTCAATATTCGTGGAGAAGAAGCTTTCATCACAGTGTTCTGGTCTTCGAAAAATAATTACCGACTTACTATCAAGGAAGGTCGTTATTCGGATCCCACTGATGTGATACGGACTATCAATGGTGTTAAAGAATTGTCTTGCCTCGTCACGATAAGGTAGATTTTGAATTCGTATCACGGTACGTGATGGAGTCGTGGTCACATTGAGCCCTACTCTTCAAAATATTTTGGGATTTAATGAGTGTGTTTTTAAATCAGGAACTTACAATTCTTCCAAGTCAATTTATGGATGCATTCCTTATTTAATCAAATCGATATCAGCTTGAATGAAAAACTGGCATCTCCTTCCGACAACACTTATCACTACAGAGCGTTCATAGAAACTTTGTTGAGTTATGGACCAGCTGCAAAGAAATCACATCTGACTAATGCATTATGGTACAATGAAACATGGAAGATTTGAAAGATGATAATAAGGGATTTCTTCTTCGAAAGAAATTTATAGAGAAAAAGTAAAATCGTGGACATGACTGGAAGAGTACATTTGGACATGTTTTTCCAAACTCGTTACTTGCTGAATGGAGTTATTGTTCATGTTAAAATGAATAGAGCCAAAGATGCTTTCACATTGATGGCCGATACCGATACATACAAGATCAAAATTCTAGATGTATCCATGTTTGTACGCAAAGAGAGACTCCAATCATTCGTGAGAATGGCTCACGAGAAAGCACTAACAAAAGCAACTGCAAAATATCCTATTGACCGTGTGGAAACCAGGGTGTTTTCAGTGCCGAAAAAAATTCTGAGCATTACACAAGAAAACTTATTTTTAGAACAACCACCTAAACGCATCGTGGTGGGATGTGTAGACAACGATGCTTTCAATAGAAACATTTCAAAGAATCCATATAATTTCAAGAAATACAAAATCAATTACTTGGCTTTGTACGTGGATGGGCAGCAGATTCCAGCCAAACCATTACAACCTAGATTCGAACAACAAGAAGTGGCAAGATGTTATGCGACCCTGTTCCAAGGAACTGGACAAATGTATGATAATGAAGGAAACCACATCAGCCGAGAAGAGTACATAAATGGATACACCCTATTCGTATTCGACCTGAGGAACCTTGAGACTAGAAGTCCATTTTGACAACCCATTACCAACCACAAGCAACGTACTGGTGTATGCAGAATTCCGGAACATCATAGAAGTGGATAAAAATAGACAAGTAATCTTCGATTACTCAACATGAACACGTTGCAGTTAGAGAATGCACTTCGATCAGATAGTTGTTTGAAGAGAATATGTTTGGGTGTATTTGCAAGAAATAGATTACCAAGAAGATTATCAGATCACAGACCAGTGGCTTTGATAGCCAACACGGATCCAGACCACAGAATTTTTTTTTCTAAAAACTTGTGAGTCACCACAACGCAGAGTACTTTGATTCCTATGGATTACCACCACAACACAGACCATTCGAGAATTTCCTGAAGAAGAATTCCAGATATTGGAAGTATAAAACAAAACGCCTTCAAGGACCATTGCCAGTGTGTGGACAATACTGTCTGTTCTACTTGAACCATTTCTGTCGCGGTGTACCGATGGATACCATATCCAGCATGTTTACGACTGATCTAATAGATAATGATGTGTTGGTTAATGACGTCATAGAGGAAACCAGCCACTAGATGTCGCTGTATTGAAGAAACACTATAAAAACTGGTGCACTTGGTGTTCAGCTCATTTGTGTTTCGACAGCCAAAGAAGAAGGATGTCTACTAATGTGACCGTCTTCAAACTTAACGATTTACAGATTCAACTGTTCAAGAACGACGTTGGGTTCCAGTTTACCACAAGAGATTGGGAACAAGTGACCAAAGCAGTGGATATTGCAAAGAAGGGAAGCCTTAAAATAGGAGAACCCAAACCAAAGAGACAAAGAAAACCAAGACGAATGAAGATAAAAAGGATTGAAGGATGTTCACTATTCCATGTTTGATCAGGATGGCACTGAATGATTATCAATCAAGAAACCAAGAACAAGAAATCCAAGAGACTTTGTAGAGAGAATGAGCGTTTCATTCGAAACGTATTTTCTTGATGTTCCACCGCCAGTACTGGAGCAGTTATTACGTGGAGAAGAGAAAATAAGAAAGACAACAGAACAAAGACCACCAAAACACATCAAGTATGCTTTGGAGGAAAATCGTCTCAAGACATTTCAAATCATGTTTCAAAGTGAAAGTGTGAAAACCCCGAATGAACTGACAAAAGCTGGATTCTTTTATTTGGGGACAGGAGACAGAACTCCATGTTTTCATTGCAGTATTATTGTTCGTTTCTGGGAAACAGAAGATGATGTTATAGAAGAACACAGAACATATTCTCCAGACTGTTATTACATTCATAATTTACCACCTGAATTCATGGACTTTGCAAAAGTTCAAGAAGAAGAAATGGCCATCAAAGAAGAAGAAATGGACACATCATTTCAAGAAGAAGATTCACGGAGGACAAAATGTAGCGTGTGTTTATTAGCTGAAGCCAATGTCGCTCCGTGATCATGTAACCACGTGTGCCTGTGCAAAGACTGCTGTAAACCACTGAGAAGATGTCCAATCTGCAGAAAGACTGTTTATGAATATCTGACAATCTACATACCATAAAAAGATGTATTTTTGTTGTTGAATAAAAGAAATTAAATTGTAAAAATTGTGTTATTTTTTAACAAATCCAAAAAGGTATCCTCAAATACCGAAATGATGCCAAGAGGGATAATAAATTAGACCCCATACGACAAAAATGGATTCTCTTATATGGGTACATGAGTATATGGTGGAACTTGAAGTTAGCATCATGGCCTTCATGTACACATATGGGCCCTTGTAATTTGTAATAATGGTTAGAAATTGTAATTTAAATAATGGTTAGAAAAAACAGGAAATTCTGGGTAAATTTGTTCTATAGCACTACATGCTATTCTTATACAATTTATTGGGAAAAAACGTCATGTGATCCAAAAAGGGATTCTGGGAAAATCCGAACCAGAAGATTACTCCACTTCAATCGGACACACCCCCAGGAGCCCCCTCGGTACTATAGCACTACGTGCTAAGCCGATAAAATGGGAAATCCGTATCAGATAAAGTCAATTTCGGTGATTTGGTGTTGATTTTGGTGATTTGGGGGGATTGTCGGGTTGTTTGTGGTAATTCGTGATACTCCGATTCAATCGAACACACCCTCCGAACATACCCCTGTCTCGTTATAGACCTTTGGGTAACATAGCAACCACGTGCTACCATAGAAACCAAGATGGCGGCCTCCAGTATACAAAATGGACGATGGAAACACGTATCACCCTAACAACACGCGCTGCGCATGCGCATTAACACCACGACTCACTATGGGGATGACGTCTCAATGATGGCCTCTCACGCGGGTTACCATGACAACATAACATTGCGCCACTGGGTCACGTGACTATGATGTCACATGAGATCATCCATGAGATCATCCAAATATGGGGTGAAACATACGAGACATACTACTGACGTGGATATTACATGTATGGGAAGATGAGGAGGGCACAGAAATAGCAATGATCATTGCTATTTCTGTGCCCTCTTCATCCACCCTTACATGTCTCCTATGCGCCACCAGGAATTTGTTTTGGTGTCTACAAGGTCAAATGTGGACCCTTTTCCCAAAGGTATTCGGGCATGGTTTTTCTCAATTGAAACCAAAATTTCTCAAGCTCACATCCCTGTCAAACAAAATTTTAATTCACTATTAGTATCCTGAACTTGCTGAGTGGTCATAAGCTCTCAAATAACCAATATTAAGCAACCTACCGAAGCACAAGTAGTTTCTAAATTTACATGTAGTGCAAACAACAGTTCTTTAAACCTTAAAGGCCTAATTCTGAGAGTGGGAACATTTTTCTGCAACCAAACAAGTGCCCGAACAAGCAGTCAATAGATGCAAGTTACATTCCGAGAACCTTGTAAGTTGCTTCTAGACATGTCTTGGCTGCCCGTTGTGACAGCCAGGACTTGTCTTGAAACAGCAAAGCCACTGTAAAAGTGTTCTCAGTTCATATTAAAGATAATATTTCTGATGCTCTGTATGTTTCTTCTCCTCCAAAACAATTCCAAATTGGAGCCTTTATGTTGAGAATTTCCCGAATGCATGGGTCACAGGCCCTTCCCCAGAGGGAAGAAGAATTCCCTGGCCACAAATAACAATTTTTAGACAATCAAGATATCAATACCAGAGGTGGCTCAATTGGTAGAGCTGCAAGCCGAGAGGTCCTCGGTTCGAATCCCACCTGCAGCAGAAGCGGCGTTGGGTCCTTGGGCAAGACTCTCCACCCCATTGTTCACGTGGTGGCACGACGATGGTGCACACGTCGTCAACCAATGCTAACCATGCTTGTGTTGAGTTAGTATGCTGGGCAGCTGACAGTTGCTCAGTGGTTCTCTCCGGGTACTCTAGCTTCCTCCATATGTAAAACTGTCATGGTCATGATTAGCCATTGTGCAGACATATGTGACCTTAAACACTAATAAATAAATAAAACAAACACTCAACTCCACAACCCTTCCCCCATCGTCTCTGCCACACTGACAAGTATTTATTTATTTATTTATTGATTTATTTATTGGTGTTTAAGGTTACATACTTATGTACAATGGCTAATCTTGACTGTGACAGCTTTACGGGTGGAGGAAGCCGGAGTACCCGGAGAGAAACACCGACCGAGCAACGACGAGTAGCTGTCAGCTCCTCAGCATTCTAACTCTGTTCAAGCTCCGCTCAGGCAGGGTTACAGCGGTTGAAGACATGTACACCATCGACGCGCAGTACGCCTTAGTACTCGGCGTCATCGTGCCCACATGTAGGCAAGCTGGATAAAGTGGCTTGCCCAAGGACACAACGTGGGTCGTCCCGGACGTGGATCGAGCTCGGGACCTCTAGCATAGAAGTCCAACAGTCTACCACTGAGCCACCGCGCTTCCACACTGACAAGAAATGTTTTGTTCAAGAAACAATCTGCAGGGTGTTAGTTACAGTACAGTTATTACCCAGAGTGGATTTTTACCAAAACATCCATGGAGTGGAGTTTCCACTGGGTGCAATAAATTTGAATATCTATGAACCAGCCCTGGTAATTCACCCTCAGCAAACAGCAGTGCCGAGGACAATGTCGAGGAAAGGAAAACAATCCACAGTAAAAACACTGCTGAGGATGCTTTCTTCAGAAAGCCTTGTGGTGGTAGAAATTGCACAACTTCCAGGTTGAACACAAGGAATCAAATCATGTGGGTTGCACTGCGCTGTGTTGCTAATCTTACAATCTGCCGTACAAGCAGCACAACCATTAGAAACTACGTGTTCTGCTTCTTCTATGTTGATAACACCAGAATCTGACATCAGTTTCTGGAAAGCTCTTACAGAACTTCCCCGAAACTGATGTCAGATTCTGGTATTATCAACGTCGAAGCAGTGAGATACAAAGTGTGTGGTTATGATGCATCTTATTTTCACTCATACCATACATATTGAGCAAGTCGCCTGCTTACTTCCAAGACTTTTTTCTCCGCATTCACATGTTCATGATATTGGCATGGTCTAATTGAGTGAAAGATTCTGCACATTGATTGTGATTATATACACATGTACCTCAAACTACTTTCACATGTTAAAGTTACCTAACAGATTTCACTTCCCCACATACTACATATACAAGACAACTGAGACTATGCCCTGCCCCCTGATGATTTTTACACAATCGAACAGGCTTCATAGCAATTGCCGTAGAACAATTGTTTTGCTGAGGAAACAAGGATGAATCACCAGGACTGATGAACATGCATGGTAGAATAAGTAGATACATCCAATGTTCCAGCCCATGGACCTTCAGGCCAATTTCCTAAAACTTGTTTTTCCGATACTTTTTTGTGGAACTTTAGTTACTGAGTGGGTGGAAAATCCACTTCAAAGTGTTTTAGCTACGAAACAAAATCCACCCAACACATACTGTATTAGTTAAATGTATGCATAATATTGATACGTGTACAAAAAACATGTTATTTCAACATACCGACTTGTGAATGTATAATGCTGAATACTTGAGCCTTTTTAGGCCTCCATTTCCTAAAACCTTTCCCCATTCCTTCTACCTTGAGAAAGAGAATTTATTACATTACATATTTTTAATTTTACAGGCTCTGTTTTTGTTCAGCATTCTGGTGGTAGTTACTGTATAAATGTGTATGCAGGCTGAAGGGAAGGTGATTAGAAATTATTGGTCAAATGCAATCTCTTCGAACTTCGAAAAAATTATTTGAGATTTTCAAATCTCACCATTTTAGTGGGTAGGGGTAGGGAATGGCAGAATATATGTACTTTAATGGGAAGATATTCCTAGTTGGTAAATGTATTATCTGTAGTATACATTTGGCCATCTTATGCCACTTTTCCTGATTTTCTATCCGTCACGTTTCTCAAGTTACTGCCAGTAGAACGTAAAAACACGTCCAAATTCATATATTTTAAATTTGACACAAATGGCACTATTTACTTGTTAAAACAACACACAATGTCCCACAGTGACATTTAATGCTCACACATTCCCCAAAAGGGGTCACCTACACAAATGGGTAAGGCTAACTTGCAAGAATATAGCTCAACTTTTGAGTTTTTTACAATATTATAATCTCTCTGCTACAAATTAACATTGTTGTTTTTCACTACATAGTGTCATATAAAGAAGGAAATAAACATTTTGCTCATGTAAAATTACCTAAACAGTAATTATTCAAGACACATATATGATATTATCATAATGCAAACTGGTTCTGAGGTGTTAAGCCAGTTTATATTCTGAAACAGTGGAGCCCACTTAATTGGATATCTCTTAATTGTATATCCCTGTTAATTGAATATAATTTTCAAACACAAAACTATTTATCATACCTTCAGTACAAATTTGATCTGTTAATTGCATATGGGTTGTAGAGTAAACTCCTGTTAATTGTATATAATTTTTTGTAATATGTCGAAAAAATTACTGTGACACGCATCAAATTCCCCTTATTTATCAACCTCTTTGGCCTCACTACATCCAATACAGGCATTCATTCTATTATATCTTGTTTGACAGAGCTCTATGAGCTCTGTCAAACAAGATATAATAGAATAAATGCTCAGTTTACCCCCAGAACACAGAAAACTGACCAAATCCCTGTTAATTGTACACTCCTGTTAAATGAATAATTTTCACTGGCAAAATGGATATTTAATTAAGAGGATTCTACTGTACAGACAAAATAATTGCAATTTCGGGAAAAATCATTGATAAATATCTCTATTTTTCACATTGGCCTTCCCCCTACCTTCCCACCCTCCCAAAAAATCAACTGAAGTCCAATTGAAAGGAAATATGGGTATTGATAATATGGGGACATATCTGGAATTAGTGATGATAATTCTGCATACTGATATCAGATATATGGGAACTTGAGCTTCGATAAGGATGTTACAAAGACAAAATAAACTAAGTCCACAAAATGAGACCCCATATTCTGGATCTTATAAAAAGAGAAATATGTCCATTATAAAGGCAATCCCTTCTTTAATGTAATGTACAAAGTGTATTTAGTATACAGAGAGAACAAAGGTTGTTATTGCACTTCACTTTTACAAGTTATAGGTCCTGGAATGTAGGGTGTTGCTACAGTCTGCAAATTACGTGCTCACGAATCGGAAAAAGACCCATTTTCGGGGTATAAAAACGGGCATAACTTTGCAACCAGTAGTCCGATTTTGAAAAGGTTTTCAGTTTTGTAAATGTGATGACCTGCCTTATAATAAAATCTAAGATCAACCGGATTCCTATGGATTGAAATTTTGAGTGTCAGCCCTAATTAATGTTAAATTTATTACCTATTTTTTTCAAATTATACCCGACAAATAAACTGCTCTGAATATTACTTTTTTTTCAAGTGTTCTAAATGGTTTTGGGTACGAAATGTTTTGGGTAGGACCAGTATGCAGTCATGGGTACGGAATTACACACACCCAATGGCATCCTCTGTATATTTGTTATTCAAATTTACAAAATAACTGCTTTCATACTTTAAGAAGCACCTATTATAATATTAGAACGTTTCTTTTCATGTTCTATCGGTCGATAGTACCTGTGAGTTTGTGTGATTTCTGAAATAAAACCTGAAGCAGCGAAGCTGATTCAGGTTTTATTTCAGAAATCACACAAACTCAGGTACTATCGGCCGATAGAACATGAAAAGAAACGTCATAATTATTTTATTATGCCGAACAAAAAATAGCTTTCATTGTTAAGCGTTATGCCATCAATCTTGTAATAACAATGTAGTCGAATCCCAAAACATGACGTCATTTCGAACGAACGACGTCTCTTTAGGAGTTTCCAGATCACCAAATTCGAAAATGACTTGTCAGTGTCACAAATGCCGTCGATTTGGGAGTTTCTATATCACTAAATGCCAGTGTTTACAACTGCATCATGCTGTTCATGTTATAATTCATTATTAATACTTGTGTGATAAGTGGTATAAATTAATGGAATATAAATTCATGTTTCTTGGACGACGACAGTTGTTAGAATTAAGTGAAGTGAACCAATTTATTTTGAACTTGAGGCGGATGCTCTGTGAGGTCGAAGAGTACTAAACTTGTGGAAATTTAATCAATTAAAGTCATAACTCATATTCAGGATTCACTGAAGTGGTGAACAACACGTGAGTTTTTAATATTTCTGATTCTTTTGAATTCGTTGTTTGCAGATAAAATTGAAAACACACCCACCGAAGATGATATATTTGTTGGTAAGTTTGTGTCTATCGGTGACGAAAAAAGTTAAACGGACTCGCCGCCAGCGTTTTGTGTTTTCAGAAATTTCAGTCAGGGCGTACGTAATCGACGCTGATCAATGGAAGTGGAGCTTTCATTTTCTTTGTTCTCTTGTCTCCAGGGAAAAACGTTCCGACAGTACCCGTGTTTTGCCCAAAACTCCAGTACTATGACTTCTAGAAGGTGTCAAATTAACCAATCACGGCTGATGTTACAAACGTGAGGCATAATAATTCATATTAGAAGTATCAGTATCATCCAAATTCTATACGGACAACGTGCAGCTTCCTGGCCCCGCCATGTGCTGTGGCAACGCCGCTACTGGCATAGCCATTTTCAAATTTTCCACGGACCGTTTGGACGTGTCTTTGGAGTTTGGTATTGGCTATTTGAACATTTTCTGGTCTTCAAATAGTTTCAAAATTTGTGGACACTTACTCGAAGGTCTATATAGTACTTTGGACGATCCACACTGAACTTGCAAAGTATCCCTTTTACCGATTGCCTTTGAAAGTGAAAAAAAATGCATGCTTCGTCTTCGGTGTTTAGTGACGTAGCGCCAAACGACGTTCGTCCTTGTGGGGTTATGACTTGGAATAATTACCAGATTGATCAAAGAAACAACCACCTACGGTCGTACCCCCACTGAGTGATGTTCGGTGCCTATAAAATTATTGATATGATGCTAATTACTTCGGTTACAAATATCGAGAAAAGAATCTTGACTGTTAACCCTTTACCTAACATGAAAAGCAGACGACACTTGCCAAAAAATGATTGAATAATTAATTTTTTTTTCATTTTTTGTCTCAAAAACTTAGGTTATGACCCCTCATTGGAACGAGCTCGTTCCAATGAGGGGTCATAACGTATGTTTTTGAGACAAAAAATGAAAAAATAATAAAAATTAATTGGCGATTTTTGAGAATAACGCTGGCCGATTTTGGCCGTTACGTTGGGTAAAGGGTTAAGTTCTTTATGTCCAGTGTCCTATTTCCGGTGAAAAAGGACTCACTCCCAACAGAAGCAGCGGAGCGGTTTTCAAAGTGTGTGTGTGGGGGCGGGGCTGGATCAGGCGATGGATGGTCTTCGGTATAACGGGCCGACCACGGTACGAAAATTTTAAATTTCAGGGTTCCCAAACCCTCATTTCCATGCATCTGAGTGGATATTTTGAGATTTTTCAGGGGATGTATTTGAAAGATTTCACACTTTGAGAGCCGTTAAAAACGTCGGTAAAGCATACAGGTGAGATTTATTTATCAGCTTTGGTCGTAACGATCAAAGCTGATAAATAGACCTCAACTGTACATGCTTTTCCAGACGTTTACAACAGTTGTATACTGTCTGTGGATTATCTATTCAGGGAGTGGATTTGGTACGTGTATGTCTGTAAGATTACGATCTATTTCAGTTAACCGATTTTTTAACAGACCGTATACATTTTAGCGTTTGCTGTCACTTTCTGCCAAAAAAAAAATGATCCGAAATCAAGGACGCTGGTTTTGTTTACAATGGCATAGCGGGGATTCGAATCCACGCCGAGAGAGTTTCCTTGGACACCAACCTCCTACAACCGAAATTATAGGCCTACTGAACCTCGCACACCACTCGGCGACCGACAGACCTCTAATTGGTCTAATTCATTCATGAATGCTTGTGACCGCAACATTGATAGGAAGTCAAGTTTACCTGATCGTCTGTAGCTACCTACCGAAAGAATCTGCACTTGGGGATGCGACGTGCATCCCATAAGTGGAGAGATGTCTGTGTTATGTTGCTCATACTCCTACCGCTCGTAATGGACTGGTGGCTGCTCGGTTGGTCTTGCTTCCTATTTCTTTTGTTTCCTCCGTTTCTTCTTTGAATGTAGAGGTGGAGGTGGCGATTTCTTTACTATTGGCGATGGGGGCTGTGGTACCGTCCTGTTTTGTGCTAGTGCTGTTGCTAAAGCGACGTTGGAATGTAGTGTCGCCTTTGCCTTCTTGAGTTCTGCCAGCTGGTTTTCCATGTCGTTTCTCGCGCTCGTTGCGATATTCATTTCGGAGAGAGCCTAGTTCACGTTCCAGCTCCTCATCCGGAGGGAGGCGAGAGATTGGAATGGGAGATTTCGGAGATCCCGTTTCCATTTCGGCCTCCGCCTTACTGCTGACATCGCCATCCTCCAGGTTACCCCTCAGAGAAGAGACAGCTGGGGTGTGGATGGGAGTCTCAGGAGTTGGAGGTGGGGAAATGGTAGTAGCTGGCCTCTTAGACTTCTCTTCCGCCTGCTCTTCCTTCTTCCTTATCTTTTTTTTCACGGCGCCTGGTTGATGGGCTCTTCTTTTTTTTATGCTCTTCTTTTCAGGGCCAAGTCTAGGCTTTTTCGGGTAAAGACCAGTGTGAGAGGGTTTCCTCTCACAGAAGGTGCTACCTCTCCCCAAAGAAGGTGTGGTGGTGTTCTCCTGTGCTTCAAACTCAAGCGTCAGATGGACGCTCTTGCCTCTCGTCTGGAGAGTCCAGTTGAGAGGGCAAGAGACGTCCAGAGCTGATAAAGCTTTCCGTAGATTATGTGGAAGGTCCAAATTAGCCATCGTGGTTGCTTTGTGATTGTCTAGATGGTGTTCACACTCTGAAGTCAGAGGTGCGAATGATAATGTTTTGTAGCTACCTAGTATGATTTCCACTTTTAATGAATTCCATAGCAGGTGTTCGTTATCGGGTCATATTTTACAATTAACGCACAAATTGTTTCCCACTAAAATTCCATTTAGACCAATTCCCACGAGACCAGTTCCCAAAAGACCAATTCCCCTTAGACCAACTGATATGTTCTAGTTTTAAATTCTATATCAATATTTTGATATACTTATAAATATTTATAAATGAAAATAAGCAGTCTGTTGTTTGCAAAATGATGTCCCAAGAGGGTGATGCTTTCCCATACAGTGGGCTAGTTTATCCTCTAGGTACCTCTTTCTGTTTGAGACCTTGATTCGGGTTGGGGTTCACAGAGGGTAAATTTAGTGATGCTACCCAGCTGTGCAGGGTAGCATCACCAAATACACCCTCTGGGGACCTCATTTTTCAGATGACAGTCTGCTTATTTTCTGGCTTACAGATATTTTATAGATGTTGGGCAAATTTTTCATAACAATTGTTATAGTGATCACACACTTTCAAACGCTGTGATTCTTTTTATTCTTTTGTGGTTAACAGATGTTGACCTGATTTCCATAACAAAACAAACACAATCCTTTGTGTGTATTGATGTTAAAAATCTATATTTTTTGTAAAATGTTATATGTACTGAGCTATGCTGAAATGTTATAAACCTACATTTATACAGCCATCATGGATTGGAAAACCAAACTTGCAATGAGCAATTAATAAGAACTAATGTTTGTGTTTTAGGACTACACTGTAAATTACTAATGTAGATTTTATTGTTTGATATATGTATCATTAGTACAGTGTAGCCAATAAAGGAGTAGTAGAATAATTATAATGACTGCTGTATGCGGAGTTTCATTTTGGAAAATGTTGGCTACGTTGTGGGCGGTATGAAAAAACGCCCAAAATGCATCCCTCAACCGGATCCACCTGTGGCATCCGTGTTGAGGGGTGCATTTCGCCCACAAAACAGCAGGGAAGGAAGGAAAATGGGAAACAAAAAGGAGTAAGAATTTAAGACGAGAAACTCCCTGACAAAAACTCGCAAGATAAAAGGAGACAAGTAAATGAATGAAACAAGCAAAGCACAAAAATGGAAAGAATTGTGTCTCACTGCAAGAAGAGCATCAAATGAAATATCACCCGAACCTGATCATTTATATGAATGACAAGTCTTACACAGTACGTGTAGCCAAATCCCATGAAAAGCCACGGACAGGCAACAATAATTCGCCACCGTAGCACAACCCTAGGCTAGCAAGGAACGAATAATGAATAACGGCCATGGTGAACAAAAAATAACATAAACATAAAATGAAATAGTTTAATGACTTCGCCCCCGCGACGCCAGGAGTGCGTAATAATTTGCTGTGTACAATATAACTGGACAACGCCCTCGCGCTGACCACTAAACAAGCAGCCAGGAATGCCCCAGCATCCCTGGACGCAACAAGACAATGTATATAATAGTATTAATGTCCCATAACAACCAAAGGGTTGAACAATCCATGAGAACCAATATCTGCAGAAGGGATAGCACCATGGACATAGACATGCTAACTACCATCAACCCTAGACCTACCGCAGACAGTATGAGCAAACCTGCCCCAGCAGTGTTGACGCAACGGAACTAAGTTAATGCAGACTGGTACAAATTCCAATGGATGCCTATATCATATGGAACCCCAATTGCTGCCCCCGTAGAAACTGAGGGGGAAAAATGAAATGGAAGAGGTCACAACCTCCACTTCCAGTGCCAACACTCCCAGCTTGAAGAAAGAGATCATGTCAGTCAGAGGAGATCTGCGGATGTAACTGCGAAAAGCATTCGACTTCCATCTGCCCATCATCCTGATTTGAGAATCAGTAAAACCCCTACTGGCTGCCCAAGTGGCAGCGCCAATACGGAAGCTGTGACCTTTGAAGGCGGATGTGTCCAACTGACATACATTTAAGCCTCGTTGCAAAACAGCATTGAATGTATGACGTAAAATAGGTGATCCATCAGGATAAGCGAAAAGGGCCCCTCAGCGCAAGAAAAATCTTCAAGAATGCAACAGGGCAGACAGAAGGATCAGACTGCGGTGTGACCCTGACGTAGTGGGGTGTACAACCCAAATTGTGTTTAAAATGTCGAAAAGATGAGTAAGAAGCCCTGCGACTGACCCTCAGAATGACAATGGACATCAGATAATTGCAGAACTTTACCTTTATCTTGTGACCGGAGTGGACAGAACTCCCCAATCCTCGCAAAGGCGAAAAAGGCTAAGGAAAAAAGTGACTGGAATAATTTGCATTGGTAATCCCTCGCAGAACAGATGGAGAGAGTAGTAATGAGCTTGCCCAAAACAGGCAACGTTATGGGAAGTCTAACATCCACAGAGGGTCGTAGACGTTTGATACCCACGAGCAATTTCTTGACCACAAAATTATCTGATGGATCACACAAATGATGAACTTTATGAATGTACGAAAGGCCATAAAGCAAAGAGGCCATAAAGCAAAGAGACTATATATTTTGAGGAATATCCAACATTATACAAATGGGCAATAAACAAACATAATCTATCAACAGTAATGGGCAGCGAACTGCGCAAGCGGAATTCTGCACAAAAACGTGCAAAACGATGGAAAGAGAGTTGGTAAAACCGACTGGTTGATGGTGCTAGCGCATTGTCCATTAATGTCCCAAGGGTCTCAACAAGGCTGTTAAGCTGAAGTGGTGTGGATTGGGAACATGATGCTGCCGATAAGAAGGTGCGAGTCTCTTGAACTCCTGAACCTGTAACCGAGAAAGAGCATCTGCTAATTTGTTAGATTTGCCAGGAACGTGCTGAACTTTAAAAAGAATGTAAAATTTCAGACAGATTAAAACAACTCGACGTAAAAGTTGCAGGAGAACTGAATCACGGGAGGTTTGAGTGTTAATGCACTGAACCACCACCGAATTGTCACAATAAAAAAGAATGCGTCGATCACAGAACCGGGACTCAAACAAATGTAAGGACAAAACTATGGGATACAGCTCCAGAACAGCAATGTTGTAATGTTTATCAACCTCAGACCAAGCACCATAAAACCATTCAGACCCGAAAATACCACCAAAACCGAAGCTACCGGCAGCATCTCTGTGAAAGGTAAGTTGGTCATTATCAGCCCACTGCAGCGGGAAAAAGACAGATTTACCATTGAAGCTATCACGAAACAACAGCCACAAGCGAAGATCCTGCCGTACCTGCTCAGAAACACGAACTCTATGATGAGGCCGGGATAAACCAATAGTAAGATTAATCATACGTCGTAAGAACACCCGACCTGGCACAACCACAGAACAAGCAAAATTAAGCAGGCCGATGATAGACTGCAGTTCTTGCAATAAAGCCCTTTTCCGACCGATCATAGATGTAATTAATGGTCGACATTTAAGCAACTTATCAGACGGCAAACGGGCAACCATTGCAACAGAATCTAACTCAATACCCAAAAATGTTAAACAGGATACAGGCTCAAAGGTCTTCCCACGTCCGATAGGGACTCCTAGCTCATTGCATACCTTCAAAAACTGATGGAGATAACATTGGCAGGTTTTAAAACTTTTTGCAACAAAGAAAAAGTTATCCAATACATGCAGTACCTGATGCAGAGAGTACTTCCGTTCGGCCACCCATTGCAACGCGGAGCTAAAACTCTCAAAAATTTTACAAGAGGAGGCACAACCCATAGGAAGGCATCGATCAAAGTAATACATCTTATTCCATTTAAAACCAAGGAGCGGTTGATCAGCAGGTTGAACGGGTATTAAACGAAATACAGACTCAACATCTGTCTTCGCCATATAGCAACCCTTCCCCAGTTGACAAACAACCCGAATTGCGTCATCAATAGATTGATAATGAACTGCCGATTTTTCTTTGGGGATACTACAGTAGGTGGAGAGTGTATTATCACTAAATCACCCGCAGAGTGGAGACCCCACCCAAGCAATAATTGCAAATTTGTTGCAAATCATAACAAGCACAAGCAAAGTTTTAGCCAATGGTCCTCCGGGTTAAACCCGGAGGTCCATTGGCTGAAACATTGCTTGTGTTTTTAGTCAATATATACAAAATTTTAGAGTTATAGTTCGGGTGATAACTCCACTCCGCGGGTGATTTAGTTACAATCCACTATCCACGTACTGTATCATTAACCGATGCACCATATGGAAAAGACAGGTGATGAATCATACGGTATTCTCCTGGAGCTTTTTTAGGAACAACACCGATCGGTGATATAATAACAGGACAAGAAGGCGGTTCGAAAAAGGGGCCCTCGAGTCTGCCCATTTTAATTTCCTTATCGATTTTCTTCTGAACAATGGCAGGGAAAGTATGAGCGAAGTGGAGATTGTCAAATTCCCCATGAACAACAGGTGTCCCTACACCAATTCGAAAGCCATGCTGGAATCCGTCAATAACAGTGGTACCAGCAGATGTATCAAAACCCAGTAACAGTTTACTTAGAACTTTTACTCGCACTGGCGTTACTATGGTACTGAAAATTCCCTGGTGAAATCCCTCCTGGAAAGACCTGTTGGTATGTCTGCCCACACGAAAATTCTGCCCCGAATTACCCGGACCTTCTAAACACTCAGCAGCACAATGATCCTGTTGACAACGATAACAGAGGTGCGAAAAACAACATTTGCCCTGGCAGGATCGACCAGAATGAAACTTATAACAAAATCCATTAGGAATACCTGAACGTCCTTGCTATGACTGCCTACCTTTGAAAGAGTTGACCCTGGGACGAATCTGGTTTTTACTTTGAGAACCGACTGAAATCCTGGTAGAGGGCATGGCTTTGAGATATAACTCCCAATGGAGACTATCCCATTGGAGAGAAAGATTAGTTTGCCGAAGTGTTCGAAATTCCCGATCATAAAAAATCCAGTCATAGCCAATTGATGACATATGACGAATATTGGACTAGTATTTAAGAAGAGCTTGAATCTAATGTGGAAATTTCTCGACGTAAACTGGACAAAAAATCTCAAAAGCACGAAACCGTTGAGCCAAGTGGGTGATAGATTTCAGAGGTTTGGGAACAAAAACCAAAGAAGGACCTTCGTCACTATCCTGCATTGTCATGGAATAAGTAGCTTCATGCTCTTGCTGCGGAAGAAGGGCTGCCAAATTAACATATTCATTGGCCCATATTTGAGATTTCAATTTTGGACTGACAGATGAATGAACTGTGGTAGGTCCCAGATTTGATATACTTGTAACAGGAATGTTAGTGGAGAAGCTATCTGAATTACTGTGCACAAAATAGGGTCAGCCCCTGCCCCCCTCCCCCGCGCACTGCCCCCAGAGTCACAATTGTATGGAGCTGTAACCACTGGTAGGGGAAAAGGTGAATCAAAACTTGGTACGAACTCCTGCTGACGTGAAACGACCGTAGAGTTACGTGCAACATTAATATCTGTTGGACTGGGGGACTAACCCTATCGGTCCTACTATTCCCGGATCTTATCTGTGCAGAAGAACGACCATGCCAGGATTTATTCTTGCGTCCCTTAGCATTCTGGGATTGTGGCCTAGGCCTATTGTCCGAAACAGCAGTGCAGGTGGATGCAATAGGACTGTCAATGATGTCCCCTGGAGCACGAACAGACATCCTAGGCTGTCCAGGATTGTCATGTGTGGTGGTACTCGAAGTGTGAACCCTAGGAATACTGGGCCTTTTGGCATTTGACGGTTGAAATAATTCTGAAAGACCATCAGTCAAATCATTACGCCGTTTGGGCATTCTGAAAAAAGGGAAAAAAAAGTAGGATAAACACAAGCAAGCAGTCACAACATCGAGTAAGGCTCGCCGATCTGGATATAAAGCTCCCAAATGAAGAAGCATGAAGGCACCATTATGTACCCAACAGAATATACATGTAATATACCAGAGAAAATCTGGCCAAAGAACGACAAATTAGTCGTTCAAGATCTTACAGTAAGATCAACAATAGGTAATCCATATAGGAGCTACAAATAAACGTTCGTCGCCCCTGCAACTGACGACCGAGCCCAGGGAGTCATACCGCAAAAAGATATCAAATCAAAGGCAATTCATGTCATGGAATCGTACAATGTGGAGTATAAACATATACATGTAAAGTTTCTAGGAGATGAAGGGAGAGACATGGTACAGCTATCCCGTGCCCGATCACAATTAACAAGATGAAGCTACCAATTGATGCACAGAATGTACACAAAGCGGGCAGCGCAACAGCTTGAACCAGACGCACGACAGAGTAACATAGACGTGCGCCGCTAACCCCAGCAAGTGGAAGTTAGACTTAAGAGCCTAAAAAGACAAAACAGTATTCAAGACAGGCAAGCCCCCCCCCCCCCCCCCCCCACACACACACACAAAGTATTGAATCATTTATCTGAATCAAGGTCAATGTCAGCCACCGAGCCGTAACATGACACACCATACATGTATGTAATAAGTAAAATTTTGTTTGACTAAACATCAATACTATGCCTACAAGACATAATGCCATAAAATGTAATTATTTTACTGGAGGCCTACCTAACTGAAGAAAAACAAGATACAGCCGCATAAGCTGCGACAATATTTTTTTAAGCCCTGCCTCTGTAAAGTGAACCCCGTCACACAAATGTTGTGTGGCAATAGAATGTAGCCGCGTGTGTGTCCAGAACTTAATTTTGGGGGATGAAGAAGGCAATACTTCCTTTAAATAATTATTTATTGTATTGACTCTAGTGTTATATTCAACAACGGATATTGTGGGACATTTCCTTGATGGACGAACGTATGTGCGATGAAATAATTGGCACACAAAAACAAATTGGACATTTGATTGTTTCAGAATGTCGGTCGCGAGGTCATCAATATTACTTCCCAGTGAAAGTGGGTCATGTTCTGCTACATCATTACCCCCGATTTGTAATATTACAACATTGGGTTTAAATTCCTGGACGTAGCGTATTGCATATCCACGGAAAGAGGTCATAGTAGCACCGGGTTTTCCCACAGCACGGCAATTCAAATGGCAGCATTTGATCTCATTGAGACGAAAATCATTGGTCAAGTTGGTGTGGTGACGCACTGTCCTGTTCAAAAAACGCGCAAGTCGAGAAATCATGGAGTGGCCGATGATCAAGATTTTGGAACATTTATCATGTTTATCCATATCTGACATGTCTTAATAGAAAATCACACGAAATATATACTGGCGAATGGGGGAAACTAAGAACTAAATACAGACGTATTGATCCTCCGCGAAATACCAGTACAGCAGACCACTCAGTCCGTCGACCACCAATCCTAATTTTGATTGGAAATTCACCACCTGACCCAGTCGTTTCGATGCAGTTCACAGACTGACTGGTCACAAATACACAGCGAGAAATCAAGCACAAATGTCCAGAGTGCTGTCAAAATTAACTCGTGCAAACCAACCCAATCTGAGATAACAGTGAGGTCACTGAAATAACTCAACGATGACAAAAAGACAGATCTGGGATAATTAACTCTAAACTGACCATATAAATGTAATATGATTGCTGCCTAAAAACTACCATAATTCTTCTGGTATTGTATTTTTTGTATGTTATACATATATATTTTTTTTATCAAATAAAGTACTTATCAGTAAATAAATGTTTTCTTAATTATCCTTAATCAACCCTTAAACAGTATATAGTTGGTCTAAGGGGAATTGGTCTTTTGGGAATTGGCCTAAAGGGAATTGGCCTAAAGGGAATTGGCCTAAAGGGAATTGGTCTAAAGGGAATTGGTCTAGTGGGAAGACACCGGGAAAAAAAAACAGAAAAAAGGATCTTGATGTAATTGATTCGAAAATGCAACGTGATGATAGACCATTTGGGCGTCTCCACTGCCAGTAATTTTAGAGACTATACAATATAATAATAATACTTTATTATCCCAACCATAATACAAGAAAAGGGATGGCAGTAAGAAAAACAAATACAAATACTCATCAGATAGTTGCATCTAAGCACTTATTTCTACGAACTACACCTCAGAAGAAATCAGCGACAGTACTTGTCTTTTTCAAATTTCTCGGATGCCATAGAATTAAGAAAGGACGCTGGTTTTGTTTACACTGGCATGGCGGGGGTTCGAACCCACGCCGAGGGAGTTTCCTTCGGCACCAACCGCCTAGCGAAACTATACTGAACCACGCACACCACTCTGCCACCGAGACACCAACCGCCTAGCGAAACTATACTGAACCACGCACACCACTCGGCCACCGAGTGTCGGTGGCCGAGTGGTGTGCATGGTTCAGTATAGTTTCGCTAGGCGGTTGGTGCCGAAGGAAACTCTCTCGGCGTGGGTTCGAACCCCCGCCATGCCAATGTAAATACAAATACGTTTGAACATATAAGTCGCAGCTCGATGGATGAGAACAAACTAAACGGCCAATGCTGGGCCAATACACCTCTTTTTCCGGTTTTTTTTCTGTCTTTTTTTATTTTTTTTTCCTTTTTTTCTCTCTCTTTCTCCCAATAACTGTTACGGAATTATAATAAGCGCTATGGATATTTAGTAATCGTATGGATTCTGATCATCCTTCACTCCACTGGGCATTCCTAGAGGTGGTCACCCACCTCCGGGGAGGCGAGCGTTTGTCCCGCGCCCCCTCCTGATCTTTTTGTTTGTAAACGCCACTAGTGCGCACCCAGGCCCCGGTCAAATAGGTTAACATGCAGACCTGCCCCCGAACTAGGGACGTTCGGCTTTCTCTTTGGGTGGACTCCGGAAGGGGCCGTTGATTCTATAAATGCCTCGGTTTACTCCAGTGAATAAAGCCTTCTTACAAAAGACAACTCAACATAGCCAGAGGCAGACTATACTTACCAACGAAGGCAGCAGAAACAATACCTAAAAATCGGCAGACTATACTTGCCTTAAAAAGACACAACATCACCCCTCGGGGAGAGGTAGTACCTTTGTCCAGAGGCCCCCTCTCACACTAGTCCTCATCCGAGGGAGGATAACATCTCAACCAGACCATCAACAATAGCACCATAGCCTCCTCCCTTGGCGTTTCCACGTCTATTGCTTCCTGTCATGGTCGTGATCTGTAAAGAAATACCTCAGAGAAGGGTTGAAAGGGGCTTGCCCCAAACTATCCCTGCGCGTCCTTGGTACGCGAAACCATTCGTTCATTCGTCACACTCAAACACACACAACGCCATTCTGTGTTTGTGGTACATTTTTCTGTCATAAGTATAAGAAAAAAAAAAGAACGCTTATCAATTTGGAAACACCATGTCGTTTTTTAAATTGAACGTTGTCATGCAAAATTTCCGCTCCACAACTTTTCATCTCTTTAAAATCATAAATACTGAAATTCAGTAACGTATATTTTAATTATGATATGTTTAGTAAATTTCACTGCACACAAAGTGTTACTGTGAAAAGTTTCAGCACATTTTACTCTCATTCGGTGACGATGTACATTTTTCAAATGACCATCAGGGGAGGTAAGTGTATTCGAGTTTGCCCACATCACGGGAGTTAATTTGTCTCCAATCGCTGATGTGTAATTGGAACATTATTATTGAAAGCAATTCAGTTTACATACATCAATGTTGGGGTATTTTTGACTATGCCTAATTTTCATTATGCACAGGATTTGAAATGACACTTACAATATCATCGTGACCCCAGAAAATAAATGGCATCACAAGTGCTAAGTATCCAGGGACGTCGCGGCAGGGGGGGGGGGGGGGGGGGGGGTCTCACCCCTCCCCCCCCCCCCCAATATTTGTCAAAACCTCAATAGTTGGAAATTCGGAGGGCAAAAATATCAACAGTTAGAAATTTTAAGAACTACTGAATATACGGTATAATTCACTAACAAACCTATTTTTCCGACTGGAGGACCATAATAAGGAAATATTCGGACTACCGAGACTGTCGGGTGAAAATCGGGTCAAAGAATTCCGACTCCACGCGGCCTGCAGTCTGAATGACATCAAGTAGAAGAGTTCATAATCAGCATTTGGGGTAGACCAATCCATATTCTCAACGTGCAGCCTTTGGGCTGCACGTTGAAAATATCGATTGGTCTACCCTACAAATTCACTGAGCAGTCATTCTACTTTTTAAATGTACGATGTGTCATGATCCTGGACCGGAAAAGCGGTCTTACGGGTTCAAAGGGTTAATAGAAAAGTACTTGTTGTCATGTCAAGTGCCTGTGAAATGCTCTAGAAACACAAAACTCCCACTTTCCCAAAGACGATGTTTCAAATTTGTCCGTCAGACAGTAGGCGTATGAGCCACTGGGGACAATTCGGGCAAAGCAAGATACTGAAAATTTGTATCCAACTCGAATTAAAAATGTTTCCCTACAAAAAAAATCACTGAATTTGGAATTGAAAATTAGCCTTATAACTATTACCAGAACCCATGAAAACGCATCTGAGCACATCAATTTTTCAAAATTTTCTAGGGGAGGACCCCAGACCCTCTGCTAAAGATTCGCGTCTTTGACGCTCGCAGTTTTAAGCCTACCATCCTACGGTGCTCATGTGTCGGGATTCCCAGTTAGAATTTCAAAGAGTCTAACCCCCCCCCCCCCCACCCCCACCCCCCACCCACATTAAAAGGCCTCTAGCTACGTCCCTGTAAGTATCGTCTTGATGTAATCCTTTCAATAATATCATTTTTTTAAGAATGTGAGCGTGTGTTGAGGGAAGAATATCTTGCGAAAAGCAACTTATAGGTTGCATTCATCTATTAACTGGTTTCAAATAAAAGACGGTGCTCCTCAACCCTGCGTAATCCCTGCCGCCCCTAAGATCTTGTTGGTTTTTAGTTTATCCAAAAAAGTCTTTCAGTTTCATTCTAAAAAACAACCTCTAAAATGCAACCGCATCATAGTGTGTGTATACATAAGTATTAGTGTGTTTGTGTGCCCGGTTTGTCGCGACCGGGTCCATGTACATCAAGATACAAATGTTAAATGGGGACCTTCCATAACCTGGGACGTCCCCACTTTTAAAAATGCTGAAATCTTAGTCCCCCCCAAGTAGCACTTAAGTGCCCCATTTACCACAAAATATCAAAACCAGGACAAATAAAACAAAAATGGCTCTACAAAGAACCAATGGAAATTATCGTGGCGATTATACATGTACATAACCATATACAGAGGAGCCCGTTTATTAGTAGAAAAGAGAGATGAAGTTTCTCAATAATTATCGTGGTTGAAAAGTAAAAAAATGGAATCCGCGCGTAGATATATGTCAGTGATGGCTCATACACGGTGCACCTCAGTCGCATGGTAGGAATACCACATACAAAGCTATGTTTTGGCTTAACGCACCTCCAAATTCAGAAAAAATGTACATGTTGGCTGCATATTTAACAAAGTTGAACATCGTTCCGAAAGAATATGAAGACAGAGGGGGGGGGGGGGGGATATTTTGCTAAAAGCGACTTGATGGTCGAACAAATAACGGTTTTCTTCAACTCCGAACCGAAATCTCTGCCGACATGTTGATAACATTGAGTTTAGGCTCATCTGTATAAAGTCGTTCAGTCTCAAAAGAATTACTTGTCTCTCAAATACCACTCGCTATATAGTGTGGATTCATTCCCACTAGACCAATTACTTTTAGACCAATTCCCACGAGGCCAATTCCCCTTAGACCAACTGGTGTGTTCTACTTTAAAATAATTCTGTATCAATAATTTGATGTATTTATAAATATTTATAAATGCATTTAATGTCATTGATATTCAAGCCTGAAAATAAGCAGTCTGTCATTTGCTTTGCAGAATGAGGTCCCCAGAGGGTGAATTTGCTGATGCTTCCTATACAGTGGGCCAGTTTATCCTCTGGGTACCTTTTTCTGTTTATGTTTGGAGACCTTGATTCAGGTTGAGGTTCACAGAGGGTAAATTTAGTGATTCTACCCTGCTGTGCAGGGTAGCATCACCAAATTCACCCTCTGGGGACCTCATTTTTCAGATGATATTCTGCTCATTTTCTGGCTTGTCGATATTTTATAGATGTTGGGGGAGATTTTTATAAATAAATATTTTCCTAATTATCCTTAATCAACCCTTAATCAATAACAGTATGTAGTTGGTCTAAGGGGAATTGGTCTTTCGGGAATTGGCCTAAAGAGAATTGGTTTAAAGGGAATTGATCTAGTGGGGAGACACCATAGTGTGCGTGTATATATATATGTGTGTGTGAGGACGGTTTGTCACCAGCGGGACACATCAATACACAAGTTGAATGCAGAATTCCATATCTAGGGACGTCCACGTTATCAACATTATCAAAGTTTGAATGGAAAGGCCTCCAAGTAACGAGTGTGAAATACCGCGACGATGCACATGCGCAATATACGTGTGCATAACCATATACACTGGAGCCCGTTTACAGGGAGAAAAAGAGGCTGTAATTGGTCATTGGCAAGAGCACCAGACGGGAGCACCGGACGGATGACAGAGTGGTGGTGGAATCGAGATGCGCTCCGTTGTGCCTGTGCAATACACGTAACCGCAGTTGAGTCATCAGCTGTTTGCTGAGGCGTATCGCATACCCGCGCTTACGCTGTTTCTACCGCATGCTTTTCCCATCAATTTTCTCAAGCCCCCCACCTCTTCGTTTTCTGATACTATTACCATATCATCCGCGAACATTAGCTCCGGGATCTTCCGGCCCCAACTGCTACCCCATTATCGCTATGCAGGAGTTGATCTACCAAATCTTTGAAGAACAATGCAAAAAGAATTGGCGAAAGGATAAACCTTTGTTTTAGGCCCATCTCCATAGGCACACGTTTTGTTAAGTTATTCAGGGTAAGTTCAGAATTCCAACAGGCTCACCTCTCAGGCCCAAGGTCTCAAGCTTTCGCAAAATACCATCCCTCCATACTCTACCTTATTAAAGGCTTTGAAATGAAGAGAATTTTTTTTTTCATCCAAATAAATTTGCATTGCTAGAATGTAAGGTTGAGTGCCTGATGAAGTTGTTTCAATAATGATTTAATTAGCATCTACGGCTAGTCAACAACACAAAGGAATGGAAACATACAATTATTTTTATCTCTGGTGTCCAGATCAGCTGATTTTTTATAGTATTGAGATGCTATGACAGAAATAATAGAGATTTACAGCAATGCAAAACTGGGGAGCTCAAATATCAACCTAGGGACTTAACCTGGGCACATTTGAATCTGACCCTGCCCCCCCCCCTCCCCCCCACACACACACACCAGGATATATGTATACCAAATACGACCTTGTATAAACTTTTTAGCTTTCTGTTGGATCCACCATCTGCTATGTTGAATAATTTATATTTCTTGAAATATTTGGAATAAATAATGGTTAAACTAAATATCAACAGATTATGAACGGAGGACCTGAAGAAGATTTTTGAAGATTATTCGTCATATTACACTAAGTTAGAATTTGAGGAGGAAGCTCAAATATTAACTCAGGGACTTTATTGAACAAACTTCAAATTGACACCCTCCCCCGCCCCCTACGAATGTTGCATACCAAGTGTAAAAAGATTCTGACTCTTGGTTCTGGAGAGTTTTTAGAGAATGCTCCTACTGTAGCACTAAGTTCAAATTTAGGCACCTGTTCGTCGCCTGAGTGCTAGAATGTTCTATGTCCACTATGGGACATAGAACATTCTAACACGGAGGCGATGTATCGGGAATGCAAATACCAAGTTAGGGATTTGATTGAACAAATTGAATCTGACCTCCTGAAGGATGCTGTATACAAAAACAGCAAAAGATTCTGCCTAAAAAAACGAAAAATAAAAAAGCAGGTTTTCAAAGATTATTCCTTCTATTGAACTAAATAAAAATCCAGGCTCTATAGCCCAAATATTAACTCATGGACTTGATTTTAACAAACTTGAATCTGACCCCTCTAAGGATGCTGTATACCAAACATCAAAAGATTCTGACTATTTGAAGAAGCAGATTTTTGTTTATATTGGACTAAATAAAAATCCAGGCCCTAATCGGTAGGCCAGATATTAACCCAGAGACTTGATTTTAACAATCTGACTCCCCTAAGAATGGTGCATACCATATTTCAACAAATTATGACTGGGGGTTCGCTAGAAGAATACTTTTAAAGAATATTCCTCATATTGCACCAAGTTAAACTTCAGGCCCAAATATCAATCTGATTTGGAGAGACTCGGATTTGGCCTCCCTAAGGATGCTGTATATCAAATAACAAAAGATACTGACTGGTGGGTCTGGGGAAGATTTTAAAGATTATTCCCCATATTGCACCAAATTAAAATTCAGGCTCCCATATTTCAACAAATTATGACCGGGGGTTCGCTAGAAGAATACTTTTAAAGAATATTCCTCATATTGCACCAAGTTAAACTTCAAGCCCAAATATCAAGCTGATTTGGACAGACTCGGATTTGGCCTCCCTAAGGATGCTGTATATCAAATAACAAAAGATACTGACTGGTGGGTCTGGGGAAGATTTTAAAGATTATTCCCCATATTGCACCAAATTTAAATTCAGGCTCCCACAGGGAGTTCAAATATTAACCGAAGTACTTGATTTGAACAAACTTGAATCCGATTCCTGAAAGGATGCTGAGTACCATATATCAAAACATTTTTTACTAGTGGTTCTAGAGATTTTTAAATAATATTCCCCACATTGCACCAAGTTAAAATTCAGGCTCCCAATGTGAGCCCACATTTCAACCCAGGGGCCCGATTTGGACAAACTTTGATCTGACCTCCCTAAGGATACTGTATATCAAAGATCAAAAGATTCTGATTGGTGGATTTGAGGAAGATTTTAAAGATTATTCCCCGCATTGCACTAAGTTAAAATTCAGGCTCCCATAGAGACCTCAAATATTAACCGAGGAACATGATTTGCACAAACATTGTTATGGGGGTCAGATTCATTTGATTTGCACAAACCTGAATCTGACCCCCATAACAATGTTGTATTCCAAATATCAAAAGATTCTGACAAGTGGATCTGAAGAAGATTCCTTAAAAGAATATTTTTCATATTACACCAAGAAAAAATTTAAGCTTCTGTATGGAGCCTAAATATGAACTGAGACGGCTTAGTTTGAACAAACCTGTATCTGATCATCCCCTCTCCACCCCAGATTCTGTATTCCAAACATAAAAAGATTTTGATTGGTGGTTCAGGATATTTTTTAGCTCACCTGACTGAAAGTCAGTGGAAGCAATTACCATCACTTGGTGGCCGCAATACGTCGTCCGTCATCCTTTAACTTTTTTAAATTTGTCTTCAAAACCACTGGGCCAAATTCAACATATATGGCACAGACTATCTCTGGAGTATACCCTTTCTTCTTCGTTCAAATGAAGCTGCTGCCATCATCGGGCCGCAGTTAATGCTCCAAAAGCCTAAATATCTTTAAAAACCTTCTCATGAACCACCAAAAGGAATGTTTTGATATTTGGTACGAAACTTCCTTTAGTGGTGAAGATTAACGTTTGTTCAATGGAAGTTTGTAGGTCAATATTTGGGCTCTCTGTGGGAGCATGCCCATTTTGGGCTCGACCCAAAATTTGTAAAGAAACGATGGGCTGGTTTGAACCAAATTTGGCATATAATATAATTAGCTCATAAGTACTTAACTTTCACCCGCAACAATTTTTCACAGACTTGTGGGAACCCCATGAGCCAAAAATAGAAAAAAATCAAATGCCTCTATTTCGAAAAACTGCACAGAGCAGAATATTTGTTTTCGGTATACAGCTTCCTTGGGACAAATGGAATCAGACGGACTCAAAGACTGCCCTCGGTTTGGTAATGGGGTGCTATATTGGAATGCCCATTTTAATGTTGTTGGCAATGGGAAAACGCAGAGTCATCATCTTATACT